>CAJZBX010000937.1:0-600000 GCA_914767735.1 Anoplius nigerrimus
ATACCGATCTGCGACGAACTTGCATAGTTTCGTCAAACATCGATCTTTTCGACTGGAAAGCAATCCGGCCGTCAATGGTGATTCATGGCCTGACAGATATAAACAACTATAACTCCGCTTCTATTCGTCGTATGCGAATCTGCGACCTAGCAATTTGTAGCATAAAACACGGCCCAACGACCCACCTTATACCGATCTGCGACGAACTTGCATAGTTTCGTCAAACATCGATCGATTCTAGTGGAAAGCAATCCGGCCGTCAATGGTGATTCATGGCCAGACAGATATAAACAATTATAACTCCGCTTCTATTCGTCGAATGCAAATCTGCGACATAGCAATTTGTAGCATAAAACACGTCACATCGACCCACCTTGTGCCGATCTGCGACGAACTTGCATGGTTTCGTCAAACGTCGATCGTTTCGAGTGGTAGGGAATCCGGCCGTCAATGGTGATTCATGGTCTCACAGATATAAACAACAATAACTCCGCTTCTATTCGTCGTATGCGAATCTGCGACATAGCAATTTGTAGCTTAAAACAAGACACATCGGCCCACCTCATGCCGATCTGCGACGTACTTGTATAGTTTCGTCAAACGTCGATCGATTCGAGTGGTAGGCAATCCGGTAGTCAATGGCGATTCATGGCCTCACAGATATAAACAACTATAAGTCCGCTTCTATACGCCGTATGCGAATCTGCGACATAGCAATTTGTAGCTTAAAACACGCCCCAACGAACCACCTTATACCGATCTGCAACGAACTTGCATAGTTTCGTCAAACATCGATCGTTTCGAGTGGAAAGCAATCCGGCCGTCAATGGTGATTCATGGCCTCACAGATATAAACAACAATAACTCCGCTTCTATTCGTCGTATGCAAATCTGCGACATAGCAATTTGTAGCATAAAACACGCCCCAACGAACCACCTTATACCGATCTGCGACGAACTTGCATAGTTTTGTCTAACATCGATCGTTTCGAGTGGAAAGCAATCCGGCCGTCAATGGTGATTCATGGCCTCACAGATTTAAACAACTATAACTCCGCTTCTATTCGTCGAATGCAAATCTGCGACATAGCAATTTGTAGCTTAAAACACGACACATCGACCCACCTTGTGCCGATCTGCGACGCACTTGCATAGTTTCGCCAAACATCGATCGTTTCGAGTGGTAGGCAATCCGGCCGTCATTGGTGATTCATGGCCTCACAGATATAAACAACAATAACTCCGCCTCTGTTCGTCGTATGCAAATCTGCGACATAGCAATTTGTAGCATAAAACACGCCCCAACGAACCACCTTATACCGATCTGCGACGAACTTGCATAGTTTTGTCAAACATCGATCGTTTCGAGTGGAAAGCAATCCGGCCGTCAATGTTGATTCATGGCCTGACAGATATAAACAACTATAACTCCGCTTCTATTCGTCGAATGCAAATCTGCGACATAGCAATTTGTAGCTTAAAACACGCCCCAACGAACCACCTTATACCGATCTGCGACGAACTTGCATAGTTTTGTCAAACATCGATCGTTTCGAGTGGAAAGCAATCCGGCCGTCAATGGTGATTCATGGCCTCACAGATATAAACAACAATAACTCCGCTTCTATTCGTCGTATGCAAATCTGCGACATAGCAATTTGTAGCATAAAACACGCCCCAACGAACCACCTTATACCGATCTGCGACGAACTTGCATAGTTTTGTCAAACATCGATCGTTTCGAGTGGAAAGCAATCCGGCCGTCAATGGTGATTCATGGTCTCACAGATTTAAACAACAATAACTCCGCTTCTATTCGTCGTATGCGAATATGCGACATAGCAATTTGTAGCTTAAAACACGTCACATCGACCCACGTTGTGCCCATCTGCGACGAACTTGCATAGTTTCGTCAAACATCGATCGTTTCAAGTGGTAGGCAATCCGGCCGTCAATGGTGATTCATGGCCTCACAGATATAAACAACAATAACTCCGCTTCTATTCGTCGTATGCGAATATGCGACATAGCAATTTGTAGCTTAAAACACGTCACATCGACCCACCTTCTGCCGATCTGCGACGAACTTGCATGGTTTCGTCAAACATCGATCGTTTCGAGTGGAAAGCAATCCGGCCGTCAATGGTGATTCATGGCCTCAAAGATATAAACAACAATAACTCCGCTTCTATTTGTCGTATGCAAATCTGCGACATAGCAATTTGTAGCTTAAAACACGTCACATCGACCCACCTTGTGCCGATCTGCGACGAACTTGCATGGTTTCGTCAAACGTCGATCGTTTCGAGTGGTAGGGAATCCGGCCGTCAATGGTGATTCATGGCCTCACAGATATAAACAACAATAACTCCGCTTCTATTCGTCGTATGCAAATCTGCGACATAGCAATTTGTAGCATAAAACACGCCCCAACGAACCACCTTATACCGATCTGCGACGAACTTGCATAGTTTCGTCCAACATCGATCGTTTCGAGTGGAAAGCAATCCGGCCGTCAATGGTGATTCATGGCCTCACAGATATAAACAACTATAACTCCGCTTCTATTCGTCGAATGCAAATCTGCGACATAGCAATTTGTAGCTTAAAACACGTCACATCGAACCACCTTGCGCCGATCTGCGACGAACTTGCATGGTTTCGTCAAACATCGATCGTTTCGAGTGGTAGGGAATCCGACCGTCAATGGTGATTCATGGCCTCACAGATGTAAACAACTATAACTCCGCTTCTATTCGTCGAATGCAAATCTGCGACATAGCAATTTGTAGCTTAAAACACGTCACATCGACCCACCTTGTGCCGATCTGCGACGAACTTGCATAGTTTCGTCAAACATCGATCGTTTCGAGTGGTAGGCAATCCGGCCGTCATTGGTGATTCATGGCCTCACAGATATAAACAACTATAACTCCGCTTCTATTCGTCGTATGCGAATCTGCGACCTAGCAATTTGTAGCTTAAAACACGCCCCAATGAACCACCTTATACCGATCTGCGACGAACTTGCATAGTTTCGTCAAACATCGATCGATTCTAGTGGAAAGCAATCCGGCCGTCAACGGTGATTCATGGCCAGACAGATATAAACAACTATAACTCCGCTTCTATTCGTCGTATGCAAATCTGCGACATAGCAATTTGTAGCATAAAACACGCCCCAACCAACCACCTTATACCGATCTGCGACGAACTTGCATAGTTTTGTCAAACATCGATCGTTTCGAGTGGAAAGCAATCCGGCCGTCAATGGTGATTCATGGCCTCACAGATTTAAACAACTATAACTCCGCTTCTATTCGCCGAATGCAAATCTGCGACATAGCAATTTGTAGCTTAAAACACGTCACATCGACCCACCTTGTGCCGATCTGCGACGAACTTGCATAGTTTCGTCAAACATCGATCGTTTCGAGTGGTAGGCAATCCGGCCGTCATTGGTGATTCATGGCCTCACAGATATAAACAACAATAACTCCGCTTCTATTCGTCGTATGCAAATCTGCGACATAGCAATTTGTAGCATAAAACACGCGCCAACGATCCACCTTATACCGATCTGCGACGAACTTGCATAGTTTTGTCAAACATCGATCGTTTCGAGTGGAAAGCAATCCGGCCGTCAATGGTGATTCATGGCCTCACAGATATAAACAACAATAACTCCGCTTCTATTCGTCGTATGCGAATATGCGACATAGCAATTTGTAGCTTAAAACACGTCACATCGACCCACCTTCTGCCGATCTGCGACGAACTTGCATGGTTTCGTCAAACGTCGATCGTTTCGAGTGGTAGGGAATCCGGCCGTCAATGTTGATTCATGGCCTCACAGATATAAACAACTATAACTCCGCTTCTATTCGTCGAATGCAAATCTGCGACATAGCAATTTGTAGGTTAAAACACGTCACATCGACCCACGTTGTGCCGATCTGCGACGAACTTGCATAGTTTCGTCAAACATCGATCGTTTCAAGTGGTAGGCAATCCGGCCGTCAATGGTGATTCATGGACTCACAGATATAAACAACAATAACTCCGCTTCTATTCGTCGAATGCAAATCTGCGACATAGCAATTTGTAGCTTAAAACACGTCACATCGACCCACCTTGTGCCGATCTGCGACGAAATTGCATGGTTTCGTCAAACGTCGATCGTTTCGAGTGGTAGGGAATCCGGCCGTCAATGGTGATTCACGGCCTCACAGATATAAACTACTATAACTCCGCTTCTATTCGTCGAATGCAAATCTGCGACCTAGCAATTTGTAGCTTAAAACACGCCCCAATGAACCACCTTATACCGATCTGCGACGAACTTGCATTGTTTCGTCAAACATCGATCGATTCTAGTGGAAAGCAATCCGGCCGTCAATGGTGATTCATGGCCAGACAGATATAAACAACTATAACTCCGCTTCTATTCGTCGAATGCAAATCTGCGACATAGCAATTTGTAGCATAAAACACGTCACATCGACCCACCTTGTGCCGATCTGCGACGAACTTGCATGGTTTCGTCAAACGTCGATCGTTTCGAGTGGTAGGGAATCCGGCCGTCAATGGTGATTCATGGCCTCACAGATATAAACCACAATAACTCCGTTCTATTCGTCGTATGCGAATCTGCGACATAGCAATTTGTAGCTTAAAACACGCCCTAACGAACCACCTTATACCGATCTGCGACGAACTTGCATAGTTTTGTCAAACATCGATCGTTTCAAGTGGAAAGCAATCCGGCCGTCAATGGTGATTCATGACCTGACAGATATAAACAATTATAACTCCGCTTCTATTCGTCGAATGCAAATCTGCGACATAGCAATTTGTAGCTAAAAACACGTTACATCGACCCACCTTGTGCCGATCTGCGACGAACTTGCATAGTTTCGTCAAACATTGATCGTTTCGAGTGGTAGGCAATCCGGCCGTCAATGGTGATTCATGGCCTCACAGATATAAACAACAATAACTCCGCTTCTATTCGTCGTATGCAAATCTGCGACATAGCAATTTGTAGCATAAAACACGCCCCAACGAACCACCTTATACCGATCTGCGACGAACTTGCATAGTTTCGTCAAACATCGATCTTTTCGACTGGAAAGCAATCCGGCCGTCAATGGTGATTCATGGCCTGACAGATATAAACAACTATAACTCCGCTTCTATTCGTCGTATGCGAATCTGCGACCTAGCAATTTGTAGCATAAAACACGGCCCAACGACCCACCTTATACCGATCTGCGACGAACTTGCATAGTTTCGTCAAACATCGATCGATTCTAGTGGAAAGCAATCCGGCCGTCAATGGTGATTCATGGCCAGACAGATATAAACAATTATAACTCCGCTTCTATTCGTCGAATGCAAATCTGCGACATAGCAATTTGTAGCATAAAACACGTCACATCGACCCACCTTGTGCCGATCTGCGACGAACTTGCATGGTTTCGTCAAACGTCGATCGTTTCGAGTGGTAGGGAATCCGGCCGTCAATGGTGATTCATGGTCTCACAGATATAAACAACAATAACTCCGCTTCTATTCGTCGTATGCGAATCTGCGACATAGCAATTTGTAGCTTAAAACAAGACACATCGGCCCACCTCATGCCGATCTGCGACGTACTTGTATAGTTTCGTCAAACGTCGATCGATTCGAGTGGTAGGCAATCCGGTAGTCAATGGCGATTCATGGCCTCACAGATATAAACAACTATAAGTCCGCTTCTATACGCCGTATGCGAATCTGCGACATAGCAATTTGTAGCTTAAAACACGCCCCAACGAACCACCTTATACCGATCTGCAACGAACTTGCATAGTTTCGTCAAACATCGATCGTTTCGAGTGGAAAGCAATCCGGCCGTCAATGGTGATTCATGGCCTCACAGATATAAACAACAATAACTCCGCTTCTATTCGTCGTATGCAAATCTGCGACATAGCAATTTGTAGCATAAAACACGCCCCAACGAACCACCTTATACCGATCTGCGACGAACTTGCATAGTTTTGTCTAACATCGATCGTTTCGAGTGGAAAGCAATCCGGCCGTCAATGGTGATTCATGGCCTCACAGATTTAAACAACTATAACTCCGCTTCTATTCGTCGAATGCAAATCTGCGACATAGCAATTTGTAGCTTAAAACACGACACATCGACCCACCTTGTGCCGATCTGCGACGCACTTGCATAGTTTCGCCAAACATCGATCGTTTCGAGTGGTAGGCAATCCGGCCGTCATTGGTGATTCATGGCCTCACAGATATAAACAACAATAACTCCGCCTCTGTTCGTCGTATGCAAATCTGCGACATAGCAATTTGTAGCATAAAACACGCCCCAACGAACCACCTTATACCGATCTGCGACGAACTTGCATAGTTTTGTCAAACATCGATCGTTTCGAGTGGAAAGCAATCCGGCCGTCAATGTTGATTCATGGCCTGACAGATATAAACAACTATAACTCCGCTTCTATTCGTCGAATGCAAATCTGCGACATAGCAATTTGTAGCTTAAAACACGCCCCAACGAACCACCTTATACCGATCTGCGACGAACTTGCATAGTTTTGTCAAACATCGATCGTTTCGAGTGGAAAGCAATCCGGCCGTCAATGGTGATTCATGGCCTCACAGATATAAACAACAATAACTCCGCTTCTATTCGTCGTATGCAAATCTGCGACATAGCAATTTGTAGCATAAAACACGCCCCAACGAACCACCTTATACCGATCTGCGACGAACTTGCATAGTTTTGTCAAACATCGATCGTTTCGAGTGGAAAGCAATCCGGCCGTCAATGGTGATTCATGGTCTCACAGATTTAAACAACAATAACTCCGCTTCTATTCGTCGTATGCGAATATGCGACATAGCAATTTGTAGCTTAAAACACGTCACATCGACCCACGTTGTGCCCATCTGCGACGAACTTGCATAGTTTCGTCAAACATCGATCGTTTCAAGTGGTAGGCAATCCGGCCGTCAATGGTGATTCATGGCCTCACAGATATAAACAACAATAACTCCGCTTCTATTCGTCGTATGCGAATATGCGACATAGCAATTTGTAGCTTAAAACACGTCACATCGACCCACCTTCTGCCGATCTGCGACGAACTTGCATGGTTTCGTCAAACATCGATCGTTTCGAGTGGAAAGCAATCCGGCCGTCAATGGTGATTCATGGCCTCAAAGATATAAACAACAATAACTCCGCTTCTATTTGTCGTATGCAAATCTGCGACATAGCAATTTGTAGCTTAAAACACGTCACATCGACCCACCTTGTGCCGATCTGCGACGAACTTGCATGGTTTCGTCAAACGTCGATCGTTTCGAGTGGTAGGGAATCCGGCCGTCAATGGTGATTCATGGCCTCACAGATATAAACAACAATAACTCCGCTTCTATTCGTCGTATGCGAATCTGCGACATAGCAATTTGTAGCTTAAAACACGACACATCGACCCACCTCATGCCGATCTGCGACGTACTTGTATAGTTTCGTCAAACGTCAATCGTTTCGAGTGGTAGGCAATCCGGTAGTCAATGGCGATTCATGGCCTCATAGATATAAACAACTATAAGTCCGCTTCTATACGTCGTATGCGAATCTGCGACATAGCAATTTGTAGCTTAAAACACGCCCCAACGAACCACCTTATACCGATTTGCGACGAACTTGCATAGTTTCGTCAAATATCGATCGTTTCGAGTGGAAAGCAATCCGGCCGTCAATGGTGATTCATGGCCTCACAGATATAAACAACTATAACTCCGCTACTATTCGTCGTATGCAAATATGCGACATAGCAATTTGTAGCTTAAAACTCGCCCCAACGAACCACCTTATACCGATCTGCGACGAACTTCCATAGTTTCGTCAAACATCGATCGTTTCGAGTGGAAAGCAATCCGGCCGTCAATGGTGATTCATGGCCTCAAAGATATAAACAACAATAACTCCGCTTCTATTTGTCGTATGCAAATCTGCGACATAGAAATTTGTAGCTTAAAACACGTCACATCGGCCCACCTTGTGCCGATCTGCGACGAACTTGCATGGTTTCGTCAAACGTCGATCGTTTCGAGTGGTAGGGAATCCGGACGTCAATGGTGATTCATGGCCTCACAGATATAAACCACAATAACTCCGCTTCTATTCGTCGTATGCGAATCTGCGACATAGCAATTTGTAGCTTAAAACACGCCCTAACGAACCACCTTATACCGATCTGCGACGAACTTGCATAGTTTTGTCAAACATCGATCGTTTCGAGTGGAAAGCAATCCGGCCGTCAATGGTGATTCATGACCTGACAGATATAAACAATTATAACTCCGCTTCTATTCGTCGAATGCAAATCTGCGACATAGCAATTTGTAGCTTAAAACACGTCACATCGACCCACCTTGTGCCAATGTGCGACGAACTTGCATAGTTTCGTCAAACGTCGATCGTTTCGAGTGGTAGGGAATCCGGCCGTCAATGGTGATTCATGGCCTGACAGATATAATCAACTATAACTCCGCTTCTATTCGTCGAATGCAAATCTGCGACATAGCAATTTTTAGCTTAAAACACGTCACATCGATCCACCTTGTGCCGATCTGCGACGAACTTGCATAGTTTCGTCAAACATCGATCGTTTCGAGTGGAAAGCAATCCGGCCGTCAATGGTGATTCATGGCCTGACAGATATAAACAATTATAACTCCGCTTCTATTCGTCGAATGCAAATCTGCGACATAGCAATTTGTAGCTTAAAACACGTCACATCGAACCACGTTGTGCCGATCTGCGACGAACTTGCATAGTTTCGTCAAACATCGATCGTTTCGAGTGGTAGGCAATCCGGCCGTCAATGGTGATTCATGGCCTGACAGATATAAACAACAATAACTCCGCTTCTATTCGTCGTATGCGAATATGCGACATAGCAATTTTTAGCTTAAAACACGTCACATCGACCCACCTTCTGCCGATCTGCGACGAACTTGCATGGTTTCGTCAAACGTCGATCGTTTCGAGTGGTAGGGAATCCGGCCGTCAATGGTGATTCACGGCCTCACAGATATAAACAACTATAACTCCGCTTCTATTCGTCGAATGCAAATCTGCGACATAGCAATTTGTAGCTGAAAACACGTCATATCGACCCACCTTGTGCCGATCTGCGACGAACTTGCATAGTTTCGTCAAACATCGATCGTTTCGAGTGGTAGGCAATCCGGCCGTCAATGGTGATTCATGGCCTCACAGATAGAAACAACAATAACTCCGCTTCTATTCGTCATATGCTAATCTGCGACATAGCAATTTGTAGCTTAAAACACGTCACATCGACCCACCTTGTGCCGATGTGCGACGAACTTGCATAGTTTCGTCAAACGTCGATCGTTTCGAGTGGTAGGGAATCCGGTCGTCAATGGTGATTCATGGCCTGACAGATATAAACAACTATAACTCCGCTTCTATTCGTCGAATGCAAATCTGCGACATAGCAATTTTTAGCTTAAAACACGTCACATCGACCCACCTTGTGCCGATCTGCGACGAACTTGCATAGTTTCGTCAAACATCGATCTTTTCGAGTGGAAAGCAATCCGGCCGTCAATGGTGATTCATGGCCTGACAGATATAAACAATTATAACTCCGCTTCTATTCGTCGAATGCAAATCTGCGACATAGCAATTTGTAGCTTAAAACACGTCACATCGAACCACCTTGTGCCGATCTGCGACGAACTTGCATAGTTTCGTCAAACATCGATCGTTTCGAGTGGTAGGCAATCCGGCCGTCAATGGTGATTCATGGCCTCACAGATATAAACAACAATAACTCCGCTTCTATTCGTCGTATGCGAATATGCGACATAGCAATTTGTAGCTTAAAACACGTCACATCGACCCACCTTCTGCCGATCTGCGACGAACTTGCATGGTTTCGTCAAACATCGATCGTTTCGAGTGGAAAGCAATCCGGCCGTCAATGGTGATTCATGGCCTCAAAGATATAAACAACAATAACTCCGCTTCTATTTGTCGTATGCAAATCTGCGACATAGCAATTTTTAGCTTAAAACACGTCACATCGACCCACCTTGTGCCGATCTGCGACGAACTTGCATAGTTTCGTCAAACATCGATCTTTTCGAGTGGAAAGCAATCCGGCCGTCAATGGTGATTCATGGCCTGACAGATATAAACAATTATAACTCCGCTTCTATTCGTCGAATGCAAATCTGCGACATAGCAATTTGTAGCTTAAAACACGTCACATCGAACCACCTTGTGCCGATCTGCGACTAACTTGCATAGTTTCGTCAAACATCGATCGTTTCGAGTGGTAGGCAATCCGGCCGTCAATGGTGATTCATGGCCTCACAGATATAAACAACAATAACTCCGCTTCTATTCGTCGTATGCGAATATGCGACATAGCAATTTGTAGCTTAAAACACGTCACATCGACCCACCTTCTGCCGATCTGCGACGAACTTGCATGGTTTCGTCAAACGTCGATCGTTTCGAGTGGTAGGGAATCCGGCCGTCAATGGTGATTCATGGCCTCACAGATATAAACAACTATAACTCCGCTTCTATTCGTCGAATGCAAATCTGCGACATAGCAATTTGTAGCTTAAAACACGTCACATCGAACCACCTTGCGCCGATCTGCGACGAACTTGCATGGTTTCGTCAAACATCGATCGTTTCGAGTGGTAGGGAATCCGACCGTCAATGGTGATTCATGGCCTCACAGATGTAAACAACTATAACTCCGCTTCTATTCGTCGAATGCAAATCTGCGACATAGCAATTTGTAGCTTAAAACACGTCACATCGACCCACCTTGTGCCGATCTGCGACGAACTTGCATAGTTTCGTCAAACATCGATCGTTTCGAGTGGTAGGCAATCCGGCCGTCATTGGTGATTCATGGCCTCACAGATATAAACAACTATAACTCCGCTTCTATTCGTCGTATGCGAATCTGCGACCTAGCAATTTGTAGCTTAAAACACGCCCCAATGAACCACCTTATACCGATCTGCGACGAACTTGCATAGTTTCGTCAAACATCGATCGATTCTAGTGGAAAGCAATCCGGCCGTCAATGGTGATTCATGGCCAGACAGATATAAACAACTATAACTCCGCTTCTATTCGTCGAATGCAAATCTGCGACATAGCAATTTGTAGCTTAAAACACGCCCCAATGAACCACCTTATACCGATCTGCGACGAACTTGCATAGTTTCGTCAAACATCGATCGATTCTAGTGGAAAGCAATCCGGCCGTCAATGGTGATTCATGGCCTCACAGATATAAACAACAATAACTCCGCTTCTATTCGTCGTATGCAAATCTGCGACATAGCAATTTGTAGCATAAAACACGCCCCAACGAACCACCTTATACCGATCTGCGACGAACTTGCATAGTTTTGTCAAACATCGATCGTTTCGAGTGGAAAGCAATCCGGCCGTCAATGGTGATTCATGGCCTCAAAGATATAAACAACAATAACTCCGCTTCTATTTGTCGTATGCAAATCTGCGACATAGCAATTTGTAGCTTAAAACACGTCACATCGACCCACCTTGTGCCGATCTGCGACGAACTTGCATGGTTTCGTCAAACGTCGATCGTTTCGAGTGGTAGGGAATCCGGCCGTCAATGGTGATTCATGGCCTCACAGATATAAACAACAATAACTCCGCTTCTATTCGTCGTATGCGAATCTGCGACATAGCAATTTGTAGCTTAAAACACGACACATCGACCCACCTCATGCCGATCTGCGACGTACTTGTATAGTTTCGTCAAACGTCAATCGTTTCGAGTGGTAGGCAATCCGGTAGTCAATGGCGATTCATGGCCTCATAGATATAAACAACTATAAGTCCGCTTCTATACGTCGTATGCGAATCTGCGACATAGCAATTTGTAGCTTAAAACACGCCCCAACGAACCACCTTATACCGATTTGCGACGAACTTGCATAGTTTCGTCAAATATCGATCGTTTCGAGTGGAAAGCAATCCGGCCGTCAATGGTGATTCATGGCCTCACAGATATAAACAACTATAACTCCGCTACTATTCGTCGTATGCAAATATGCGACATAGCAATTTGTAGCTTAAAACTCGCCCCAACGAACCACCTTATACCGATCTGCGACGAACTTCCATAGTTTCGTCAAACATCGATCGTTTCGAGTGGAAAGCAATCCGGCCGTCAATGGTGATTCATGGCCTCAAAGATATAAACAACAATAACTCCGCTTCTATTTGTCGTATGCAAATCTGCGACATAGAAATTTGTAGCTTAAAACACGTCACATCGGCCCACCTTGTGCCGATCTGCGACGAACTTGCATGGTTTCGTCAAACGTCGATCGTTTCGAGTGGTAGGGAATCCGGACGTCAATGGTGATTCATGGCCTCACAGATATAAACCACAATAACTCCGCTTCTATTCGTCGTATGCGAATCTGCGACATAGCAATTTGTAGCTTAAAACACGCCCTAACGAACCACCTTATACCGATCTGCGACGAACTTGCATAGTTTTGTCAAACATCGATCGTTTCGAGTGGAAAGCAATCCGGCCGTCAATGGTGATTCATGACCTGACAGATATAAACAATTATAACTCCGCTTCTATTCGTCGAATGCAAATCTGCGACATAGCAATTTGTAGCTTAAAACACGTCACATCGACCCACCTTGTGCCAATGTGCGACGAACTTGCATAGTTTCGTCAAACGTCGATCGTTTCGAGTGGTAGGGAATCCGGCCGTCAATGGTGATTCATGGCCTGACAGATATAATCAACTATAACTCCGCTTCTATTCGTCGAATGCAAATCTGCGACATAGCAATTTTTAGCTTAAAACACGTCACATCGATCCACCTTGTGCCGATCTGCGACGAACTTGCATAGTTTCGTCAAACATCGATCGTTTCGAGTGGAAAGCAATCCGGCCGTCAATGGTGATTCATAGCCTGACAGATATAAACAATTATAACTCCGCTTCTATTCGTCGAATGCAAATCTGCGACATAGCAATTTGTAGCTTAAAACATGTCACATCGAACCACGTTGTGCCGATCTGCGACGAACTTGCATAGTTTCGTCAAACATCGATCGTTTCGAGTGGTAGGCAATCCGGCCGTCAATGGTGATTCATGGCCTGACAGATATAAACAACAATAACTCCGCTTCTATTCGTCGTATGCGAATATGCGACATAGCAATTTTTAGCTTAAAACACGTCACATCGACCCACCTTCTGCCGATCTGCGACGAACTTGCATGGTTTCGTCAAACGTCGATCGTTTCGAGTGGTAGGGAATCCGGCCGTCAATGGTGATTCACGGCCTCACAGATATAAACAACTATAACTCCGCTTCTATTCGTCGAATGCAAATCTGCGACATAGCAATTTGTAGCTGAAAACACGTCATATCGACCCACCTTGTGCCGATCTGCGACGAACTTGCATAGTTTCGTCAAACATCGATCGTTTCGAGTGGTAGGCAATCCGGCCGTCAATGGTGATTCATGGCCTCACAGATAGAAACAACAATAACTCCGCTTCTATTCGTCATATGCTAATCTGCGACATAGCAATTTGTAGCTTAAAACACGTCACATCGACCCACCTTGTGCCGATGTGCGACGAACTTGCATAGTTTCGTCAAACGTCGATCGTTTCGAGTGGTAGGGAATCCGGCCGTCAATGGTGATTCATGGCCTGACAGATATAAACAACTATAACTCCGCTTCTATTCGTCGAATGCAAATCTGCGACATAGCAATTTTTAGCTTAAAACACGTCACATCGACCCACCTTGTGCCGATCTGCGACGAACTTGCATAGTTTCGTCAAACATCGATCTTTTCGAGTGGAAAGCAATCCGGCCGTCAATGGTGATTCATGGCCTGACAGATATAAACAATTATAACTCCGCTTCTATTCGTCGAATGCAAATCTGCGACATAGCAATTTGTAGCTTAAAACACGTCACATCGAACCACCTTGTGCCGATCTGCGACGAACTTGCATAGTTTCGTCAAACATCGATCGTTTCGAGTGGTAGGCAATCCGGCCGTCAATGGTGATTCATGGCCTCACAGATATAAACAACAATAACTCCGCTTCTATTCGTCGTATGCGAATATGCGACATAGCAATTTGTAGCTTAAAACACGTCACATCGACCCACCTTCTGCCGATCTGCGACGAACTTGCATGGTTTCGTCAAACATCGATCGTTTCGAGTGGAAAGCAATCCGGCCGTCAATGGTGATTCATGGCCTCAAAGATATAAACAACAATAACTCCGCTTCTATTTGTCGTATGCAAATCTGCGACATAGCAATTTTTAGCTTAAAACACGTCACATCGACCCACCTTGTGCCGATCTGCGACGAACTTGCATAGTTTCGTCAAACATCGATCTTTTCGAGTGGAAAGCAATCCGGCCGTCAATGGTGATTCATGGCCTGACAGATATAAACAATTATAACTCCGCTTCTATTCGTCGAATGCAAATCTGCGACATAGCAATTTGTAGCTTAAAACACGTCACATCGAACCACCTTGTGCCGATCTGCGACTAACTTGCATAGTTTCGTCAAACATCGATCGTTTCGAGTGGTAGGCAATCCGGCCGTCAATGGTAATTCATGGCCTCACAGATATAAACAACAATAACTCCGCTTCTATTCGTCGTATGCGAATATGCGACATAGCAATTTGTAGCTTAAAACACGTCACATCGACCCACCTTCTGCCGATCTGCGACGAACTTGCATGGTTTCGTCAAACGTCGATCGTTTCGAGTGGTAGGGAATCCGGCCGTCAATGGTGATTCATGGCCTCACAGATATAAACAACTATAACTCCGCTTCTATTCGTCGAATGCAAATCTGCGACATAGCAATTTGTAGCTTAAAACACGTCACATCGAACAACCTTGCGCCGATCTGCGACGAACTTGCATGGTTTCGTCAAACATCGATCGTTTCGAGTGGTAGGGAATCCGACCGTCAATGGTGATTCATGGCCTCACAGATGTAAACAACTATAACTCCGCTTCTATTCGTCGAATGCAAATCTGCGACATAGCAATTTGTAGCTTAAAACACGTCACATCGACCCACCTTGTGCCGATCTGCGACGAACTTGCATAGTTTCGTCAAACAACGATCGTTTCGAGTGGTAGGCAATCCGGCCGTCATTGGTGATTCATGGCCTCACAGATATAAACAACTATAACTCCGCTTCTATTCGTCGTATGCGAATCTGCGACCTAGCAATTTGTAGCTTAAAACACGCCCCAATGAACCACCTTATACCGATCTGCGACGAACTTGCATAGTTTCGTCAAACATCGATCGATTCTAGTGGAAAGCAATCCGGCCGTCAATGGTGATTCATGGCCAGACAGATATAAACAACTATAACTCCGCTTCTATTCGTCGAATGCAAATCTGCGACATAGCAATTTGTAGCTTAAAACACGCCCCAACGGACCACCTTATACCGATCTGCGACGAACTTGCATAGTTTTGTCAAACATCGATCGTTTCGAGTGGAAAGCAATCCGGCCGTCAATGGTGATTCATGGCCTCACAGATATAAACAACAATAACTCCGCTTCTATTCGTCGTATGCAAATCTGCGACATAGCAATTTGTAGCATAAAACACGCCCCAACGAACCACCTTATACCGATCTGCGACGAACTTGCATAGTTTTGTCAAACATCGATCGTTTCGAGTGGAAAGCAATCCGGCCGTCAATGGTGATTCATGGCCTCACAGATTTAAACAACAATAACTCCGCTTCTATTCGTCGTATGCGAATATGCGACATAGCAATTTGTAGCTTAAAACACGTCACATCGACCCACGTTGTGCCCATCTGCGACGAACTTGCATAGTTTCGTCACACATCGATCGTTTCAAGTGGTAGGCAATCCGGCCGTCAATGGTGATTCATGGCCTCACAGATATAAACAACAATAACTCCGCTTCTATTCGTCGTATGCGAATATGCGACATAGCAATTTGTAGCTTAAAACACGTCACATCGACCCACCTTCGGCCGATCTGCGACGAACTTGCATGGTTTCGTCAAACGTCGATCGTTTCGAGTGGTAGGGAATCCGGCCGTCAATGGTGATTCATGGTCTCACAGATATAAACATCAATAACTCCGCTTCTATTCGTCGTATGCGAATCTGCGACATAGCAATTTGTAGCTTAAAACAAGACACATCGGCCCACCTCATGCCGATCTGCGACGTACTTGTATAGTTTCGTCAAACGTCGATCGATTCGAGTGGTAGGCAATCCGGTAGTCAATGGCGATTCATGGCCTCACAGATATAAAGAACTATAAGTCCGCTTCTATACGCCGTATGCGAATCTGCGACATAGCAATTTGTAGCTTAATACACGCCCCAACGAACCACCTTATACCGATCTGCGACGAACTTGCATAGTTTTGTCTAACATCGATCGTTTCGAGTGGAAAGCAATCCGGCCGTCAATGGTGATTCATGGCCTCACAGATTTAAACAACTATAACTCCGCTTCTATTCGTCGAATGCAAATCTGCGACATAGCAATTTGTAGCTTAAAACACGACACATCGACCCACCTTGTGCCGATCTGCGACGCACTTGCATAGTTTCGTCAAACATCGATCGTTTCGAGTGGTAGGCAATCCGGCCGTCATTGGTGATTCATGGCCTCACAGATATAAACAACAATAACTCCGCTTCTATTCGTCGTATGCAAATCTGCGACATAGCAATTTGTAGCATAAAACACGCCCCAACGAACCACCTTATACCGATCTGCGACGAACTTGCATAGTTTCGTCCAACATCGATCGTTTCGAGTGGAAAGCAATCCGGCCGTCAATGGTGATTCATGGCCTCACAGATATAAACAACTATAACTCCGCTTCTATTCGTCGAATGCAAATCTGCGACATAGCAATTTGTAGCTTAAAACACGTCACATCGAACCACCTTGCGCCGATCTGCGACGAACTTGCATGGTTTCGTCAAACATCGATCGTTTCGAGTGGTAGGGAATCCGACCGTCAATGGTGATTCATGGCCTCACAGATGTAAACAACTATAACTCCGCTTCTATTCGTCGAATGCAAATCTGCGACATAGCAATTTGTAGCTTAAAACACGTCACATCGACCCACCTTGTGCCGATCTGCGACGAACTTGCATAGTTTCGTCAAACATCGATCGTTTCGAGTGGTAGGCAATCCGGCCGTCATTGGTGATTCATGGCCTCACAGATATAAACAACTATAACTCCGCTTCTATTCGTCGTATGCGAATCTGCGACCTAGCAATTTGTAGCTTAAAACACGCCCCAATGAACCACCTTATACCGATCTGCGACGAACTTGCATAGTTTGGTCAAACATCGATCGATTCTAGTGGAAAGCAATCCGGCCGTCAACGGTGATTCATGGCCAGACAGATATAAACAACTATAACTCCGCTTCTATTCGTCGTATGCAAATCTGCGACATAGCAATTTGTAGCATAAAACACGCCCCAACCAACCACCTTATACCGATCTGCGACGAACTTGCATAGTTTTGTCAAACATCGATCGTTTCGAGTGGAAAGCAATCCGGCCGTCAATGGTGATTCATGGCCTCACAGATTTAAACAACTATAACTCCGCTTCTATTCGCCGAATGCAAATCTGCGACATAGCAATTTGTAGCTTAAAACACGTCACATCGACCCACCTTGTGCCGATCTGCGACGAACTTGCATAGTTTCGTCAAACATCGATCGTTTCGAGTGGTAGGCAATCCGGCCGTCATTGGTGATTCATGGCCTCACAGATATAAACAACAATAACTCCGCTTCTATTCGTCGTATGCAAATCTGCGACATAGCAATTTGTAGCATAAAACACGCCCCAACGAACCACCTTATACCGATCTGCGACGAACTTGCATAGTTTTGTCAAACATCGATCGTTTCGAGTGGAAAGCAATCCGGCCGTCAATGGTGATTCATGGTCTCACAGATTTAAACAACAATAACTCCGCTTCTATTCGTCGTATGCGAATATGCGACATAGCAATTTGTAGCTTAAAACACGTCACATCGACCCACGTTGTGCCCATCTGCGACGAACTTGCATAGTTTCGTCAAACATCGATCGTTTCAAGTGGTAGGCAATCCGGCCGTCAATGGTGATTCATGGCCTCACAGATATAAACAACAATAACTCCGCTTCTATTCGTCGTATGCGAATATGCGACATAGCAATTTGTAGCTTAAAACACGTCACATCGACCCACCTTCTGCCGATCTGCGACGAACTTGCATGGTTTCGTCAAACATCGATCGTTTCGAGTGGAAAGCAATCCGGCCGTCAATGGTGATTCATGGCCTCAAAGATATAAACAACAATAACTCCGCTTCTATTTGTCGTATGCAAATCTGCGACATAGCAATTTGTAGCTTAAAACACGTCACATCGACCCACCTTGTGCCGATCTGCGACGAACTTGCATGGTTTCGTCAAACGTCGATCGTTTCGAGTGGTAGGGAATCCGGCCGTCAATGGTGATTCATGGCCTCACAGATATAAACAACAATAACTCCGCTTCTATTCGTCGTATGCGAATCTGCGACATAGCAATTTGTAGCTTAAAACACGACACATCGACCCACCTCATGCCGATCTGCGACGTACTTGTATAGTTTCGTCAAACGTCAATCGTTTCGAGTGGTAGGCAATCCGGTAGTCAATGGCGATTCATGGCCTCATAGATATAAACAACTATAAGTCCGCTTCTATACGTCGTATGCGAATCTGCGACATAGCAATTTGTAGCTTAAAACACGCCCCAACGAACCACCTTATACCGATTTGCGACGAACTTGCATAGTTTCGTAAAATATCGATCGTTTCGAGTGGAAAGCAATCCGGCCGTCAATGGTGATTCATGGCCTCACAGATATAAACAACTATAACTCCGCTACTATTCGTCGTATGCAAATATGCGACATAGCAATTTGTAGCTTAAAACTCGCCCCAACGAACCACCTTATACCGATCTGCGACGAACTTCCATAGTTTCGTCAAACATCGATCGTTTCGAGTGGAAAGCAATCCGGCCGTCAATGGTGATTCATGGCCTCAAAGATATAAACAACAATAACTCCGCTTCTATTTGTCGTATGCAAATCTGCGACATAGAAATTTGTAGCTTAAAACACGTCACATCGGCCCACCTTGTGCCGATCTGCGACGAACTTGCATGGTTTCGTCAAACGTCGATCGTTTCGAGTGGTAGGGAATCCGGACGTCAATGGTGATTCATGGCCTCACAGATATAAACCACAATAACTCCGCTTCTATTCGTCGTATGCGAATCTGCGACATAGCAATTTGTAGCTTAAAACACGCCCTAACGAACCACCTTATACCGATCTGCGACGAACTTGCATAGTTTTGTCAAACATCGATCGTTTCGAGTGGAAAGCAATCCGGCCGTCAATGGTGATTCATGACCTGACAGATATAAACAATTATAACTCCGCTTCTATTCGTCGAATGCAAATCTGCGACATAGCAATTTGTAGCTTAAAACACGTCACATCGACCCACCTTGTGCCAATGTGCGACGAACTTGCATAGTTTCGTCAAACGTCGATCGTTTCGAGTGGTAGGGAATCCGGCCGTCAATGGTGATTCATGGCCTGACAGATATAATCAACTATAACTCCGCTTCTATTCGTCGAATGCAAATCTGCGACATAGCAATTTTTAGCTTAAAACACGTCACATCGATCCACCTTGTGCCGATCTGCGACGAACTTGCATAGTTTCGTCAAACATCGATCGTTTCGAGTGGAAAGCAATCCGGCCGTCAATGGTGATTCATGGCCTGACAGATATAAACAATTATAACTCCGCTTCTATTCGTCGAATGCAAATCTGCGACATAGCAATTTGTAGCTGAAAACACGTCATATCGACCCACCTTGTGCCGATCTGCGACGAACTTGCATAGTTTCGTCAAACATCGATCGTTTCGAGTGGTAGGCAATCCGGCCGTCAATGGTGATTCATGGCCTCACAGATAGAAACAACAATAACTCCGCTTCTATTCGTCATATGCTAATCTGCGACATAGCAATTTGTAGCTTAAAACACGTCACATCGACCCACCTTGTGCCGATGTGCGACGAACTTGCATAGTTTCGTCAAACGTCGATCGTTTCGAGTGGTAGGGAATCCGGCCGTCAATGGTGATTCATGGCCTGACAGATATAAACAACTATAACTCCGCTTCTATTCGTCGAATGCAAATCTGCGACATAGCAATTTTTAGCTTAAAACACGTCACATCGACCCACCTTGTGCCGATCTGCGACGAACTTGCATAGTTTCGTCAAACATCGATCTTTTCGAGTGGAAAGCAATCCGGCCGTCAATGGTGATTCATGGCCTGACAGATATAAACAATTATAACTCCGCTTCTATTCGTCGAATGCAAATCTGCGACATAGCAATTTGTAGCTTAAAACACGTCACATCGAACCACCTTGTGCCGATCTGCGACGAACTTGCATAGTTTCGTCAAACATCGATCGTTTCGAGTGGTAGGCAATCCGGCCGTCAATGGTGATTCATGGCCTCACAGATATAAACAACAATAACTCCGCTTCTATTCGTCGTATGCGAATATGCGACATAGCAATTTGTAGCTTAAAACACGTCACATCGACCCACCTTCTGCCGATCTGCGACGAACTTGCATGGTTTCGTCAAACATCGATCGTTTCGAGTGGAAAGCAATCCGGCCGTCAATGGTGATTCATGGCCTCAAAGATATAAACAACAATAACTCCGCTTCTATTTGTCGTATGCAAATCTGCGACATAGCAATTTTTAGCTTAAAACACGTCACATCGACCCACCTTGTGCCGATCTGCGACGAACTTGCATAGTTTCGTCAAACATCGATCTTTTCGAGTGGAAAGCAATCCGGCCGTCAATGGTGATTCATGGCCTGCCAGATATAAACAATTATAACTCCGCTTCTATTCGTCGAATGCAAATCTGCGACATAGCAATTTGTAGCTTAAAACACGTCACATCGAACCACCTTGTGCCGATCTGCGACTAACTTGCATAGTTTCGTCAAACATCGATCGTTTCGAGTGGTAGGCAATCCGGCCGTCAATGGTAATTCATGGCCTCACAGATATAAACAACAATAACTCCGCTTCTATTCGTCGTATGCGAATATGCGACATAGCAATTTGTAGCTTAAAACACGTCACATCGACCCACCTTCTGCCGATCTGCGACGAACTTGCATGGTTTCGTCAAACGTCGATCGTTTCGAGTGGTAGGGAATCCGGCCGTCAATGGTGATTCATGGCCTCACAGATATAAACAACTATAACTCCGCTTCTATTCGTCGAATGCAAATCTGCGACATAGCAATTTGTAGCTTAAAACACGTCACATCGAACCACCTTGCGCCGATCTGCGACGAACTTGCATGGTTTCGTCAAACATCGATCGTTTCGAGTGGTAGGGAATCCGACCGTCAATGGTGATTCATGGCCTCACAGATGTAAACAACTATAACTCCGCTTCTATTCGTCGAATGCAAATCTGCGACATAGCAATTTGTAGCTTAAAACACGTCACATCGACCCACCTTGTGCCGATCTGCGACGAACTTGCATAGTTTCGTCAAACATCGATCGTTTCGAGTGGTAGGCAATCCGGCCGTCATTGGTGATTCATGGCCTCACAGATATAAACAACTATAACTCCGCTTCTATTCGTCGTATGCGAATCTGCGACCTAGCAATTTGTAGCTTAAAACACGCCCCAATGAACCACCTTATACCGATCTGCGACGAACTTGCATAGTTTCGTCAAACATCGATCGATTCTAGTGGAAAGCAATCCGGCCGTCAATGGTGATTCATGGCCAGACAGATATAAACAACTATAACTCCGCTTCTATTCGTCGAATGCAAATCTGCGACATAGCAATTTGTAGCTTAAAACACGCCCCAACGGACCACCTTATACCGATCTGCGACGAACTTGCATAGTTTTGTCAAACATCGATCGTTTCGAGTGGAAAGCAATCCGGCCGTCAATGGTGATTCATGGCCTCACAGATATAAACAACAATAACTCCGCTTCTATTCGTCGTATGCAAATCTGCGACATAGCAATTTGTAGCATAAAACACGCCCCAACGAACCACCTTATACCGATCTGCGACGAACTTGCATAGTTTTGTCAAACATCGATCGTTTCGAGTGGAAAGCAATCCGGCCGTCAATGGTGATTCATGGCCTCACAGATTTAAACAACAATAACTCCGCTTCTATTCGTCGTATGCGAATATGCGACATAGCAATTTGTAGCTTAAAACACGTCACATCGACCCACGTTGTGCCCATCTGCGACGAACTTGCATAGTTTCGTCAAACATCGATCGTTTCAAGTGGTAGGCAATCCGGCCGTCAATGGTGATTCATGGCCTCACAGATACAAACAACAATAACTCCGCTTCTATTCGTCGTATGCGAATATGCGACATAGCAATTTGTAGCTTAAAACACGTCACATCGACCCACCTTCGGCCGATCTGCGACGAACTTGCATGGTTTCGTCAAACGTCGATCGTTTCGAGTGGTAGGGAATCCGGCCGTCAATGGTGATTCATGGTCTCACAGATATAAACCACAATAACTCCGCTTCTATTCGTCGTATGCGAATCTGCGACATAGCAATTTGTAGCTTAAAACACGCCCTAACGAACCACCTTATACCGATCTGCGACGAACTTGCATAGTTTCGTCAAACATCGATCGTTTCGAGTGGCAGGCAATCCGGCCGTCATTGGTGATTCATGGCCTCACAGATATAAACAACTATAACTCCGCTTCTATTCGTCGTAAGCGAATCTGCGACCTAGCAATTTGTAGCTTAAAACACGCCCCAATGAACCACCTTATACCGATCTGCGACGAACTTGCATAGTTTCGTCAAACATCGATCGATTCTAGTGGAAAGCAATCCGGCCGTCAATGGTGATTCATGGCCAGACAGATATAAACAACTATAACTCCGCTTCTATTCGTCGTATGCGAATCTGCGACATAGCAATTTGTAGCTTAAAACAAGACACATCGGCCCACCTCATGCCGATCTGCGACGTACTTGTATAGTTTCGTCAAACGACGATCGATTCGAGTGGTAGGCAATCCGGTAGTCAATGGCGATTCATGGCCTCACAGATATAAAGAACTATAAGTCCGCTTCTATACGCCGTATGCGAATCTGCGACATAGCAATTTGTAGCTTAATACACGCCCCAACGAACCACCTTATACCGATCTGCGACGAACTTGCATAGTTTTGTCTAACATCGATCGTTTCGAGTGGAAAGCAATCCGGCCGTCAATGGTGATTCATGGCCTCACAGATTTAAACAACTATAACTCCGCTTCTATTCGTCGAATGCAAATCTGCGACATAGTAATTTGTAGCTTAAAACACGACACATCGACCCACCTTGTGCCGATCTGCGACGCACTTGCATAGTTTCGTCAAACATCGATCGTTTCGAGTGGTAGGCAATCCGGCCGTCATTGGTGATTCATGGCCTCACAGATATAAACAACAATAACTCCGCTTCTATTCGTCGTATGCAAATCTGCGACATAGCAATTTGTAGCATAAAACACGCCCCAACGAACCACCTTATACCGATCTGCGACGAACTTGCATAGTTTCGTCCAACATCGATCGTTTCGAGTGGAAAGCAATCCGGCCGTCAATGGTGATTCATGGCCTCACAGATATAAACAACTATAACTCCGCTTCTATTCGTCGAATGCAAATCTGCGACATAGCAATTTGTAGCTTAAAACACGTCACATCGAACCACCTTGCGCCGATCTGCGACGAACTTGCATGGTTTCGTCAAACATCGATCGTTTCGAGTGGTAGGGAATCCGACCGTCAATGGTGATTCATGGCCTCACAGATGTAAACAACTATAACTCCGCTTCTATTCGTCGAATGCAAATCTGCGACATAGCAATTTGTAGCTTAAAACACGTCACATCGACCCACCTTGTGCCGATCTGCGACGAACTTGCATAGTTTCGTCAAACATCGATCGTTTCGAGTGGTAGGCAATCCGGCCGTCATTGGTGATTCATGGCCTCACAGATATAAACAACTATAACTCCGCTTCTATTCGTCGTATGCGAATCTGCGACCTAGCAATTTGTAGCTTAAAACACGCCCCAATGAACCACCTTATACCGATCTGCGACGAACTTGCATAGTTTCGTCAAACATCGATCGATTCTAGTGGAAAGCAATCCGGCCGTCAACGGTGATTCATGGCCAGACAGATATAAACAACTATAACTCCGCTTCTATTCGTCGTATGCAAATCTGCGACATAGCAATTTGTAGCATAAAACACGCCCCAACCAACCACCTTATACCGATCTGCGACGAACTTGCATAGTTTTGTCAAACATCGATCGTTTCGAGTGGAAAGCAATCCGGCCGTCAATGGTGATTCATGGCCTCACAGATTTAAACAACTATAACTCCGCTTCTATTCGCCGAATGCAAATCTGCGACATAGCAATTTGTAGCTTAAAACACGTCACATCGACCCACCTTGTGCCGATCTGCGACGAACTTGCATAGTTTCGTCAAACATCGATCGTTTCGAGTGGTAGGCAATCCGGCCGTCATTGGTGATTCATGGCCTCACAGATATAAACAACAATAACTCCGCTTCTATTCGTCGTATGCAAATCTGCGACATAGCAATTTGTAGCATAAAACACGCGCCAACGATCCACCTTATACCGATCTGCGACGAACTTGCATAGTTTTGTCAAACATCGATCGTTTCGAGTGGAAAGCAATCCGGCCGTCAATGGTGATTCATGGCCTCACAGATATAAACAACAATAACTCCGCTTCTATTCGTCGTATGCGAATATGCGACATAGCAATTTGTAGCTTAAAACACGTCACATCGACCCACCTTCTGCCGATCTGCGACGAACTTGCATGGTTTCGTCAAACGTCGATCGTTTCGAGTGGTAGGGAATCCGGCCGTCAATGTTGATTCATGGCCTCACAGATATAAACAACTATAACTCCGCTTCTATTCGTCGAATGCAAATCTGCGACATAGCAATTTGTAGGTTAAAACACGTCACATCGACCCACGTTGTGCCGATCTGCGACGAACTTGCATAGTTTCGTCAAACATCGATCGTTTCAAGTGGTAGGCAATCCGGCCGTCAATGGTGATTCATGGACTCACAGATATAAACAACAATAACTCCGCTTCTATTCGTCGAATGCAAATCTGCGACATAGCAATTTGTAGCTTAAAACACGTCACATCGACCCACCTTGTGCCGATCTGCGACGAAATTGCATGGTTTCGTCAAACGTCGATCGTTTCGAGTGGTAGGGAATCCGGCCGTCAATGGTGATTCACGGCCTCACAGATATAAACTACTATAACTCCGCTTCTATTTGTCGAATGCAAATCTGCGACCTAGCAATTTGTAGCTTAAAACACGCCCCAATGAACCACCTTATACCGATCTGCGACGAACTTGCATAGTTTCGTCAAACATCGATCGATTCTAGTGGAAAGCAATCCGGCCGTCAATGGTGATTCATGGCCAGACAGATATAAACAACTATAACTCCGCTTCTATTCGTCGAATGCAAATCTGCGACATAGCAATTTGTAGCATAAAACACGTCACATCGACCCACCTTGTGCCGATCTGCGACGAACTTGCATAGTTTCGTCAAACATTGATCGTTTCGAGTGGTAGGCAATCCGGCCGTCAATGGTGATTCATGGCCTCACAGATATAAACAACAATAACTCCGCTTCTATTCGTCGTATGCAAATCTGCGACATAGCAATTTGTAGCATAAAACACGCCCCAACGAACCACCTTATACCGATCTGCGACGAACTTGCATAGTTTCGTCAAACATCGATCTTTTCGACTGGAAAGCAATCCGGCCGTCAATGGTGATTCATGGCCTGACAGATATAAACAACTATAACTCCGCTTCTATTCGTCGTATGCGAATCTGCGACCTAGCAATTTGTAGCATAAAACACGGCCCAACGACCCACCTTATACCGATCTGCGACGAACTTGCATAGTTTCGTCAAACATCGATCGATTCTAGTGGAAAGCAATCCGGCCGTCAATGGTGATTCATGGCCAGACAGATATAAACAACTATAACTCCGCTTCTATTCGTCGAATGCAAATCTGCGACATAGCAATTTGTAGCATAAAACACGTCACATCGACCCACCTTGTGCCGATCTGCGACGAACTTGCATGGTTTCGTCAAACGTCGATCGTTTCGAGTGGTAGGGAATCCGGCCGTCAATGGTGATTCATGGTCTCACAGATATAAACAATAATAATTCCGCTTCTATTCGTCGTATGCGAATCTGCGACATAGCAATTTGTAGCTTAAAACAAGACACATCGGCCCACCTCATGCCGATCTGCGACGTACTTGTATAGTTTCGTCAAACGTCGATCGATTCGAGTGGTAGGCAATCCGGTAGTCAATGGCGATTCATGGCCTCACAGATATAAACAACTATAAGTCCGCTTCTATACGCCGTATGCGAATCTGCGACATAGCAATTTGTAGCTTAAAACACGCCCCAACGAACCACCTTATACCGATCTGCAACGAACTTGCATAGTTTCGTCAAACATCGATCGTTTCGAGTGGAAAGCAATCCGGCCGTCAATGGTGATTCATGGCCTCACAGATATAAACAACAATAACTCCGCTTCTATTCGTCGTATGCAAATCTGCGACATAGCAATTTGTAGCATAAAACACGCCCCAACGAACCACCTTATACCGATCTGCGACGAACTTGCATAGTTTTGTCTAACATCGATCGTTTCGAGTGGAAAGCAATCCGGCCGTCAATGGTGATTCATGGCCTCACAGATTTACACAACTATAACTCCGCTTCTATTCGTCGAATGCAAATCTGCGACATAGCAATTTGTAGCTTAAAACACGACACATCGACCCACCTTGTGCCGATCTGCGACGCACTTGCATAGTTTCGCCAAACATCGATCGTTTCGAGTGGTAGGCAATCCGGCCGTCATTGGTGATTCATGGCCTCACAGATATAAACAACAATAACTCCGCCTCTGTTCGTCGTATGCAAATCTGCGACATAGCAATTTGTAGCATAAAACACGCCCCAACGAACCACCTTATACCGATCTGCGACGAACTTGCATAGTTTTGTCAAACATCGATCGTTTCGAGTGGAAAGCAATCCGGCCGTCAATGTTGATTCATGGCCTGACAGATATAAACAACTATAACTCCGCTTCTATTCGTCGAATGCAAATCTGCGACATAGCAATTTGTAGCTTAAAACACGCCCCAACGAACCACCTTATACCGATCTGCGACGAACTTGCATAGTTTTGTCAAACATCGATCGTTTCGAGTGGAAAGCAATCCGGCCGTCAATGGTGATTCATGGCCTCACAGATATAAACAACAATAACTCCGCTTCTATTCGTCGTATGCAAATCTGCGACATAGCAATTTGTAGCATAAAACACGCCCCAACGAACCACCTTATACCGATCTGCGACGAACTTGCATAGTTTTGTCAAACATCGATCGTTTCGAGTGGAAAGCAATCCGGCCGTCAATGGTGATTCATGGTCTCACAGATTTAAACAACAATAACTCCGCTTCTATTCGTCGTATGCGAATATGCGACATAGCAATTTGTAGCTTAAAACACGTCACATCGACCCACGTTGTGCCCATCTGCGACGAACTTGCATAGTTTCGTCAAACATCGATCGTTTCAAGTGGTAGGCAATCCGGCCGTCAATGGTGATTCATGGCCTCACAGATATAAACAACAATAACTCCGCTTCTATTCGTCGTATGCGAATATGCGACATAGCAATTTGTAGCTTAAAACACGTCACATCGACCCACCTTCTGCCGATCTGCGACGAACTTGCATGGTTTCGTCAAACATCGATCGTTTCGAGTGGAAAGCAATCCGGCCGTCAATGGTGATTCATGGCCTCAAAGATATAAACAACAATAACTCCGCTTCTATTTGTCGTATGCAAATCTGCGACATAGCAATTTGTAGCTTCAAACACGTCACATCGACCCACCTTGTGCCAATGTGCGACGAACTTGCATAGTTTCGTCAAACGTCGATCGTTTCGAGTGGTAGGGAATCCGGCCGTCAATGGTGATTCATGGCCTGACAGATATAATCAACTATAACTCCGCTTCTATTCGTCGAATGCAAATCTGCGACATAGCAATTTTTAGCTTAAAACACGTCACATCGATCCACCTTGTGCCGATCTGCGACGAACTTGCATAGTTTCGTCAAACATCGATCGTTTCGAGTGGAAAGCAATCCGGCCGTCAATGGTGATTCATGGCCTGACAGATATAAACAATTATAACTCCGCTTCTATTCGTCGAATGCAAATCTGCGACATAGCAATTTGTAGCTTAAAACACGTCACATCGAACCACGTTGTGCCGATCTGCGACGAACTTGCATAGTTTCGTCAAACATCGATCGTTTCGAGTGGTAGGCAATCCGGCCGTCAATGGTGATTCATGGCCTGACAGATATAAACAACAATAACTCCGCTTCTATTCGTCGTATGCGAATATGCGACATAGCAATTTTTAGCTTAAAACACGTCACATCGACCCACCTTCTGCCGATCTGCGACGAACTTGCATGGTTTCGTCAAACGTCGATCGTTTCGAGTGGTAGGGAATCCGGCCGTCAATGGTGATTCACGGCCTCACAGATATAAACAACTATAACTCCGCTTCTATTCGTCGAATGCAAATCTGCGACATAGCAATTTGTAGCTGAAAACACGTCATATCGACCCACCTTGTGCCGATCTGCGACGAACTTGCATAGTTTCGTCAAACATCGATCGTTTCGAGTGGTAGGCAATCCGGCCGTCAATGGTGATTCATGGCCTCACAGATAGAAACAACAATAACTCCGCTTCTATTCGTCATATGCTAATCTGCGACATAGCAATTTGTAGCTTAAAACACGTCACATCGACCCACCTTGTGCCGATGTGCGACGAACTTGCATAGTTTCGTCAAACGTCGATCGTTTCGAGTGGTAGGGAATCCGGCCGTCAATGGTGATTCATGGCCTGACAGATATAAACAACTATAACTCCGCTTCTATTCGTCGAATGCAAATCTGCGACATAGCAATTTTTAGCTTAAAACACGTCACATCGACCCACCTTGTGCCGATCTGCGACGAACTTGCATAGTTTCGTCAAACATCGATCTTTTCGAGTGGAAAGCAATCCGGCCGTCAATGGTGATTCATGGCCTGACAGATATAAACAATTATAACTCCGCTTCTATTCGTCGAATGCAAATCTGCGACATAGCAATTTGTAGCTTAAAACACGTCACATCGAACCACCTTGTGCCGATCTGCGACGAACTTGCATAGTTTCGTCAAACATCGATCGTTTCGAGTGGTAGGCAATCCGGCCGTCAATGGTGATTCATGGCCTCACAGATATAAACAACAATAACTCCGCTTCTATTCGTCGTATGCGAATATGCGACATAGCAATTTGTAGCTTAAAACACGTCACATCGACCCACCTTCTGCCGATATGCGACGAACTTGCATGGTTTCGTCAAACATCGATCGTTTCGAGTGGAAAGCAATCCGGCCGTCAATGGTGATTCATGGCCTCAAAGATATAAACAACAATAACTCCGCTTCTATTTGTCGTATGCAAATCTGCGACATAGCAATTTTTAGCTTAAAACACGTCACATCGACCCACCTTGTGCCGATCTGCGACGAACTTGCATAGTTTCGTCAAACATCGATCTTTTCGAGTGGAAAGCAATCCGGCCGTCAATGGTGATTCATGGCCTGACAGATATAAACAATTATAACTCCGCTTCTATTCGTCGAATGCAAATCTGCGACATAGCAATTTGTAGCTTAAAACACGTCACATCGAACCACCTTGTGCCGATCTGCGACTAACTTGCATAGTTTCGTCAAACATCGATCGTTTCGAGTGGTAGGCAATCCGGCCGTCAATGGTAATTCATGGCCTCACAGATATAAACAACAATAACTCCGCTTCTATTCGTCGTATGCGAATATGCGACATAGCAATTTGTAGCTTAAAACACGTCACATCGACCCACCTTCTGCCGATCTGCGACGAACTTGCATGGTTTCGTCAAACGTCGATCGTTTCGAGTGGTAGGGAATCCGGCCGTCAATGGTGATTGACGGCCTCACAGATATAAACAACTATAACTCCGCTTCTATTCGTCGAATGCAAATCTGCGACATAGCAATTTGTAGCTGAGAACACGTCATATCGACCCACCTTGTGCCGATCTGCGACGAACTTGCATAGTTTCGTCAAACATCGATCGTTTCGAGTGGTAGGCAATCCGGCCGTCAATGGTGATTCATGGCCTCACAGATAGAAACAACTATAACTCAGCTTCTAGTCGTCGAATGCAAATTTGCGACATAGCGATTTGTAGCTTAAAACACGACACATCGACCCACCTCATGCCGATCTGCGACGTACTTGTATAGTTTCGTCAAACGTCGATCGTTTCGAGTGGTAGGCAATCCGGTAGTCAATGGCGATTCATGGCCTCACAGATATAAACAACTATTACTCCGCTTCTATTCGTCGTATGCGAATCTGCGACCTAGCAATTTGTAGTTTAAAACACGCCCCAATGAACCACCTCATACCGATCTGCGACGAACTTGCATAGTTTTGTCAAACATCGATCGTTCCGAGTGGAAAGCAATCCGGCCGTCAATGGTGATTCATGGCCTGACAGATATAAACAACTATAACTCAGCTTCTATTCGTCGAATGCAAATTTGCGACATAGCGATTTGTAGCTTAAAACACGACACATCGACCCACCTCATGCCGATCTGCGACGTACTTGTATAGTTTCGTCAAACGTCGATCGTTTCGAGTGGTAGGCAATCCGGTAGTCAATGGCGATTCATGGCCTCACAGATATAAACAACTATAACTCCGCTTCTATTCGTCGTATGCGAATATGCGACCTAGCAATTTGTAGCTTAAAACACGCCCCAACGAACCACCTTATACCGACCTGCGACGAACTTGCATGGTTTCGTCAAACGTCGATCGTTTCGAGTGGTAGGGAATCCGGCCGTCAATGGTGATTCATGGCCTCACAGATATAAACAACAATAACTCCGCTTCTATTCGTCGTATGCGAATCTGCGACATAGCAATTTGTAGCTTAAAACACGACACATCGGCCCACCTCATGCCGATCTGCGACGTACTTGTATAGTTTCGTCAAACGTCGATCGTTTCGAGTGGTAGGCATTTCGGTAGTCAATGGCGATTCATGGCCTCACAGATATAAACAACTATAAGTCCGCTTCTATTCGTCGTATGCAAATCTGCGACATAGCAATTTGTAGCATAAAACACGCCCCAACGAACCACCTTATACCGATCTGCGACGAACTTGCATTGTTTTGTCAAACATCGATCGTTTCGAGTGGAAAGCAATCAGGCCGTCAATGGTGATTCATGGCCTCACAGATATAAACAACAATAACTCCGCTTCTATACGTCGCATGCAAATCTGCGACATAGCAATTTGTAGCATAAAACACGACCCAACGACCCACCTTTTACCGATCTGCGACAAACTTGCATTGTTTCGTCAAACATCGATCGTTTCGAGTGGTAGGCAATCCGGCCGTCAATGGTGATTCATGGCCTCACAGATACAAACAACAATAACTCCGCTTCTATTCGTCGTATGCGAATATGCGACATAGCAATTTGTATCTTAAAACACGTCACATCGACCCACCTTCTGCCGATCTGCGACGAACTTGCATGGTTTCGTCAAACGTCGATCGCTTCGAGTGGTAGGGAATCCGGCCGTCAATGGTGATTCATGGCCTCACAGATGTAAACAAATATAACTCCGCTTCTATTCGTCGAATGCAAATCTGCGACATAGCAATTTGTAGCTTAAAACACGTCACATCGAACCACCTTGCGCCGATCTTTGACGAACTTGCATGGTTTCGTCAAACATCGATCGTTTCGAGTGGTAGGCAATCCGGCCGTCAATGGTGATTCATGGCCTCACAGATATAAACAACAATAACTCCGCTTCTATTCGTCGTATGCGAATATGCGACATAGCAATTTGTAGCTTAAAACACGTCACATCGACCCACCTTCTGCCGATCTGCGACGAACTTGCATGGTTTCGTCAAACGTCGATTGTTTCGAGTGGTAGGGAATCCGACCGTCAATGGTGATTCATGGCCTCACAGATGTAAACAACTATAACTCCGCTTCTATTCGTCGAATGCAAATCTGCGACATAGCAATTTGTAGCTTAAAACACGTCACATCGACCCACCTTGTGCCGATCTGCGACGAACTTGCATAGTTTCGTCAAACATCGATTGTTTCGAGTGGTAGGCAATCCGGCCGTCATTGGTGATTCATGGCCTCACAGATATAAACAACTATAACTCCGCTTCTATTCGTCGTATGCGAATCTGCGACCTAGCAATTTGTAGCTTAAAACACGCCCCAATGAACCACCTTATACCGATCTGCGACGAACTTGCATAGTTTCGTCAAACATCGATCGATTCTAGTGGAAAGCAATCCGGCCGTCAACGGTGATTCATGGCCAGACAGATATAAACAACTATAACTCCGCTTCTATTCGTCGAATGCAAATCTGCGACATAGCAATTTGTAGCATAAAACACGTCACATCGACCCACCTTGTGCCGATCTGCGACGAACTTGCATGGTTTCGTCAAACGTCGATCGTTTCGAGTGGTAGGGAATCCGGCCGTCAATGGTGATTCATGGCCTCACAGATATAAACAACTATAACTCCGCTTCTATTCGTCGAATGCAAATCTGCGACATAGCAATTTGTAGCTTAAAACACGACACATCGACCCACCTTGTGCCGATCTGCGACGAACTTGCATAGTTTCGTCAAACATCGATCGTTTCGAGTGGTAGGCAATCCGGCCGTCATTGGTGATTCATGGCCTCACAGATATAAACAACAATAACTCCGCTTCTATTCGTCGTATGCAAATCTGCGACATAGCAATTTGTAGCATAAAACACGCCCCAACGATCCACCTTATACCGATCTGCGACGAACTTGCATAGTTTCGTCAAACATCGATCGTTTCGAGTGGAAAGCAATCCGGCCGTCAATGGTGATTCATGGCCTGACAGATATAAACAACAATAACTCCGCTTCTATTCGTCGTATGCAAATCTGCGACATAGCAATTTGTAGCATAAAACACGCCCCAACGATCCACCTTATACCGATCTGCGACGAACTTGCATAGTTTCGTCAAACATCGATCGTTTCGAGTGGTAGGCAATCCGGCCGTCAATGGTGATTCATGGCCTCACAGATATAAACAACAATAACTCCGCTTCTATTCGTCGTATGCAAATCTGCGACATAGCAATTTGTAGCATAAAACACGCCCCAACGAACCACCTTATACCGATCTGCGATGAACTTGCATAGTTTCGTCAAACATCGATCGTTTCGAGTGGAAAGCAATCCGGCCGTCAATGGTGATTCATGGCCTGACAGATATAAACAACTATAACTCCGCTTCTATTCGTCGTATGCGAATCTGCGACATAGCAATTTGTAGCTTAAAACACGACACATCGACCCACCTTGTGCCGATCTGCGACGAACTTGCATAGTTTCGTCAAACATCGATCGTTTCGAGTGGTAGGCAATCCGGCCGTCATTGTTGATTCATGGCCTCACAGATATAAACAACAAAAACTCCGCTTCTATTCGTCGTATGCAAATCTGCGACATAGCAATTTGTAGCATAAAACACTCCCCAACGAACCACCTTATACCGATCTGCGACGAACTTGCATAGTTTTGTCAAACATCGATCGTTTCGAGTGGAAAGCAATCCGGCCGTCAATGGTGATTCATGGCCTCACAGATATAAACCACAATAACTCCGCTTCTATTCGTCGTATGCGAATCTGCGACATAGCAATTTGTAGCTTAAAACACGCCCTAACGAACCACCTTATACCGATCTGCGACGAACTTGCATAGTTTCGTCAAACATCGATCGTTTCGAGTGGAAAGCAATCCGGCCGTCAATGGTGATTCATGGCCTGACAGATATAAACAACTATAACTCCGCTTCTATTCGTCGTATGCGAATCTGCGACCTAGCAATTTATAGCATAAAACACGGCCCAACGACCCACCTTATACCGATCTGCGACGAACTTGCATAGTTTCGTCCAACATCGATCGTTTCGAGTGGAAAGCAATCCGGCCGTCAATGGTGATTCATGGCCTCACAGATATAAACAACTATAATTCCGCTTCTATTCGTCGAATGCAAATCTGCGACATAGCAATTTGTAGCTTAAAACACGTCACATCGAACCACCTTGCGCCGATCTGCGACGAACTTGCATGGTTTCGTCAAACATCGATCGTTTCGAGTGGTAGGCAATCCGGCCGTCAATGGTGATTCATGGCCTCACAGATATAAACAACAATAACTCCGCTTCTATTCGTCGTATGCGAATATGCGACATAGCAATTTGTAGCTTAAAACACGTCACATCGACCCACCTTCTGCCGATCTGCGACGAACTTGCATGGTTTCGTCAAACGTCGATTGTTTCGAGTGGTAGGGAATCCGGCCGTCAATGGTGATTCATGGCCTCACAGATGTAAACAACTATAACTCCGCTTCTATTCGTCGAATGCAAATCTGCGACATAGCAATTTGTAGCTTAAAACACGTCACATCGACCCACCTTATGCCGAACTGCAACGAACTTGCATAGTTTCGTCAAACATCGATCGTTTCGAGTGGTAGGCAATCCGGCCGTCATTGGTGATTCATGGCCTCACAGATATAAACAACAATAACTCCGCTTCTATTCGTCGTATGCAAATCTGCGACATAGCAATTTGTAGCATAAAACACGCCCCAACGATCCACCTTATACCGATCTGCGACGAACTTGCATAGTTTTGTCAAACATCGATCGTTTCGAGTGGAAAGCAATCCGGCCGTCAATGGTGATTCATGGCCTCACAGATATAAACAACAATAACTCCGCTTCTATTCGTCGTATGCGAATATGCGACATAGCAATTTGTAGCTTAAAACACGCCACATCGAACCACCTTGTGCCGATCTGCGACGAACTTGCATAGTTTCGTCAAACGTCGATCTTTTCGAGTCGTAGGCAATCCGGCCGTCAATGGTGATTCATGGCCACACAGATATAAACAACAATAACTCCGCTTCTATTCGTCGTATGCGAATATGCGACATATCAATTTGTAGCTTAAAACACGTCACATCGACCCATCTTCTGCCGATCTGCGACGAACTTGCATGGTTTCGTCAAACGCCGATCGTTTCGAGTGGTAGGCAATCCGGTAGTCAATGGCGATTCATGGCCTCACAGATATAAACAACTATTACTCCGCTTCTATTCGTCGTATGCGAATCTGCGACCTAGCAATTTGTCGTTTAAAACACGCCCCAATGAACCACCTCATACCGATCTGCGACGAACTTGCATAGTTTTGTCAAACATCGATCGTTCCGAGTGGAAAGCAATCCGGCCGTCAATGGTGATTCATGGCCTGACAGATATAAACAACTATAACTCAGCTTCTATTCGTCGAATGCAAATTTGCGACATAGCGATTTGTAGCTTAAAACACGACACATCGACCCACCTCATGCCGATCTGCGACGTACTTGTATAGTTTCGTCAAACGTCGATCGTTTCGAGTGGTAGGCAATCCGGTAGTCAATGGCGATTCATGGCCTCACAGATATAAACAACTATAACTCCGCTTCTATTCGTCGTATGCGAATATGCGACCTAGCAATTTGTAGCTTAAAACACGCCCCAACGAACCACCTTATACCGACCTGCGACGAACTTGCATGGTTTCGTCAAACGTCGATCGTTTCGAGTGGTAGGGAATCCGGCCGTCAATGGTGATTCATGGCCTCACAGATATAAACAACAATAACTCCGCTTCTATTCGTCGTATGCGAATCTGCGACATAGCAATTTGTAGCTTAAAACACGACACATCGGCCCACCTCATGCCGATCTGCGACGTACTTGTATAGTTTCGTCAAACGTCGATCGTTTCGAGTGGTAGGCATTTCGGTAGTCAATGGCGATTCATGGCCTCACAGATATAAACAACTATAAGTCCGCTTCTATTCGTCGTATGCAAATCTGCGACATAGCAATTTGTAGCATAAAACACGCCCCAACGAACCACCTTATACCGATCTGCGACGAACTTGCATTGTTTTGTCAAACATCGATCGTTTCGAGTGGAAAGCAATCAGGCCGTCAATGGTGATTCATGGCCTCACAGATATAAACAACAATAACTCCGCTTCTATACGTCGCATGCAAATCTGCGACATAGCAATTTGTAGCATAAAACACGACCCAACGACCCACCTTTTACCGATCTGCGACAAACTTGCATTGTTTCGTCAAACATCGATCGTTTCGAGTGGTAGGCAATCCGGCCGTCAATGGTGATTCATGGCCTCACAGATATAAACAACAATAACTCCGCTTCTATTCGTCGTATGCGAATATGCGACATAGCAATTTGTAGCTTAAAACACGTCACATCGACCCACCTTCTGCCGATCTGCGACGAACTTGCATGGTTTCGTCAAACGTCGATTGTTTCGAGTGGTAGGGAATCCGACCGTCAATGGTGATTCATGGCCTCACAGATATAAACAACTATAACTCCGCTTCTATTCGTCGTATGCGAATCTGCGACCTAGCAATTTGTAGCTTAAAACACGCCCCAATGAACCACCTTATACCGATCTGCGACGAACTTGCATAGTTTCGTCAAACATCGATCGATTCTAGTGGAAAGCAATCCGGCCGTCAACGGTGATTCATGGCCAGACAGATATAAACAACTATTACTCCGCTTCTATTCGTCGAATGCAAATCTGCGACATAGCAATTTGTAGCATAAAACACGTCACATCGACCCACCTTGTGCCGATCTGCGACGAACTTGCATGGTTTCGTCAAACGTCGATCGTTTCGAGTGGTAGGGAATCCGGCCGTCAATGGTGATTCATGGCCTCACAGATATAAACAACTATAACTCCGCTTCTATTCGTCGAATGCAAATCTGCGACATAGCAATTTGTAGCTTAAAACACGACACATCGACCCACCTTGTGCCGATCTGCGACGAACTTGCATAGTTTCGTCAAACATCGATCGTTTCGAGTGGTAGGCAATCCGGCCGTCAATGGTGATTCATGGCCTCACAGATATAAACAACAATAACTCCGCTTCTATTCGTCGTATGCAAATCTGCGACATAGCAATTTGTAGCATAAAACACGCCCCAACGAACCACCTTATACCGATCTGCGATGAACTTGCATAGTTTCGTCAAACATCGATCGTTTCGAGTGGAAAGCAATCCGGCCGTCAATGGTGATTCATGGCCTGACAGATATAAACAACTATAACTCCGCTTCTATTCGTCGTATGCGAATCTGCGACATAGCAATTTGTAGCTTAAAACACGACACATCGACCCACCTTGTGCCGATCTGCGACGAACTTGCATAGTTTCGTCAAACATCGATCGTTTCGAGTGGTAGGCAATCCGGCCGTCATTGTTGATTCATGGCCTCACAGATATAAACAACAAAAACTCCGCTTCTATTCGTCGTATGCAAATCTGCGACATAGCAATTTGTAGCATAAAACACGTCACATCGACCCACCTTGTGCCGATCTGCGACGAACTTGCATGGTTTCGTCAAACGTCGATCGTTTCGAGTGGTAGGGAATCCGGCCGTCAATGGTGATTCATGGCCTCACAGATATAAACAACTATAACTCCGCTTCTATTCGTCGAATGCAAATCTGCGACATAGCAATTTGTAGCTTAAAACACGACACATCGACCCACCTTGTGCCGATCTGCGACGAACTTGCATAGTTTCGTCAAACATCGATCGTTTCGAGTGGTAGGCAATCCGGCCGTCATTGTTGATTCATGGCCTCACAGATATAAACAACAAAAACTCCGCTTCTATTCGTCGTATGCAAATCTGCGACATAGCAATTTGTAGCATAAAACACTCCCCAACGAACCACCTTATACCGATCTGCGACGAACTTGCATAGTTTTGTCAAACATCGATCGTTTCGAGTGGAAAGCAATCCGGCCGTCAATGGTGATTCATGGCCTCACAGATATAAACCACAATAACTCCGCTTCTATTCGTCGTATGCGAATCTGCGACATAGCAATTTGTAGCTTAAAACACGCCCTAACGAACCACCTTATACCGATCTGCGACGAACTTGCATAGTTTCGTCAAACATCGATCGTTTCGAGTGGAAAGCAATCCGGCCGTCAATGGTGATTCATGGCCTGACAGATATAAACAACTATAACTCCGCTTCTATTCGTCGTATGCGAATCTGCGACCTAGCAATTTGTAGCATAAAACACGGCCCAACGACCCACCTTATACCGATCTGCGACGAACTTGCATAGTTTCGTCCAACATCGATCGTTTCGAGTGGAAAGCAATCCGGCCGTCAATGGTGATTCATGGCCTCACAGATATAAACAACTATAATTCCGCTTCTATTCGTCGAATGCAAATCTGCGACATAGCAATTTGTAGCTTAAGGGGTTATATCCAGTTAGAATTTTCAAAAAATCGATTTTTGTTTTTTTGCATTTTCGGAATTTACATACATTTGACTATATTCCCTGAAAATTTCAAATTGATCCTGCAAATATTCTTGAAGATAAATGCATATTTGTAAGGACGTCTCCGAGCGTTTGAATGTATGTCGAGCGAAAACCAGAGTAGCAGGTGTTTTTCTGACTTGTAATTCCTTCGAGGACTATTTTTATTGTGTTTGCATCCATAGAATGAGAATACAAAAGGTTGATTTTAGGCCTATAAATGAAATTTAGTAATTTCTTATACCAAATAAGTAAATCTCGTCAGTTCAAGCAGTTCTGCCACGTTGTTAAGTTGTGCGAGCATTTAGTTCACATTCTGTTTGTAGTTTTGTCTTTTAAAATGCCTCGCAAGTGTACTAGAACAGCAAGAGCATCTACGAAGGTGCAAATATCAAGATCAAGAAAACGGAGAAACGTTTTTAACCCGAAAACAGCAGAGTACGATGAGAGCAGTTTTTGGGCGTCAGCGAAAAAATTCAAGTTTCAGGAAGAAATTTGCAAATGCAAATTTGCAAATGACGACGCCGAGGGTTCATCTAATGGTCCTGGAATAGATGACTCGATGGAAGTCAAAAAGAAATTTTTTTAACTAAGTGTAAACGTCTTTTGAAACTTTAAACGCGGTTTACCGAAACGGTGTTTTCAAAGTCGGTGAGCACGATTTCTCTAAAACGACTCGACCGATCGGTTTCAAATTTATACACAACCTTCTTAGACATATTCCCCAGGTATTAATCGAAGGAATAAGATTTCTGACAATTATTTCGATTTTTTAGATCACTTGAAGTACGAAATTTTTCAGGCAAATCGCGACTTTTTTGTTTCGGAAGCCGCCATTTTGCCAAAAATCAAAATTTTGACAAATCCTTCGATTAATACCTGCATTCATCCATTCACTAAATAAATGTTTTTGAATTTTCCAATTTAGATAATCTAAACTCGAGATATCTTGCTCACCGCCGGACACCTTTTCGCGGAGGATCTCCAGGAGATCGTCTACAGGAGCAGTACAACATGATATTTTTAAAAACTAAAAACGAGGTCTTAAAATAGAAGAAATTCACTGTATGTCCATATTTTTAATTTGTTTGTTTAATCAAATGTCTCTTCAGAAAAAATTCATAAAGAAACGCGTTTTTCTGGGCTCGCAACTGGATATAACCCCTTAAAACACGTCACATCGAACCACCTTGCGCCGATCTGCGACGAACTTGCATGGTTTCGTCAAACATCGATCGTTTCGAGTGGTAGGCAATCCGGCCGTCAATGGTGATTCATGGCCTCACAGATATAAACAACAATAACTCCGCTTCTATTCGTCGTATGCGAATATGCGACATAGCAATTTGTAGCTTAAAACACGTCACATCGACCCACCTTCTGCCGATCTGCGACGAACTTGCATGGTTTCGTCAAACGTCGATTGTTTCGAGTGGTAGGGAATCCGGCCGTCAATGGTGATTCATGGCCTCACAGATGTAAACAACTATAACTCCGCTTCTATTCGTCGAATGCAAATCTGCGACATAGCAATTTGTAGCTTAAAACACGTCACATCGACCCACCTTGTGCCGAACTGCAACGAACTTGCATAGTTTCGTCAAACATCGATCGTTTCGAGTGGTAGGCAATCCGGCCGTCATTGGTGATTCATGGCCTCACAGATATAAACAACAATAACTCCGCTTCTATTCGTCGTATGCAAATCTGCGACATAGCAATTTGTAGCATAAAACACGCCCCAACGATCCACCTTATACCGATCTGCGACGAACTTGCATAGTTTTGTCAAACATCGATCGTTTCGAGTGGAAAGCAATCCGGCCGTCAATGGTGATTCATGGCCTCACAGATATAAACAACAATAACTCCGCTTCTATTCGTCGTATGCGAATATGCGACATAGCAATTTGTAGCTTAAAACACGCCACATCGAACCACCTTGTGCCGATCTGCGACGAACTTGCATAGTTTCGTCAAACGTCGATCTTTTCGAGTCGTAGGCAATCCGGCCGTCAATGGTGATTCATGGCCACACAGATATAAACAACAATAACTCCGCTTCTATTCGTCGTATGCGAATATGCGACATATCAATTTGTAGCTTAAAACACGTCACATCGACCCACCTTCTGCCGATCTGCGACGAACTTGCATGGTTTCGTCAAACGCCGATCGTTTCGAGTGGTAGGGAATCCGGCCGTCAATGGTGATTCATGGCCTCACAGATATAAACAACTATAACTCCGCTTCTATTCGTCGAATGCAAATCTGCGACATAGCAATTTGTAGCTTAAAACACGTCACATCGACCCACCTTGTGCCGATCTGCGACGAACTTGCATAGTTTCGTCAAACATCGATCGTTTCGAGTGGTAGGCAATCCGGCCGTCATTGGTGATTCATGGCCTCACAGATATATACAACAATAACTCCGCTTCTATTCGTCGTATGCAAATCTGCGACATAGCAATTTGTAGTATAAAACACGCCCCAACGAACCACCTTATACCGATCTGCGACGAACTTGCATAGTTTTGTCAAACATCGATCGTTTCGAGTGGAAAGCAATCCGGCCGTCAATGGTGATTCATGGCCTCACAGATATAAACAACAATAACTCCGCTTCTATTCGTCGTATGCGAATATGCGACATAGCAATTTGTAGCTTAAAACACGCCACATCGAACCACCTTGTGCCGATCTGCGACGAACTTGCATAGTTTCGTCAAACGTCGATCGTTTCGAGTCGTAGGCAATCCGGCCGTCAATGGTGATTCATGGCCACACAGATATAAACAACAATAACTGCGCTTCTATTCGTCGTATGCGAATATGCGACATATCAATTTGTAGCTTAAAACACGTCACATCGACCCACCTTCTGCCGATCTGCGACGAACTTGCATGGTTTCGTCAAACGCCGATCGTTTCGAGTGGTAGGGAATCCGGCCGTCAATGGTGATTCATGGCCTCACAGATATAAACAACTATAACTCAGCTTCTATTCGTCGAATGCAAATCTGCGACATAGCAATTTGTAGCTTAAAACACGTCACATCGACCCACGTTGTGCCGATCTGCGACGAACTTGCATAGTTTCGTCAAACATCGATCGTTTCGAGTGGAAAGCAATCCGGCCGTCAATGTTGATTCATGGCCTGACAGATATAAACAACTATAACTCCGCTTCTATTCGTCGAATGCAAATCTGCGACATAGCAATTTGTAGCTTAAAACACGCCCCAACAAACCACCTTATACCGATCTGCGACGAACTTGCATAGTTTTGTCAAACATCGATCGTTTCGAGTGGAAAGCAATCCGGCCGTCAATGGTGATTCATGGCCTCACAGATATAAACAACAATAACTCCGCTTCTATTCGTCGTATGCAAATCTGCGACATAGCAATTTGTAGCATAAAACACGCCCCAACGAACCACCTTATACCGATCTGCGACGAACTTGCATAGTTTTGTCAAACATCGATCGTTTCGAGTGGAAAGCAATCCGGCCGTCAATGGTGATTCATGGCCTCACAGATTTAAACAACAATAACTCCGCTTCTATTCGTCGTATGCGAATATGCGACATAGCAATTTGTAGCTTAAAACACGTCACATCGACCCACCTTCGGCCGATCTGCGACGAACTTGCATGGTTTCGTCAAACGTCGATCGTTTCGAGTGGTAGGGAATCCGGCCGTCAATGGTGATTCACGGCCTCATAGATATAAACAACTATAACTCCGCTTCTATTCGTCGAATGCAAATCTGCGACATAGCAATTTGTAGCTTAAAACACGACACATCGACCCACCTCATGCCGATCTGCGACGTACTTGTATAGTTTCGTCAAACGTCGATCGTTTCGAGTGGTAGGCAATCCGGTAGTCAATGGCGATTCATGGCCTCACAGATATAAACAACTATAACTCCGCTTCTATTCGTCGTATGCGAATCTGCGACCTAGCAATGTGTAGCTTAAAACACGCCCCAATGAACCACCTTATACCGATCTGCGACGAACTTGCATAGTTTCGTCAAACATCGATCGTTTCGACTGGAAAGCAATCCGGCCGTCAATGGTGATTCATGGCCTCACAGATATAAACAACAATAACTCCGCTTCTATTCGTCGTATGCAAATCTGCGACATAGCAATTTGTAGCATAAAACACGCCCCAACGAACCACCTTATACCGATATGCGACGAACTTGCATAGTTTTGTCAAACATCGATCGTTTCAAGTGGTAGGCAATCCGGCCGTCAATGGTGATTCATGGCCTCACAGATATAAACAACAATAACTCCGCTTCTATTCGTCGTATGCGAATATGCGACATAGCAATTTGTAGCTTAAAACACGTCACATCGACCCACCTTCGGCCGATCTGCGACGAACTTGCATGGTTTCGTCAAACGTCGATCGTTTCGAGTGGTAGGGAATCCGGCCGTCAATGGTGATTCACGGCCTCATAGATATAAACAACTATAACTCCGCTTCTATTCGTCGTATGCGAATCTGCGACCTAGCAATGTGTAGCTTAAAACACGCCCCAATGAACCACCTTATACCGATCTGCGACGAACTTGCATAGTTTCGTCAAACATCGATCGTTTCGACTGGAAAGCAATCCGGCCGTCAATGGTGATTCATGGCCTCACAGATATAAACAACAATAACTCCGCTTCTATTCGTCGTATGCGAATATGCGACATAGCAATTTGTAGCTTAAAACACGCCACATCGAACCACCTTGTGCCGATCTGCGACGAACTTGCATAGTTTCGTCAAACATCGATCGTTTCGAGTGGTAGGCAATCCGGCCGTCAATGGTGATTCATGGCCTCACAGATAGAAACATCAATAACTCCGCTTCTATTCGTCGTATGCAAATCTGCGACATAGCAATTTGTAGCATAAAACACGCCCCAACGATCCACCTTATACCGATCTGCGACGAACTTGCATAGTTTTGTCAAACATCGATCGTTTCGAGTGGAAAGCAATCCGGCCGTCAATGGTGATTCATGGCCTCACAGATATAAACAACAATAACTCCGCTTCTATTCGTCGTATGCAAATCTGCGACATAGCAATTTGTAGCATAAAACACGCCCCAACGAACCACCTTATACCGATCTGCGACGAACTTGCATAGTTTTGTCAAACATCGATCGTTTCGAGTGGAAAGCAATCCGGCCGTCAATGGTGATTCATGACCTGACAGATATAAACAATTATAACTCCGCTTCTATTCGTCGAATGCAAATCTGCGACATAGCAATTTGTAGCTTAAAACACGTTACATCGACCCACCTTGTGCCGATCTGCGACGAACTTGCATGGTTTCGTCAAACGTCGATCGTTTCGAGTGGTAGGGAATCCGGCCGTCAATGGTGATTCATGGCCTCACAGATATAAACAACTATAACTCCGCTTCTATTCGTCGAATGCAAATCTGCGACATAGCAATTTGTAGCTTAAAACACGTCACATCGAACCACCTTGCGCCGATCTGCGACGAACTTGCATGGTTTCGTCAAACATCGATCGTTTCGAGTGGTAGGCAATCCGGCCGTCAATGGTGATTCATGGCCTCACAGATATAAACAACAATAACTCCGCTTCTATTCGTCGTATGCAAATCTGCGACATAGCAATTTGTAGCATAAAACACGCCCCAACGAACCACCTTATACCGATCTGCGACGAACTTGCATAGTTTTGTCAAACATCGATCGTTTCGAGTGGAAAGCAATCCGGCCGTCAATGGTGATTCATGGCCTGACAGATATAAACAACTATAACTCAGCTTCTATTCGTCGATTGCAAATTTGCGACATAGCGATTTGTAGCTTAAAACACGACACATCGACCCACCTCATGCCGATCTGCGACGTACTTGTATAGTTTCGTCAAACGACGATCGTTTCGAGTGGTAGGCAATCCGGTAGTCAATGGCGATTCATGGCCTCACAGATATAAACAACTATAACTCCGCTTCTATTCGTCGTATGCGAATCTGCGACCTAGCAATTTGTAGCTTAAAACACGCCCCAATGAACCACCTTATACCGATCTGCGACGAACTTGCATAGTTTTGTCAAACATCGATCGTTTCGAGTGGAAAGCAATCCGGCCGTCAATGGTGATTCATGGCCTCACAGATTTAAACAACAATAACTCCGCTTCTATTCGTCGTATGCGAATATGCGACATAGCAATTTGTAGCTTAAAACACGTCACATCGACCCACGTTGTGCCCATCTGCGACGAACTTGCATAGTTTCGTCAAACATCGATCGTTTCAAGTGGTAGGCAATCCGGCCGTCAATGGTGATTCATGGCCTCACAGATATAAACAACAATAACTCCGCTTCTATTCGTCGTATGCGAATATGCGACATAGCAATTTGTAGCTTAAAACACGTCACATCGACCCACCTTCGGCCGATCTGCGACGAACTTGCATGGTTTCGTCAAACGTCGATCGTTTCGAGTGGTAGGGAATCCGGCCGTCAATGGTGATTCATGGTCTCACAGATATAAACATCAATAACTCCGCTTCTATTCGTCGTATGCGAATCTGCGACATAGCAATTTGTAGCTTAAAACAAGACACATCGGCCCACCTCATGCCGATCTGCGACGTACTTGTATAGTTTCGTCAAACGTCGATCGATTCGAGTGGTATACAATCCGGTAGTCAATGGCGATTCATGGCCTCACAGATATAAAGAACTATAAGTCCGCTTCTATACGCCGTATGCGAATCTGCGACATAGCAATTTGTAGCTTAAAACACGCCCCAACGAACCACCTTATACCGATCTGCGACGAACTTGCATAGTTTTGTCTAACATCGATCGTTTCGAGTGGAAAGCAATCCGGCCGTCAATGGTGATTCATGGCCTCACAGATTTAAACAACTATAACTCCGCTTCTATTCGTCGAATGCAAATCTGCGACATAGCAATTTGTAGCTTAAAACACGACACATCGACCCACCTTGTGCCGATCTGCGACGCACTTGCATAGTTTCGTCAAACATCGATCGTTTCGAGTGGTAGGCAATCCGGCCGTCATTGGTGATTCATGGCCTCACAGATATAAACAACAATAACTCCGCTTCTATTCGTCGTATGCGAATCTGCGACCTAGCAATGTGTAGCTTAAAACACGCCCCAATGAACCACCTTATACCGATCTGCGACGAACTTGCATAGTTTCGTCAAACATCGATCGTTTCGAGTGGTAGGCAATCCGGCCGTCAATGGTGATTCATGGCCTCACAGATAGAAACATCAATAACTCCGCTTCTATTCGTCGTATGCAAATCTGCGACATAGCAATTTGTAGCATAAAACACGCCCCAACGATCCACCTTATACCGATCTGCGACGAACTTGCATAGTTTTGTCAAACATCGATCGTTTCGAGTGGAAAGCAATCCGGCCGTCAATGGTGATTCATGGCCTCACAGATATAAACAACAATAACTCCGCTTCTATTCGTCGTATGCAAATCTGCGACATAGCAATTTGTAGCATAAAACACGCCCCAACGAACCACCTTATACCGATCTGCGACGAACTTGCATAGTTTTGTCAAACATCGATCGTTTCGAGTGGAAAGCAATCCGGCCGTCAATGGTGATTCATGACCTGACAGATATAAACAATTATAACTCCGCTTCTATTCGTCGAATGCAAATCTGCGACATAGCAATTTGTAGCTTAAAACACGTTACATCGACCCACCTTGTGCCGATCTGCGACGAACTTGCATGGTTTCGTCAAACGTCGATCGTTTCGAGTGGTAGGGAATCCGGCCGTCAATGGTGATTCATGGCCTCACAGATATAAACAACTATAACTCCGCTTCTATTCGTCGAATGCAAATCTGCGACATAGCAATTTGTAGCTTAAAACACGTCACATCGAACCACCTTGCGCCGATCTGCGACGAACTTGCATGGTTTCGTCAAACATCGATCGTTTCGAGTGGTAGGCAATCCGGCCGTCAATGGTGATTCATGGCCTCACAGATATAAACAACAATAACTCCGCTTCTATTCGTCGTATGCAAATCTGCGACATAGCAATTTGTAGCATAAAACACGCCCCAACGAACCACCTTATACCGATCTGCGACGAACTTGCATAGTTTTGTCAAACATCGATCGTTTCGAGTGGAAAGCAATCCGGCCGTCAATGGTGATTCATGGCCTGACAGATATAAACAACTATAACTCAGCTTCTATTCGTCGATTGCAAATTTGCGACATAGCGATTTGTAGCTTAAAACACGACACATCGACCCACCTCATGCCGATCTGCGACGTACTTGTATAGTTTCGTCAAACGACGATCGTTTCGAGTGGTAGGCAATCCGGTAGTCAATGGCGATTCATGGCCTCACAGATATAAACAACTATAACTCCGCTTCTATTCGTCGTATGCGAATCTGCGACCTAGCAATTTGTAGCTTAAAACACGCCCCAATGAACCACCTTATACCGATCTGCGACGAACTTGCATAGTTTTGTCAAACATCGATCGTTTCGAGTGGAAAGCAATCCGGCCGTCAATGGTGATTCATGGCCTCACAGATTTAAACAACAATAACTCCGCTTCTATTCGTCGTATGCGAATATGCGACATAGCAATTTGTAGCTTAAAACACGTCACATCGACCCACGTTGTGCCCATCTGCGACGAACTTGCATAGTTTCGTCAAACATCGATCGTTTCAAGTGGTAGGCAATCCGGCCGTCAATGGTGATTCATGGCCTCACAGATATAAACAACAATAACTCCGCTTCTATTCGTCGTATGCGAATATGCGACATAGCAATTTGTAGCTTAAAACACGTCACATCGACCCACCTTCGGCCGATCTGCGACGAACTTGCATGGTTTCGTCAAACGTCGATCGTTTCGAGTGGTAGGGAATCCGGCCGTCAATGGTGATTCATGGTCTCACAGATATAAACATCAATAACTCCGCTTCTATTCGTCGTATGCGAATCTGCGACATAGCAATTTGTAGCTTAAAACAAGACACATCGGCCCACCTCATGCCGATCTGCGACGTACTTGTATAGTTTCGTCAAACGTCGATCGATTCGAGTGGTATACAATCCGGTAGTCAATGGCGATTCATGGCCTCACAGATATAAAGAACTATAAGTCCGCTTCTATACGCCGTATGCGAATCTGCGACATAGCAATTTGTAGCTTAAAACACGCCCCAACGAACCACCTTATACCGATCTGCGACCAACTTGCATAGTTTTGTCTAACATCGATCGTTTCGAGTGGAAAGCAATCCGGCCGTCAATGGTGATTCATGGCCTCACAGATTTAAACAACTATAACTCCGCTTCTATTCGTCGAATGCAAATCTGCGACATAGCAATTTGTAGCTTAAAACACGACACATCGACCCACCTTGTGCCGATCTGCGACGCACTTGCATAGTTTCGTCAAACATCGATCGTTTCGAGTGGTAGGCAATCCGGCCGTCATTGGTGATTCATGGCCTCACAGATATAAACAACAATAACTCCGCTTCTATTCGTCGTATGCGAATCTGCGACCTAGCAATGTGTAGCTTAAAACACGCCCCAATGAACCACCTTATACCGATCTGCGACGAACTTGCATAGTTTCGTCAAACATCGATCGTTTCGACTGGAAAGCAATCCGGCCGTCAATGGTGATTCATGGCCTCACAGATATAAACAACAATAACTCCGCTTCTATTCGTCGTATGCAAATCTGCGACATAGCAATTTGTAGCATAAAACACGCCCCAACGAACCACCTTATACCGATCTGCGACGAACTTGCATAGTTTTGTCAAACATCGATCGTTTCAAGTGGTAGGCAATCCGGCCGTCAATGGTGATTCATGGCCTCACAGATATAAACAACAATAACTCCGCTTCTATTCGTCGTATGCGAATATGCGACATAGCAATTTGTAGCTTAAAACACGTCACATCGACCCACCTTCGGCCGATCTGCGACGAACTTGCATGGTTTCGTCAAACGTCGATCGTTTCGAGTGGTAGGGAATCCGGCCGTCAATGGTGATTCACGGCCTCATAGATATAAACAACTATAACTCCGCTTCTATTCGTCGAATGCAAATCTGCGACATAGCAATTTGTAGCTTAAAACACGACACATCGACCCACCTCATGCCGATCTGCGACGTACTTGTATAGTTTCGTCAAACGTCGATCGTTTCGAGTGGTAGGCAATCCGGTAGTCAATGGCGATTCATGGCCTCACAGATATAAACAACTATAACTCCGCTTCTATTCGTCGTATGCGAATCTGCGACCTAGCAATGTGTAGCTTAAAACACGCCCCAATGAACCACCTTATACCGATCTGCGACGAACTTGCATAGTTTCGTCAAACATCGATCGTTTCGACTGGAAAGCAATCCGGCCGTCAATGGTGATTCATGGCCTCACAGATATAAACAACAATAACTCCGCTTCTATTCGTCGTATGCGAATATGCGACATAGCAATTTGTAGCTTAAAACACGCCACATCGAACCACCTTGTGCCGATCTGCGACGAACTTGCATAGTTTCGTCAAACATCGATCGTTTCGAGTGGTAGGCAATCCGGCCGTCAATGGTGATTCATGGCCTCACAGATAGAAACATCAATAACTCCGCTTCTATTCGTCGTATGCAAATCTGCGACATAGCAATTTGTAGCATAAAACACGCCCCAACGATCCACCTTATACCGATCTGCGACGAACTTGCATAGTTTTGTCAAACATCGATCGTTTCGAGTGGAAAGCAATCCGGCCGTCAATGGTGATTCATGGCCTGACAGATATAAACAACAATAACTCCGCTTCTATTCGTCGTATGCAAATCTGCGACATAGCAATTTGTAGCATAAAACACGCCCCAACGATCCACCTTATACCGATCTGCGACGAACTTGCATAGTTTCGTCAAACATCGATCGTTTCGAGTGGTAGGCAATCCGGCCGTCAATGGTGATTCATGGCCTCACAGATATAAACAACAATAACTCCGCTTCTATTCGTCGTATGCAAATCTGCGACATAGCAATTTGTAGCATAAAACACGCCCCAACGAACCACCTTATACCGATCTGCGATGAACTTGCATAGTTTCGTCAAACATCGATCGTTTCGAGTGGAAAGCAATCCGGCCGTCAATGGTGATTCATGGCCTGACAGATATAAACAACTATAACTCCGCTTCTATTCGTCGTATGCGAATCTGCGACATAGCAATTTGTAGCTTAAAACACAACACATCGACCCACCTTGTGCCGATCTGCGACGAACTTGCATAGTTTCGTCAAACATCGATCGTTTCGAGTGGTAGGCAATCCGGCCGTCATTGTTGATTCATGGCCTCACAGATATAAACAACAAAAACTCCGCTTCTATTCGTCGTATGCAAATCTGCGACATAGCAATTTGTAGCATAAAACACGTCACATCGACCCACCTTGTGCCGATCTGCGACGAACTTGCATGGTTTCGTCAAACGTCGATCGTTTCGAGTGGTAGGGAATCCGGCCGTCAATGGTGATTCATGGCCTCACAGATATAAACAACTATAACTCCGCTTCTATTCGTCGAATGCAAATCTGCGACATAGCAATTTGTAGCTTAAAACACGACACATCGACCCACCTTGTGCCGATCTGCGACGAACTTGCATAGTTTCGTCAAACATCGATCGTTTCGAGTGGTAGGCAATCCGGCCGTCATTGGTGATTCATGGCCTCACAGATATAAACAACAATAACTCCGCTTCTATTCGTCGTATGCAAATCTGCGACATAGCAATTTGTAGCATAAAACACGCCCCAACGATCCACCTTATACCGATCTGCGACGAACTTGCATAGTTTCGTCAAACATCGATCGTTTCGAGTGGAAAGCAATCCGGCCGTCAATGGTGATTCATGGCCTGACAGATATAAACAACAATAACTCCGCTTCTATTCGTCGTATGCAAATCTGCGACATAGCAATTTGTAGCATAAAACACGCCCCAACGATCCACCTTATACCGATCTGCGACGAACTTGCATAGTTTCGTCAAACATCGATCGTTTCGAGTGGTAGGCAATCCGGCCGTCAATGGTGATTCATGGCCTCACAGATATAAACAACAATAACTCCGCTTCTATTCGTCGTATGCAAATCTGCGACATAGCAATTTGTAGCATAAAACACGCCCCAACGAACCACCTTATACCGATCTGCGATGAACTTGCATAGTTTCGTCAAACATCGATCGTTTCGAGTGGAAAGCAATCCGGCCGTCAATGGTGATTCATGGCCTGACAGATATAAACAACTATAACTCCGCTTCTATTCGTCGTATGCGAATCTGCGACATAGCAATTTGTAGCTTAAAACACGACACATCGACCCACCTTGTGCCGATCTGCGACGAACTTGCATAGTTTCGTCAAACATCGATCGTTTCGAGTGGTAGGCAATCCGGCCGTCATTGTTGATTCATGGCCTCACAGATATAAACAACAAAAACTCCGCTTCTATTCGTCGTATGCAAATCTGCGACATAGCAATTTGTAGCATAAAACACTCCCCAACGAACCACCTTATACCGATCTGCGACGAACTTGCATAGTTTTGTCAAACATCGATCGTTTCGAGTGGAAAGCAATCCGGCCGTCAATGGTGATTCATGGCCTGACAGATATAAACAACTATAACTCAGCTTCTATTCGTCGATTGCAAATTTGCGACATAGCGATTTGTAGCTTAAAACACGACACATCGACCCACCTCATGCCGATCTGCGACGTACTTGTATAGTTTCGTCAAACGACGATCGTTTCGAGTGGTAGGCAATCCGGTAGTCAATGGCGATTCATGGCCTCACAGATATAAACAACTATAACTCCGCTTCTATTCGTCGTATGCGAATCTGCGACCTAGCAATTTGTAGCTTAAAACACGCCCCAATGAACCACCTTATACCGATCTGCGACGAACTTGCATAGTTTTGTCAAACATCGATCGTTTCGAGTGGAAAGCAATCCGGCCGTCAATGGTGATTCATGGCCTCACAGATTTAAACAACAATAACTCCGCTTCTATTCGTCGTATGCGAATATGCGACATAGCAATTTGTAGCTTAAAACACGTCACATCGACCCACGTTGTGCCCATCTGCGACGAACTTGCATAGTTTCGTCAAACATCGATCGTTTCAAGTGGTAGGCAATCCGGCCGTCAATGGTGATTCATGGCCTCACAGATATAAACAACAATAACTCCGCTTCTATTCGTCGTATGCGAATATGCGACATAGCAATTTGTAGCTTAAAACACGTCACATCGACCCACCTTCGGCCGATCTGCGACGAACTTGCATGGTTTCGTCAAACGTCGATCGTTTCGAGTGGTAGGGAATCCGGCCGTCAATGGTGATTCATGGTCTCACAGATATAAACATCAATAACTCCGCTTCTATTCGTCGTATGCGAATCTGCGACATAGCAATTTGTAGCTTAAAACAAGACACATCGGCCCACCTCATGCCGATCTGCGACGTACTTGTATAGTTTCGTCAAACGTCGATCGATTCGAGTGGTATACAATCCGGTAGTCAATGGCGATTCATGGCCTCACAGATATAAAGAACTATAAGTCCGCTTCTATACGCCGTATGCGAATCTGCGACATAGCAATTTGTAGCTTAAAACACGCCCCAACGAACCACCTTATACCGATCTGCGACGAACTTGCATAGTTTTGTCTAACATCGATCGTTTCGAGTGGAAAGCAATCCGGCCGTCAATGGTGATTCATGGCCTCACAGATTTAAACAACTATAACTCCGCTTCTATTCGTCGAATGCAAATCTGCGACATAGCAATTTGTAGCTTAAAACACGACACATCGACCCACCTTGTGCCGATCTGCGACGCACTTGCATAGTTTCGTCAAACATCGATCGTTTCGAGTGGTAGGCAATCCGGCCGTCATTGGTGATTCATGGCCTCACAGATATAAACAACAATAACTCCGCTTCTATTCGTCGTATGCGAATCTGCGACATAGCAATTTGTAGCATAAAACACGCCCCAACGATCCACCTTATACCGATCTGCGACGAACTTGCATAGTTTCGTCAAACATCGATCGTTTCGAGTGGTAGGCAATCCGGCCGTCAATGGTGATTCATGGCCTCACAGATATAAACAACAATAACTCCGCTTCTATTCGTCGTATGCAAATCTGCGACATAGCAATTTGTAGCATAAAACACGCCCCAACGAACCACCTTATACCGATCTGCGATGAACTTGCATAGTTTCGTCAAACATCGATCGTTTCGAGTGGAAAGCAATCCGGCCGTCAATGGTGATTCATGGCCTCACAGATATAAACAACAATAACTCCGCTTCTATTCGTCGTATGCGAATATGCGACATAGCAATTTGTAGCTTAAAACACGACACATCGACCCACCTTCGGCCGATCTGCGACGAACTTGCATGGTTTCGTCAAACGTCGATCGTTTCGAGTGGTAGGGAATCCGGCCGTCATTGTTGATTCATGGCCTCACAGATATAAACAACAAAAACTCCGCTTCTATTCGTCGTATGCAAATCTGCGACATAGCAATTTGTAGCATAAAACACTCCCCAACGAACCACCTTATACCGATCTGCGACGAACTTGCATAGTTTTGTCAAACATCGATCGTTTCGAGTGGAAAGCAATCCGGCCGTCAATGGTGATTCATGGCCTGACAGATATAAACAACTATAACTCAGCTTCTATTCGTCGATTGCAAATTTGCGACATAGCGATTTGTAGCTTAAAACACGACACATCGACCCACCTCATGCCGATCTGCGACGTACTTGTATAGTTTCGTCAAACGACGATCGTTTCGAGTGGTAGGCAATCCGGTAGTCAATGGCGATTCATGGCCTCACAGATATAAACAACTATAACTCCGCTTCTATTCGTCGTATGCGAATCTGCGACCTAGCAATTTGTAGCTTAAAACACGCCCCAATGAACCACCTTATACCGATCTGCGACGAACTTGCATAGTTTTGTCAAACATCGATCGTTTCGAGTGGAAAGCAATCCGGCCGTCAATGGTGATTCATGGCCTCACAGATTTAAACAACAATAACTCCGCTTCTATTCGTCGTATGCGAATATGCGACATAGCAATTTGTAGCTTAAAACACGTCACATCGACCCACGTTGTGCCCATCTGCGACGAACTTGCATAGTTTCGTCAAACATCGATCGTTTCAAGTGGTAGGCAATCCGGCCGTCAATGGTGATTCATGGCCTCACAGATATAAACAACAATAACTCCGCTTCTATTCGTCGTATGCGAATATGCGACATAGCAATTTGTAGCTTAAAACACGTCACATCGACCCACCTTCGGCCGATCTGCGACGAACTTGCATGGTTTCGTCAAACGTCGATCGTTTCGAGTGGTAGGGAATCCGGCCGTCAATGGTGATTCATGGTCTCACAGATATAAACATCAATAACTCCGCTTCTATTCGTCGTATGCGAATCTGCGACATAGCAATTTGTAGCTTAAAACAAGACACATCGGCCCACCTCATGCCGATCTGCGACGTACTTGTATAGTTTCGTCAAACGTCGATCGATTCGAGTGGTATACAATCCGGTAGTCAATGGCGATTCATGGCCTCACAGATATAAAGAACTATAAGTCCGCTTCTATACGCCGTATGCGAATCTGCGACATAGCAATTTGTAGCTTAAAACACGCCCCAACGAACCACCTTATACCGATCTGCGACGAACTTGCATAGTTTTGTCTAACATCGATCGTTTCGAGTGGAAAGCAATCCGGCCGTCAATGGTGATTCATGGCCTCACAGATTTAAACAACTATAACTCCGCTTCTATTCGTCGAATGCAAATCTGCGACATAGCAATTTGTAGCTTAAAACACGCCCCAACGAACCACCTTATACCGATCTGCGATGAACTTGCATAGTTTCGTCAAACATCGATCGTTTCGAGTGGAAAGCAATCCGGCCGTCAATGGTGATTCATGGCCTGACAGATATAAACAACTATAACTCCGCTTCTATTCGTCGTATGCGAATCTGCGACATAGCAATTTGTAGCTTAAAACACGACACATCGACCCACCTTGTGCCGATCTGCGACGAACTTGCATAGTTTCGTCAAACATCGATCGTTTCGAGTGGTAGGCAATCCGGCCGTCATTGTTGATTCATGGCCTCACAGATATAAACAACAAAAACTCCGCTTCTATTCGTCGTATGCAAATCTGCGACATAGCAATTTGTAGCATAAAACACGTCACATCGACCCACCTTGTGCCGATCTGCGACGAACTTGCATGGTTTCGTCAAACGTCGATCGTTTCGAGTGGTAGGGAATCCGGCCGTCAATGGTGATTCATGGCCTCACAGATATAAACAACTATAACTCCGCTTCTATTCGTCGAATGCAAATCTGCGACATAGCAATTTGTAGCTTAAAACACGACACATCGACCCACCTTGTGCCGATCTGCGACGAACTTGCATAGTTTCGTCAAACGTCGATCGTTTCGAGTGGTAGGCAATCCGGTAGTCAATGGCGATTCATGGCCTCACAGATATAAACAACTATAACTCCGCTTCTATTCGTCGTATGCGAATCTGCGACCTAGCAATGTGTAGCTTAAAACACGCCCCCATGAACCACCTTATACCGATCTGCGACGAACTTGCATAGTTTCGTCAAACATCGATCGTTTCGACTGGAAAGCAATCCGGCCGTCAATGGTGATTCATGGCCTCACAGATATAAACAACAATAACTCCGCTTCTATTCGTCGTATGCGAATATGCGACATAGCAATTTGTAGCTTAAAACACGCCACATCGAACCACCTTGTGCCGATCTGCGACGAACTTGCATAGTTTCGTCAAACATCGATCGTTTCGAGTGGTAGGCAATCCGGCCGTCAATGGTGATTCATGGCCTCACAGATAGAAACATCAATAACTCCGCTTCTATTCGTCGTATGCAAATCTGCGACATAGCAATTTGTAGCATAAAACACGCCCCAACGATCCACCTTATACCGATCTGCGACGAACTTGCATAGTTTTGTCAAACATCGATCGTTTCGAGTGGAAAGCAATCCGGCCGTCAATGGTGATTCATGGCCTGACAGATATAAACAACAATAACTCCGCTTCTATTCGTCGTATGCAAATCTGCGACATAGCAATTTGTAGCATAAAACACGCCCCAACGATCCACCTTATACCGATCTGCGACGAACTTGCATAGTTTCGTCAAACATCGATCGTTTCGAGTGGTAGGCAATCCGGCCGTCAATGGTGATTCATGGCCTCACAGATATAAACAACAATAACTCCGCTTCTATTCGTCGTATGCAAATCTGCGACATAGCAATTTGTAGCATAAAACACGCCCCAACGAACCACCTTATACCGATCTGCGATGAACTTGCATAGTTTCGTCAAACATCGATCGTTTCGAGTGGAAAGCAATCCGGCCGTCAATGGTGATTCATGGCCTGACAGATATAAACAACTATAACTCCGCTTCTATTCGTCGTATGCGAATCTGCGACATAGCAATTTGTAGCTTAAAACACGACACATCGACCCACCTTGTGCCGATCTGCGACGAACTTGCATAGTTTCGTCAAACATCGATCGTTTCGAGTGGTAGGCAATCCGGCCGTCATTGTTGATTCATGGCCTCACAGATATAAACAACAAAAACTCCGCTTCTATTCGTCGTATGCAAATCTGCGACATAGCAATTTGTAGCATAAAACACGTCACATCGACCCACCTTGTGCCGATCTGCGACGAACTTGCATGGTTTCGTCAAACGTCGATCGTTTCGAGTGGTAGGGAATCCGGCCGTCAATGGTGATTCATGGCCTCACAGATATAAACAACTATAACTCCGCTTCTATTCGTCGAATGCAAATCTGCGACATAGCAATTTGTAGCTTAAAACACGACACATCGACCCACCTTGTGCCGATCTGCGACGAACTTGCATAGTTTCGTCAAACATCGATCGTTTCGAGTGGTAGGCAATCCGGCCGTCATTGGTGATTCATGGCCTCACAGATATAAACAACAATAACTCCGCTTCTATTCGTCGTATGCAAATCTGCGACATAGCAATTTGTAGCATAAAACACGCCCCAACGATCCACCTTATACCGATCTGCGACGAACTTGCATAGTTTCGTCAAACATCGATCGTTTCGAGTGGAAAGCAATCCGGCCGTCAATGGTGATTCATGGCCTGACAGATATAAACAACAATAACTCCGCTTCTATTCGTCGTATGCAAATCTGCGACATAGCAATTTGTAGCATAAAACACGCCCCAACGATCCACCTTATACCGATCTGCGACGAACTTGCATAGTTTCGTCAAACATCGATCGTTTCGAGTGGTAGGCAATCCGGCCGTCAATGGTGATTCATGGCCTCACAGATATAAACAACAATAACTCCGCTTCTATTCGTCGTATGCAAATCTGCGACATAGCAATTTGTAGCATAAAACACGCCCCAACGAACCACCTTATACCGATCTGCGATGAACTTGCATAGTTTCGTCAAACATCGATCGTTTCGAGTGGAAAGCAATCCGGCCGTCAATGGTGATTCATGGCCTGACAGATATAAACAACTATAACTCCGCTTCTATTCGTCGTATGCGAATCTGCGACATAGCAATTTGTAGCTTAAAACACGACACATCGACCCACCTTGTGCCGATCTGCGACGAACTTGCATAGTTTCGTCAAACATCGATCGTTTCGAGTGGTAGGCAATCCGGCCGTCATTGTTGATTCATGGCCTCACAGATATAAACAACAAAAACTCCGCTTCTATTCGTCGTATGCAAATCTGCGACATAGCAATTTGTAGCATAAAACACTCCCCAACGAACCACCTTATACCGATCTGCGACGAACTTGCATAGTTTTGTCAAACATCGATCGTTTCGAGTGGAAAGCAATCCGGCCGTCAATGGTGATTCATGGCCTCACAGATATAAACCACAATAACTCCGCTTCTATTCGTCGTATGCGAATCTGCGACATAGCAATTTGTAGCTTAAAACACGCCCTAACGAACCACCTTATACCGATCTGCGACGAACTTGCATAGTTTCGTCAAACATCGATCGTTTCGAGTGGAAAGCAATCCGGCCGTCAATGGTGATTCATGGCCTGACAGATATAAACAACTATAATTCCGCTTCTATTCGTCGAATGCAAATCTGCGACATAGCAATTTGTAGCTTAAAACACGTCACATCGAACCACCTTGCGCCGATCTGCGACGAACTTGCATGGTTTCGTCAAACATCGATCGTTTCGAGTGGTAGGCAATCCGGCCGTCAATGGTGATTCATGGCCTCACAGATATAAACAACAATAACTCCGCTTCTATTCGTCGTATGCGAATATGCGACATAGCAATTTGTAGCTTAAAACACGTCACATCGACCCACCTTCTGCCGATCTGCGACGAACTTGCATGGTTTCGTCAAACGTCGATTGTTTCGAGTGGTAGGGAATCCGGCCGTCAATGGTGATTCATGGCCTCACAGATGTAAACAACTATAACTCCGCTTCTATTCGTCGAATGCAAATCTGCGACATAGCAATTTGTAGCTTAAAACACGTCACATCGACCCACCTTGTGCCGAACTGCAACGAACTTGCATAGTTTCGTCAAACATCGATCGTTTCGAGTGGTAGGCAATCCGGCCGTCAATGGTGATTCATGGCCTCACAGATATAAACAACAATAACTCCGCTTCTATTCGTCGTATGCAAATCTGCGACATAGCAATTTGTAGCATAAAACACGCCCCAACGATCCACCTTATACCGATCTGCGACGAACTTGCATAGTTTTGTCAAACATCGATCGTTTCGAGTGGAAAGCAATCCGGCCGTCAATGGTGATTCATGGCCTCACAGATATAAACAACAATAACTCCGCTTCTATTCGTCGTATGCGAATATGCGACATAGCAATTTGTAGCTTAAAACACGCCACATCGAACCACCTTGTGCCGATCTGCGACGAACTTGCATAGTTTCGTCAAACGTCGATCTTTTCGAGTCGTAGGCAATCCGGCCGTCAATGGTGATTCATGGCCACACAGATATAAACAACAATAACTCCGCTTCTATTCGTCGTATGCGAATATGCGACATATCAATTTGTAGCTTAAAACACGTCACATCGACCCACCTTCTGCCGATCTGCGACGAACTTGCATGGTTTCGTCAAACGCCGATCGTTTCGAGTGGTAGGGAATCCGGCCGTCAATGGTGATTCATGGCCTCACAGATATAAACAACTATAACTCCGCTTCTATTCGTCGAATGCAAATCTGCGACATAGCAATTTGTAGCTTAAAACACGTCACATCGACCCACCTTGTGCCGATCTGCGACGAACTTGCATAGTTTCGTCAAACATCGATCGTTTCGAGTGGTAGGCAATCCGGCCGTCATTGGTGATTCATGGCCTCACAGATATATACAACAATAACTCCGCTTCTATTCGTCGTATGCAAATCTGCGACATAGCAATTTGTAGTATAAAACACGCCCCAACGAACCACCTTATACCGATCTGCGACGAACTTGCATAGTTTTGTCAAACATCGATCGTTTCGAGTGGAAAGCAATCCGGCCGTCAATGGTGATTCATGGCCTCACAGATATAAACAACAATAACTCCGCTTCTATTCGTCGTATGCGAATATGCGACATAGCAATTTGTAGCTTAAAACACGCCACATCGAACCACCTTGTGCCGATCTGCGACGAACTTGCATAGTTTCGTCAAACGTCGATCGTTTCGAGTCGTAGGCAATCCGGCCGTCAATGGTGATTCATGGCCACACAGATATAAACAACAATAACTGCGCTTCTATTCGTCGTATGCGAATATGCGACATATCAATTTGTAGCTTAAAACACGTCACATCGACCCACCTTCTGCCGATCTGCGACGAACTTGCATGGTTTCGTCAAACGCCGATCGTTTCGAGTGGTAGGGAATCCGGCCGTCAATGGTGATTCATGGCCTCACAGATATAAACAACTATAACTCAGCTTCTATTCGTCGAATGCAAATCTGCGACATAGCAATTTGTAGCTTAAAACACGTCACATCGACCCACGTTGTGCCGATCTGCGACGAACTTGCATAGTTTCGTCAAACATCGATCGTTTCGAGTGGAAAGCAATCCGGCCGTCAATGTTGATTCATGGCCTGACAGATATAAACAACTATAACTCCGCTTCTATTCGTCGAATGCAAATCTGCGACATAGCAATTTGTAGCTTAAAACACGCCCCAACAAACCACCTTATACCGATCTGCGACGAACTTGCATAGTTTTGTCAAACATCGATCGTTTCGAGTGGAAAGCAATCCGGCCGTCAATGGTGATTCATGGCCTCACAGATATAAACAACAATAACTCCGCTTCTATTCGTCGTATGCAAATCTGCGACATAGCAATTTGTAGCATAAAACACGCCCCAACGAACCACCTTATACCGATCTGCGACGAACTTGCATAGTTTTGTCAAACATCGATCGTTTCGAGTGGAAAGCAATCCGGCCGTCAATGGTGATTCATGGCCTCACAGATTTAAACAACAATAACTCCGCTTCTATTCGTCGTATGCGAATATGCGACATAGCAATTTGTAGCTTAAAACACGTCACATCGACCCACCTTCGGCCGATCTGCGACGAACTTGCATGGTTTCGTCAAACGTCGATCGTTTCGAGTGGTAGGGAATCCGGCCGTCAATGGTGATTCACGGCCTCATAGATATAAACTACTATAACTCCGCTTCTATTCGTCGAATGCAAATCTGCGACATAGCAATTTGTAGCTTAAAACACGACACATCGACCCACCTCATGCCGATCTGCGACGTACTTGTATAGTTTCGTCAAACGTCGATCGTTTCGAGTGGTAGGCAATCCGGTAGTCAATGGCGATTCATGGCCTCACAGATATAAACAACTATAACTCCGCTTCTATTCGTCGTATGCGAATCTGCGACCTAGCAATGTGTAGCTTAAAACACGCCCCAATGAACCACCTTATACCGATCTGCGACGAACTTGCATAGTTTCGTCAAACATCGATCGTTTCGACTGGAAAGCAATCCGGCCGTCAATGGTGATTCATGGCCTCACAGATATAAACAACAATAACTCCGCTTCTATTCGTCGTATGCAAATCTGCGACATAGCAATTTGTAGCATAAAACACGCCCCAACGAACCACCTTATACCGATCTGCGACGAACTTGCATAGTTTTGTCAAACATCGATCGTTTCAAGTGGTAGGCAATCCGGCCGTCAATGGTGATTCATGGCCTCACAGATAGAAACATCAATAACTCCGCTTCTATTCGTCGTATGCAAATCTGCGACATAGCAATTTGTAGCATAAAACACGCCCCAACGATCCACCTTATACCGATCTGCGACGAACTTGCATAGTTTTGTCAAACATCGATCGTTTCGAGTGGAAAGCAATCCGGCCGTCAATGGTGATTCATGGCCTCACAGATATAAACAACAATAACTCCGCTTCTATTCGTCGTATGCAAATCTGCGACATAGCAATTTGTAGCATAAAACACGCCCCAACGAACCACCTTATACCGATCTGCGACGAACTTGCATAGTTTTGTCAAACATCGATCGTTTCGAGTGGAAAGCAATCCGGCCGTCAATGGTGATTCATGACCTGACAGATATAAACAATTATAACTCCGCTTCTATTCGTCGAATGCAAATCTGCGACATAGCAATTTGTAGCTTAAAACACGTTACATCGACCCACCTTGTGCCGATCTGCGACGAACTTGCATGGTTTCGTCAAACGTCGATCGTTTCGAGTGGTAGGGAATCCGGCCGTCAATGGTGATTCATGGCCTCACAGATATAAACAACTATAACTCCGCTTCTATTCGTCGAATGCAAATCTGCGACATAGCAATTTGTAGCTTAAAACACGTCACATCGAACCACCTTGCGCCGATCTGCGACGAACTTGCATGGTTTCGTCAAACATCGATCGTTTCGAGTGGTAGGCAATCCGGCCGTCAATGGTGATTCATGGCCTCACAGATATAAACAACAATAACTCCGCTTCTATTCGTCGTATGCAAATCTGCGACATAGCAATTTGTAGCATAAAACACGCCCCAACGAACCACCTTATACCGATCTGCGACGAACTTGCATAGTTTTGTCAAACATCGATCGTTTCGAGTGGAAAGCAATCCGGCCGTCAATGGTGATTCATGGCCTGACAGATATAAACAACTATAACTCAGCTTCTATTCGTCGATTGCAAATTTGCGACATAGCGATTTGTAGCTTAAAACACGACACATCGACCCACCTCATGCCGATCTGCGACGTACTTGTATAGTTTCGTCAAACGACGATCGTTTCGAGTGGTAGGCAATCCGGTAGTCAATGGCGATTCATGGCCTCACAGATATAAACAACTATAACTCCGCTTCTATTCGTCGTATGCGAATCTGCGACCTAGCAATTTGTAGCTTAAAACACGCCCCAATGAACCACCTTATACCGATCTGCGACGAACTTGCATAGTTTTGTCAAACATCGATCGTTTCGAGTGGAAAGCAATCCGGCCGTCAATGGTGATTCATGGCCTCACAGATTTAAACAACAATAACTCCGCTTCTATTCGTCGTATGCGAATATGCGACATAGCAATTTGTAGCTTAAAACACGTCACATCGACCCACGTTGTGCCCATCTGCGACGAACTTGCATAGTTTCGTCAAACATCGATCGTTTCAAGTGGTAGGCAATCCGGCCGTCAATGGTGATTCATGGCCTCACAGATATAAACAACAATAACTCCGCTTCTATTCGTCGTATGCGAATATGCGACATAGCAATTTGTAGCTTAAAACACGTCACATCGACCCACCTTCGGCCGATCTGCGACGAACTTGCATGGTTTCGTCAAACGTCGATCGTTTCGAGTGGTAGGGAATCCGGCCGTCAATGGTGATTCATGGTCTCACAGATATAAACATCAATAACTCCGCTTCTATTCGTCGTATGCGAATCTGCGACATAGCAATTTGTAGCTTAAAACAAGACACATCGGCCCACCTCATGCCGATCTGCGACGTACTTGTATAGTTTCGTCAAACGTCGATCGATTCGAGTGGTATACAATCCGGTAGTCAATGGCGATTCATGGCCTCACAGATATAAAGAACTATAAGTCCGCTTCTATACGCCGTATGCGAATCTGCGACATAGCAATTTGTAGCTTAAAACACGCCCCAACGAACCACCTTATACCGATCTGCGACGAACTTGCATAGTTTTGTCTAACATCGATCGTTTCGAGTGGAAAGCAATCCGGCCGTCAATGGTGATTCATGGCCTCACAGATTTAAACAACTATAACTCCGCTTCTATTCGTCGAATGCAAATCTGCGACATAGCAATTTGTAGCTTAAAACACGACACATCGACCCACCTTGTGCCGATCTGCGACGCACTTGCATAGTTTCGTCAAACATCGATCGTTTCGAGTGGTAGGCAATCCGGCCGTCATTGGTGATTCATGGCCTCACAGATATAAACAACAATAACTCCGCTTCTATTCGTCGTATGCGAATCTGCGACCTAGCAATGTGTAGCTTAAAACACGCCCCAATGAACCACCTTATACCGATCTGCGACGAACTTGCATAGTTTCGTCAAACATCGATCGTTTCGACTGGAAAGCAATCCGGCCGTCAATGGTGATTCATGGCCTCACAGATATAAACAACAATAACTCCGCTTCTATTCGTCGTATGCAAATCTGCGACATAGCAATTTGTAGCATAAAACACGCCCCAACGAACCACCTTATACCGATCTGCGACGAACTTGCATAGTTTTGTCAAACATCGATCGTTTCAAGTGGTAGGCAATCCGGCCGTCAATGGTGATTCATGGCCTCACAGATATAAACAACAATAACTCCGCTTCTATTCGTCGTATGCGAATATGCGACATAGCAATTTGTAGCTTAAAACACGTCACATCGACCCACCTTCGGCCGATCTGCGACGAACTTGCATGGTTTCGTCAAACGTCGATCGTTTCGAGTGGTAGGGAATCCGGCCGTCAATGGTGATTCACGGCCTCATAGATATAAACAACTATAACTCCGCTTCTATTCGTCGAATGCAAATCTGCGACATAGCAATTTGTAGCTTAAAACACGACACATCGACCCACCTCATGCCGATCTGCGACGTACTTGTATAGTTTCGTCAAACGTCGATCGTTTCGAGTGGTAGGCAATCCGGTAGTCAATGGCGATTCATGGCCTCACAGATATAAACAACTATAACTCCGCTTCTATTCGTCGTATGCGAATCTGCGACCTAGCAATGTGTAGCTTAAAACACGCCCCAATGAACCACCTTATACCGATCTGCGACGAACTTGCATAGTTTCGTCAAACATCGATCGTTTCGACTGGAAAGCAATCCGGCCGTCAATGGTGATTCATGGCCTCACAGATATAAACAACAATAACTCCGCTTCTATTCGTCGTATGCGAATATGCGACATAGCAATTTGTAGCTTAAAACACGCCACATCGAACCACCTTGTGCCGATCTGCGACGAACTTGCATAGTTTCGTCAAACATCGATCGTTTCGAGTGGTAGGCAATCCGGCCGTCAATGGTGATTCATGGCCTCACAGATAGAAACATCAATAACTCCGCTTCTATTCGTCGTATGCAAATCTGCGACATAGCAATTTGTAGCATAAAACACGCCCCAACGATCCACCTTATACCGATCTGCGACGAACTTGCATAGTTTTGTCAAACATCGATCGTTTCGAGTGGAAAGCAATCCGGCCGTCAATGGTGATTCATGACCTGACAGATATAAACAATTATAACTCCGCTTCTATTCGTCGAATGCAAATCTGCGACATAGCAATTTGTAGCTTAAAACACGTTACATCGACCCACCTTGTGCCGATCTGCGACGAACTTGCATGGTTTCGTCAAACGTCGATCGTTTCGAGTGGTAGGGAATCCGGCCGTCAATGGTGATTCATGGCCTCACAGATATAAACAACTATAACTCCGCTTCTATTCGTCGAATGCAAATCTGCGACATAGCAATTTGTAGCTTAATACACGTCATATCGAACCACCTTGCGCCGATCTGCGACGAACTTGCATGGTTTCGTCAAACATCGATCGTTTCGAGTGGTAGGCAATCCGGCCGTCAATGGTGATTCATGGCCTCACAGATATAAACAACAATAACTCCGCTTCTATTCGTCGTATGCAAATCTGCGACATAGCAATTTGTAGCATAAAACACGCCCCAACGAACCACCTTATACCGATCTGCGACGAACTTGCATAGTTTTGTCAAACATCGATCGTTTCGAGTGGAAAGCAATCCGGCCGTCAATGGTGATTCATGGCCTGACAGATATAAACAACTATAACTCAGCTTCTATTCGTCGATTGCAAATTTGCGACATAGCGATTTGTAGCTTAAAACACGACACATCGACCCACCTCATGCCGATCTGCGACGTACTTGTATAGTTTCGTCAAACGACGATCGTTTCGAGTGGTAGGCAATCCGGTAGTCAATGGCGATTCATGGCCTCACAGATATAAACAACTATAACTCCGCTTCTATTCGTCGTATGCGAATCTGCGACCTAGCAATTTGTAGCTTAAAACACGCCTCAATGAACCACCTTATACCGATCTGCGACGAACTTGCATAGTTTTGTCAAACATCGATCGTTTCGAGTGGAAAGCAATCCGGCCGACAATGGTGATTCATGGCCTCACAGATTTAAACAACAATAACTCCGCTTCTATTCGTCGTATGCGAATATGCGACATAGCAATTTGTAGCTTAAAACACGTCACATCGACCCACGTTGTGCCCATCTGCGACGAACTTGCATAGTTTCGTCAAACATCGATCGTTTCAAGTGGTAGGCAATCCGGCCGTCAATGGTGATTCATGGCCTCACAGATATAAACAACAATAACTCCGCTTCTATTCGTCGTATGCGAATATGCGACATAGCAATTTGTAGCTTAAAACACGTCACATCGACCCACCTTCGGCCGATCTGCGACGAACTTGCATGGTTTCGTCAAACGTCGATCGTTTCGAGTGGTAGGGAATCCGGCCGTCAATGGTGATTCATGGTCTCACAGATATAAACATCAATAACTCCGCTTCTATTCGTCGTATGCGAATCTGCGACATAGCAATTTGTAGCTTAAAACAAGACACATCGGCCCACCTCATGCCGATCTGCGACGTACTTGTATAGTTTCGTCAAACGTCGATCGATTCGAGTGGTATACAATCCGGTAGTCAATGGCGATTCATGGCCTCACAGATATAAAGAACTATAAGTCCGCTTCTATACGCCGTATGCGAATCTGCGACATAGCAATTTGTAGCTTAAAACACGCCCCAACGAACCACCTTATACCGATCTGCGACGAACTTGCATAGTTTTGTCTAACATCGATCGTTTCGAGTGGAAAGCAATCCGGCCGTCAATGGTGATTCATGGCCTCACAGATTTAAACAACTATAACTCCGCTTCTATTCGTCGAATGCAAATCTGCGACATAGCAATTTGTAGCTTAAAACACGACACATCGACCCACCTTGTGCCGATCTGCGACGCACTTGCATAGTTTCGTCAAACATCGATCGTTTCGAGTGGTAGGCAATCCGGCCGTCATTGGTGATTCATGGCCTCACAGATATAAACAACAATAACTCCGCTTCTATTCGTCGTATGCAAATCTGCGACATAGCAATTTGTAGCATAAAACACGCCCCAACGAACCACCTTATACCGATCTGCGACGAACTTGCATAGTTTTGTCAAACATCGATCGTTTCGAGTGGAAAGCAATCCGGCCGTCAATGGTGATTCATGGCCTCACAGATTTAAACAACAATAACTCCGCTTCTATTCGTCGTATGCGAATATGCGACATAGCATTTTGTAGCTTAAAACACGTCACATCGACCCACGTGGTGCCCATCTGCGACGAACTTGCATAGTTTCGTCAAACATCGATCGTTTCAAGTGGTAGGCAATCCGGCCGTCAATGGTGATTCATGGCCTCACAGATATAAACAACAATAACTCCGCTTCTATTCGTCGTATGCAAATCTGCGACATAGCAATTTGTAGCATAAAACACGCCCCAACGAACCACCTTATACCGATCTGCGACGAACTTGCATAGTTTCGTCCAACATCGATCGTATCGAGTGGAAAGCAATCCGGCCGTCAATGGTGACTCATGGCCTCACAGATATAAACAACTATAACTCCGCTTCTATTCGTCGAATGCAAATCTGCGACATAGCAATTTGTAGCTTAAAACACGACACATCGACCCACCTTGTGCCGATCTGCGACGCACTTGCATAGTTTCGTCAAACATCGATCGTTTCGAGTGGTAGGCAATCCGGCCGTCATTGGTGATTCATGGCCTCACAGATATAAACAACAATAACTCCGCTTCTATTCGTCGTATGCGAATCTGCGACATAGCAATTTGTAGCTTAAAACAAGACACATCGGCCCACCTCATGCCGATCTGCGACGTACTTGTATAGTTTCGTCAAACGTCGATCGATTCGAGTGGTAGGCAATCCGGTAGTCAATGGCGATTCATGGCCTCACAGATATAAACAACTATAAGTCCGCTTCTATACGCCGTATGCGAATCTACGACATAGCAATTTGTAGCTTAAAACACGCCCCAACGAACCACCTTATACCGATCTGCGACGAACTTGCATAGTTTCGTCAAACATCGATCGTTTCGAGTGGAAAGCAATCCGGCCGTCAATGGTGATTCATGGCCTCACAGATATAAACAACAATAACTCCGCTTCTATTCGTCGTATGCAAATCTGCGACATAGCAATTTGTAGCATAAAACACGCCCCAACGAACCACCTTATACCGATCTGCGACGAACTTGCATAGTTTTGTCTAACATCGATCGTTTCGAGTGGAAAGCAATCCGGCCGTCAATGGTGATTCATGGTCTCACAGATTTAAACAACTATAACTCCGCTTCTATTCGTCGAATGCAAATCTGCGACATAGCAATTTGTAGCTTAAAACACGACACATCGACCCACCTTGTGCCGATCTGCGACGAACTTGCATAGTTTCGTCAAACATCGATCGTTTCGAGTGGTAGGCAATCCGGCCGTCATTGGTGATTCATGGCCTCACAGATATAAACAACAATAACTCCGCTTCTATTCGTCGTATGCAAATCTGCGACATAGCAATTTGTAGCATAAAACACGCCCCAACGAACCACCTTATACCGATCTGCGACGAACTTGCATAGTTTTGTCAAACATCGATCGTTTCGAGTGGAAAGCAATCCGGCCGTCAATGGTGATTCATGGCCTCACAGATTTAAACAACAATAACTCCGCTTCTATTCGTCGTATGCGAATATGCGACATAGCATTTTGTAGCTTAAAACACGTCACATCGACCCACGTTGTGCCCATCTGCGACGAACTTGCATAGTTTCGTCAAACATCGATCGTTTCAAGTGGTAGGCAATCCGGCCGTCAATGGTGATTCATGGCCTCACAGATATAAACAACAATAACTCCGCTTCTATTCGTCGTATGCAAATCTGCGACATAGCAATTTGTAGCATAAAACACGCCCCAACGAACCACCTTATACCGATCTGCGACGAACTTGCATAGTTTCGTCCAACATCGATCGTATCGAGTGGAAAGCAATCCGGCCGTCAATGGTGACTCATGGCCTCACAGATATAAACAACTATAACTCCGCTTCTATTCGTCGAATGCAAATCTGCGACATAGCAATTTGTAGCTTAAAACACGTCACATCGAACCACCTTGCGCCGATCTGCGACGAACTTGCATGGTTTCGTCAAACATCGATCGTTTCGAGTGGTAGGGAATCCGACCGTCAATGGTGATTCATGGCCTCACAGATGTAAACAACTATAACTCCGCTTCTATTCGTCGAATGCAAATCTGCGACATAGCAATTTGTAGCTTAAAACACGTCACATCGACCCACCTTGTGCCGATCTGCGACGAACTTGCATAGTTTCGTCAAACATCGATCGTTTCGAGTGGTAGGCAATCCGGCCGTCATTGGTGATTCATGGCCTCACAGATATAAACAACTATAACTCCGCTTCTATTCGTCGTATGCGAATCTGCGACCTAGCAATTTGTAGCTTAAAACACGCCCCAATGAACCACCTTATACCGATCTGCGACGAACTTGCATAGTTTCGTCAAACATCGATCGATTCTAGTGGAAAGCAATCCGGCCGTCAATGGTGATTCATGGCCAGACAGATATAAACAACTATAACTCCGCTTCTATTCGTCGAATGCAAATCTGCGACATAGCAATTTGTAGCTTAAAACACGCCCCAACGGACCACCTTATACCGATCTGCGACGAACTTGCATAGTTTTGTCAAACATCGATCGTTTCGAGTGGAAAGCAATCCGGCCGTCAATGGTGATTCATGGCCTCACAGATTTAAACAACAATAACTCCGCTTCTATTCGTCGTATGCAAATATGCGACATAGCAATTTGTAGCATAAAACACGTCACATCGACCCACGTTGTGCCCATCTGCGACGAACTTGCATAGTTTCGTCAAACATCGATCGTTTCAAGTGGTAGGCAATCCGGCCGTCAATGGTGATTCATGGCCTCACAGATATAAACAACAATAACTCCGCTTCTATTCGTCGTATGCGAATATGCGACATAGCAATTTGTAGCTTAAAACACGTCACATCGACCCACCTTCGGCCGATCTGCTACGAACTTGCATGGTTTCGTCAAACGTCGATCGTTTCGAGTGGTAGGGAATCCGGCCGTCAATGGTGATTCATGGTCTCACAGATATAAACATCAATAACTCCGCTTCTATTCGTCGTATGCGAATCTGCGACATAGCAATTTGTAGCTTAAAACAAGACACATCGGCCCACCTCATGCCGATCTGCGACGTACTTGTATAGTTTCGTCAAACGTCGATCGATTCGAGTGGTAGGCAATCCGGTATTCAATGGCGATTCATGGCCTCACAGATATAAAGAACTATAAGTCCGCTTCTATACGCCGTATGCGAATCTGCGACATAGCAATTTGTAGCTTAAAACACGCCCCAACGAACCACCTTATACCGATCTGCGACGAACTTGCATAGTTTTGTCTAACATCGATCGTTTCGAGTGGAAAGCAATCCGGCCGTCAATGGTGATTCATGGCCTCACAGATTTAAACAACAATAACTCCGCTTCTATTCGTCGAATGCAAATCTGCGACATAGCAATTTGTAGCTTAAAACACGACACATCGACCCACCTTGTGCCGATCTGCGACGCACTTGCATAGTTTCGTCAAACATCGATCGTTTCGAGTGGTAGGCAATCCGGCCGTCATTGGTGATTCATGGCCTCACAGATATAAACAACAATAACTCCGCTTCTATTCGTCGTATGCAAATCTGCGACATAGCAATTTGTAGCATAAAACACGCCCCAACGAACCACCTTATACCGATCTGCGACGAACTTGCATAGTTTCGTCCAACATCGATCGTTTCGAGTGGAAAGCAATCCGGCCGTCAATGGTGATTCATGGCCTCACAGATATAAACAACTATAACTCCGCTTCTATTCGTCGAATGCAAATCTGCGACATAGCAATTTGTAGCTTAAAACACGTCACATCGAACCACCTTGCGCCGATCTGCGACGAACTTGCATGGTTTCGTCAAACATCGATCGTTTCGAGTGGTAGGGAATCCGACCGCCAATGGTGATTCATGGCCTCACAGATGTAAACAACTATAACTCCGCTTCTATTCGTCGAATGCAAATCTGCGACATAGCAATTTGTAGCTTAAAACACGTCACATCGACCCACCTTGTGCCGATCTGCGACGAACTTGCATAGTTTCGTCAAACATCGATCGTTTCGAGTGGTAGGCAATCCGGCCGTCATTGGTGATTCATGGCCTCACAGATATAAACAACTATAACTCCGCTTCTATTCGTCGTATGCGAATCTGCGACCTAGCAATTTGTAGCTTAAAACACGCCCCAATGAACCACCTTATACCGATCTGCGACGAACTTGCATAGTTTCGTCAAACATCGATCGATTCTAGTGGAAAGCAATCCGGCCGTCAATGGTGATTCATGGCCAGACAGATATAAACAACTATAACTCCGCTTCTATTCGTCGAATGCAAATCTGCGACATAGCAATTTGTAGCTTAAAACACGCCCCAACGGACCACCTTATACCGATCTGCGACGAACTTGCATAGTTTTGTCAAACATCGATCGTTTCGACTGGAAAGCAATCCGGCCGTCAATGGTGATTCATGGCCTGACAGATATAAACAACTATAACTCCGCTTCTATTCGTCGTATGCGAATATGCGACATAGCAATTTGTAGCACAAAACACGTCACATCGACCCACGTTGTGCCCATCTGCGGCGAACTTGCATAGTTTCGTCAAACATCGATCGTTTCAAGTGGTAGGCAATCCGGCCGTCAATGGTGATTCATGGCCTCACAGATATAAACAACAATAACTCCGCTTCTATTCGTCGTATGCGAATATGCGACATAGCAATTTGTAGCTTAAAACACGTCACATCGACCCACCTTCGGCCGATCTGCGACGAACTTGCATGGTTTCGTCAAACGTCGATCGTTTCGAGTGGAAAGCAATCCGGCCGTCAATGGTGATTCATGGCCTCACAGATTTAAACAACTATAACTCCGCTTCTATTCGTCGAATGCAAATCTGCGACATAGCAATTTGTAGCTTAAAACACGACACATCGACCCACCTTGTGCCGATCTGCGACGCACTTGCATAGTTTCGTCAAACATCGATCGTTTCGAGTGGTAGGCAATCCGGCCGTCATTGGTGATTCATGGCCTCACAGATATAAACAACAATAACTCCGCTTCTATTCGTCGTATGCAAATCTGCGACATAGCAATTTGTAGCATAAAACACGCCCCAACGAACCACCTTATACCGATCTGCGACGAACTTGCATAGTTTCGTCCAACATCGATCGTTTCGAGTGGAAAGCAATCCGGCCGTCAATGGTGATTCATGGCCTCACAGATATAAACAACTATAACTCCGCTTCTATTCGTCGAATGCAAATCTGCGACATACCAATTTGTAGCTTAAAACACGTCACATCGAACCACCTTGCGCCGATCTGCGACGAACTTGCATGGTTTCGTCAAACATCGATCGTTTCGAGTGGTAGGGAATCCGACCGCCAATGGTGATTCATGGCCTCACAGATGTAAACAACTATAACTCCGCTTCTATTCGTCGAATGCAAATCTGCGACATAGCAATTTGTAGCTTAAAACACGTCACATCGACCCACCTTGTGCCGATCTGCGACGAACTTGCATAGTTTCGTCAAACATCGATCGTTTCGAGTGGTAGGCAATCCGGCCGTCATTGGTGATTCATGGCCTCACAGATATAAACAACTATAACTCCGCTTCTATTCGTCGTATGCGAATCTGCGACCTAGCAATTTGTAGCTTAAAACACGCCCCAATGAACCACCTTATACCGATCTGCGACGAACTTGCACAGTTTCGTCAAACATCGATCGATTCTAGTGGAAAGCAATCCGGCCGTCAACGGTGATTCATGGCCAGACAGATATAAACAACTATAACTCCGCTTCTATTCGTCGAATGCAAATCTGCGACATAGCAATTTGTAGCATAAAACACGTCACATCGACCCACCTTGTGCCGATCTGCGACGAACTTGCATGGTTTCGTCAAACGTCGATCGTTTCGAGTGGTAGGGAATCCGGCCGTCAATGGTGATTCATGGCCTCACAGATATAAACAACTATAACTCCGCTTCTATTCGTCGAATGCAAATCTGCGACATAGCAATTTGTAGCTTAAAACACGCCCTAACGAACCACCTTATACCGATCTGCGACGAACTTGCATAGTTTTGTCAAACATCGATCGTTTCGAGTGGAAAGCAATCCGGCCGTCAATGGTGATTCATGACCTGACAGATATAAACAATTATAACTCCGCTTCTATTCGTCGAATGCAAATCTGCGACATAGCAATTTGTAGCTTAAAACACGTTACATCGACCCACCTTGTGCCGATCTGCGACGAACTTGCATGGTTTCGTCAAACGTCGATCGTTTCGAGTGGTAGGGAATCCGGCCGTCAATGGTGATTCATGGCCTCACAGATATAAACAACTATACCTCCGCTTCAATTCGTCGAATGCAAATCTGCGACATAGCAATTTGTAGCTAAAAACACGTCACATCGACCCACCTTGTGCCGATCTGCGACGAACTTGCATAGTTTCGTCAAACATCGATCGTTTCGAGTGGTAGGCAATCCGGCCGTCATTGGTGATTCATGGCCTCACAGATATATACAACAATAACTCCGCTTCTATTCGTCGTATGCAAATCTGCGGCATAGCAATTTGTAGTATAAAACACGCCCCAACGAACCACCTTATACCGATCTGCGACGAACTTGCATAGTTTTGTCAAACATCCATCGTTTCGAGTGGAAAGCAATCCGGCCGTCAATGGTGATTCATGGCCTCACAGATATAAACAACAATAACTCCGCTTCTATTCGTCGTATGCGAATATGCGACATAGCAATTTGTAGCTTAAAACACGCCACATCGAACCACCTTGTGCCGATCTGCGACGAACTTGCATAGTTTCGTGAAACATCGATCGTTTCGAGTGGTAGGCAATCCGGCCGTCAATGGTGATTCATGGCCTCACAGATAGAAACAACAATAACTCCGCTTCTATTCGTCGTATGCGAATCTGCGACATAGCAATTTGTAGCTTAAAACAAGACACATCGGCCCACCTCATGCCGATCTGCGACGTACTTGTATAGTTTCGTCAAACGTCGATCGATTCGAGTGGTAGGCAATCCGGTAGTCAATGGTGATTCATGGCCTCACAGATATAAACAACAATAACTCCGCTTCTATTCGTCGTATGCGAATATGCGACATAGCAATTTGTAGCTCAAAAACACGTCACATCGACCCACCTTCGGCCGATCTGCGACGAACTTGCATGGTTTCGTCAAACGTCGATCGTTTCGAGTGGTAGGGAATCCGGCCGTCAATGGTGATTCACGGCCTCACAGATATAAACAACTATAACTCCGCTTCTATTCGTCGAATGCAAATCTGCGACCTAGCAATTTGTAGCTTAAAACACGCCCCAATGAACCACCTTATACCGATCTGCGACGAACTTGCATAGTTTCGTCAAACATCGATCGATTCTAGTGGAAAGCAATCCGGCCGTCAATGGTGATTCATGGCCAGACAGATATAAACAACTATAACTCCGCTTCTATTCGTCGAATGCAAATCTGCGACATAGCAATTTGTAGCATAAAACACGTCACATCGACCCACCTTGTGCCGATCTGCGACGAACTTGCATGGTTTCGTCAAACGTCGATCGTTTCGAGTGGTAGGGAATCCGGCCGTCAATGGTGATTCATGGCCTGACAGATATAAACAACTATAACTCCGCTTCTATTCGTCGTATGCGAATCTGCGACCTAGCAATTTGTAGCATAAAACACGGCCCAACGACCCACCTTATACCGATCTGCGACGAACTTGCATAGTTTCGTCCAACATCGATCGTTTCGAGTGGAAAGCAATCCAGCCGTCAATGGTGATTCATGGCCTCACAGATATAAACAACTATAACTCCGCTTCTATTCGTCGAATGCAAATCTGCGACATAGCAATTTGTAGCTTAAAACACATCACATCGAACCACCTTGCGCCGATCTGCGACGAACTTGCATGGTTTCGTCAAACATCGATCGTTTCGAGTGGTAGGCAATCCGGCCGTCAATGGTGATTCATGGCCTCACAGATATAAACAACAATAACTCCGCTTCTATTCGTCGTATGCAAATCTGCGACATAGCAATTTGTAGCATAAAACACGCCCCAACGAACCACCTTATACCGATCTGCGACGAACTTGCATAGTTTTGTCTAACATCGATCGTTTCGAGTGGAAAGCAATCCGGCCGTCAATGGTGATTCATGGCCTCACAGATTTAAACAACAATAACTCCGCTTCTATTCGTCGAATGCAAATCTGCGACATAGCAATTTGTAGCTTAAAACACGACACATCGACCCACCTTGTGCCGATCTGCGACGCACTTGCATAGTTTCGTCAAACATCGATCGTTTCGAGTGGTAGGCAATCCGGCCGTCATTGGTGATTCATGGCCTCACAGATATAAACAACAATAACTCCGCTTCTATTCGTCGTATGCAAATCTGCGACATAGCAATTTGTAGCATAAAACACGCCCCAACGAACCACCTTATACCGATCTGCGACAAACTTGCATAGTTTCGTCCAACATCGATCGTTTCGAGTGGAAAGCAATCCGGCCGTCAATGGTGATTCATGGCCTCACAGATATAAACAACTATAACTCCGCTTCTATTCGTCGAATGCAAATCTGCGACATAGCAATTTGTAGCTTAAAACACGTCACATCGAACCACCTTGCGCCGATCTGCGACGAACTTGCATGGTTTCGTCAAACATCGATCGTTTCGAGTGGTAGGGAATCCGACCGCCAATGGTGATTCATGGCCTCACAGATGTAAACAACTATAACTCCGCTTCTATTCGTCGAATGCAAATCTGCGACATAGCAATTTGTAGCTTAAAACACGTCACATCGACCCACCTTGTGCCGATCTGCGACGAACTTGCATAGTTTCGTCAAACATCGATCGTTTCGAGTGGTAGGCAATCCGGCCGTCATTGGTGATTCATGGCCTCACAGATATAAACAACTATAACTCCGCTTCTATTCGTCGTATGCGAATCTGCGACCTAGCAATTTGTAGCTTAAAACACGCCCCAATGAACCACCTTATACCGATCTGCGACGAACTTGCATAGTTTCGTCAAACATCGATCGATTCTAGTGGAAAGCAATCCGGCCGTCAATGGTGATTCATGGCCAGACAGATATAAACAACTATAACTCCGCTTCTATTCGTCGAATGCAAATCTGCGACATAGCAATTTGTAGCTTAAAACACGCCCCAACGGACCACCTTATACCGATCTGCGACGAACTTGCATAGTTTTGTCAAACATCGATCGTTTCGACTGGAAAGCAATCCGGCCGTCAATGGTGATTCATGGCCTGACAGATATAAACAACTATAACTCCGCTTCTATTCGTCGTATGCGAATATGCGACATAGCAATTTGTAGCATAAAACACGTCACATCGACCCACGTTGTGCCCATCTGCGGCGAACTTGCATAGTTTCGTCAAACATCGATCGTTTCAAGTGGTAGGCAATCCGGCCGTCAATGGTGATTCATGGCCTCACAGATATAAACAACAATAACTCCGCTTCTATTCGTCGTATGCGAATATGCGACATAGCAATTTGTAGCTTAAAACACGTCACATCGACCCACCTTCGGCCGATCTGCGACGAACTTGCATGGTTTCGTCAAACGTCGATCGTTTCGAGTGGAAAGCAATCCGGCCGTCAATGGTGATTCATGGCCTCACAGATTTAAACAACTATAACTCCGCTTCTATTCGTCGAATGCAAATCTGCGACATAGCAATTTGTAGCTTAAAACACGACACATCGACCCACCTTGTGCCGATCTGCGACGCACTTGCATAGTTTCGTCAAACATCGATCGTTTCGAGTGGTAGGCAATCCGGCCGTCATTGGTGATTCATGGCCTCACAGATATAAACAACAATAACTCCGCTTCTATTCGTCGTATGCAAATCTGCGACATAGCAATTTGTAGCATAAAACACGCCCCAACGAACCACCTTATACCGATCTGCGACGAACTTGCATAGTTTCGTCCAACATCGATCGTTTCGAGTGGAAAGCAATCCGGCCGTCAATGGTGATTCATGGCCTCACAGATATAAACAACTATAACTCCGCTTCTATTCGTCGAATGCAAATCTGCGACATAGCAATTTGTAGCTTAAAACACGTCACATCGAACCACCTTGCGCCGATCTGCGACGAACTTGCATGGTTTCGTCAAACATCGATCGTTTCGAGTGGTAGGGAATCCGACCGCCAATGGTGATTCATGGCCTCACAGATGTAAACAACTATAACTCCGCTTCTATTCGTCGAATGCAAATCTGCGACATAGCAATTTGTAGCTTAAAACACGTCACATCGACCCACCTTGTGCCGATCTGCGACGAACTTGCATAGTTTCGTCAAACATCGATCGTTTCGAGTGGTAGGCAATCCGGCCGTCATTGGTGATTCATGGCCTCACAGATATAAACAACTATAACTCCGCTTCTATTCGTCGTATGCGAATCTGCGACCTAGCAATTTGTAGCTTAAAACACGCCCCAATGAACCACCTTATACCGATCTGCGACGAACTTGCACAGTTTCGTCAAACATCGATCGATTCTAGTGGAAAGCAATCCGGCCGTCAACGGTGATTCATGGCCAGACAGATATAAACAACTATAACTCCGCTTCTATTCGTCGAATGCAAATCTGCGACATAGCAATTTGTAGCATAAAACACGTCACATCGACCCACCTTGTGCCGATCTGCGACGAACTTGCATGGTTTCGTCAAACGTCGATCGTTTCGAGTGGTAGGGAATCCGGCCGTCAATGGTGATTCATGGCCTCACAGATATAAACAACTATAACTCCGCTTCTATTCGTCGAATGCAAATCTGCGACATAGCAATTTGTAGCTTAAAACACGCCCTAACGAACCATCTTATACCGATCTGCGACGAACTTGCATAGTTTTGTCAAACATCGATCGTTTCGAGTGGAAAGCAATCCGGCCGTCAATGGTGATTCATGACCTGACAGATATAAACAATTATAACTCCGCTTCTATTCGTCGAATGCAAATCTGCGACATAGCAATTTGTAGCTTAAAACACGTTACATCGACCCACCTTGTGCCGATCTGCGACGAACTTGCATGGTTTCGTCAAACGTCGATCGTTTCGAGTGGTAGGGAATCCGGCCGTCAATGGTGATTCATGGCCTCACAGATATAAACAACTATACCTCCGCTTCTATTCGTCGAATGCAAATCTGCGACATAGCAATTTGTAGCTAAAAACACGTCACATCGACCCACCTTGTGCCGATCTGCGACGAACTTGCATAGTTTCGTCAAACATCGATCGTTTCGAGTGGTAGGCAATCCGGCCGTCATTGGTGATTCATGGCCTCACAGATATATACAACAATAACTCCGCTTCTATTCGTCGTATGCAAATCTGCGGCATAGCAATTTGTAGTATAAAACACGCCCCAACGAACCACCTTATACCGATCTGCGACGAACTTGCATAGTTTTGTCAAACATCCATCGTTTCGAGTGGAAAGCAATCCGGCCGTCAATGGTGATTCATGGCCTCACAGATATAAACAACAATAACTCCGCTTCTATTCGTCGTATGCGAATATGCGACATAGCAATTTGTAGCTTAAAACACGCCACATCGAACCACCTTGTGCCGATCTGCGACGAACTTGCATAGTTTCGTGAAACATCGATCGTTTCGAGTGGTAGGCAATCCGGCCGTCAATGGTGATTCATGGCCTCACAGATAGAAACAACAATAACTCCGCTTCTATTCGTCGTATGCGAATCTGCGACATAGCAATTTGTAGCTTAAAACACGTCACATCGACCCACCTTGTGCCGATCTGCGACGAACTTGCATAGTTTCGTCAAACATCGATCGTTTCGAGTGGTAGGCAATCCGGCCGTCATTGGTGATTCATGGCCTCACAGATATAAACAACAATAACTCCGCTTCTATTCGTCGTATGCAAATCTGCGACATAGCAATTTGTAGCATAAAACACGCGCCAACGATCCACCTTATACCGATCTGCGACGAACTTGCATAGTTTTGTCAAACATCGATCGTTTCGAGTGGAAAGCAATCCGGCCGTCAATGGTGATTCATGGCCTCACAGATATAAACAACAATAACTCCGCTTCTATTCGTCGTATGCGAATATGCGACATATCAATTTGTAGCTTAAAACACGTCACATCGACCCACCTTCTGCCGATCTGCGACGAACTTGCATGGTTTCGTCAAACGTCGATCGTTTCGAGTGGTAGGGAATCCGGCCGTCAATGTTGATTCATGGCCTCACAGATATAAACAACTATAACTCCGCTTCTATTCGTCGAATGCAAATCTGCGACATAGCAATTTGTAGCTTAAAACACGTCACATCGACCCACGTTGTGCCGATCTGCGACGAACTTGCATAGTTTCGTCAAACATCGATCGTTTCAAGTGGTAGGCAATCCGGCCGTCAATGGTGATTCATGGACTCACAGATATAAACAACAATAACTCCGCTTCTATTCGTCGAATGCAAATCTGCGACATAGCAATTTGTAGCTTAAAACACGTCACATCGACCCACCTTGGGCCGATCTGCGACGAACTTGCATAGTTTCGTCAAACATCGATCGTTTCGAGTGGTAGGCAATCCGGCCGTCATTGGTGATTCATGGCCTCACAGATATAAACAACAATAACTCCGCTTCTATTCATCGTATGCGAATATGCGACATAGCAATTTGTAGCTTAAAACACGTCACATCGACCCACCTTCTGCCGATCTGCGACGAACTTGCATGGTTTCGTCAAACGTTGATCGTTTCGAGTGGTAGGGAATCCGGCCGTCAATGGTGATTCATGGCCTCACAGATATAAACAACTATAACTCCGCTTCTATTCGTCGAATGCAAATCTGCGACATAGCAATTTGTAGCTTAAAACACGTCACTTCGACCCACGTTGTGCCGATCTGCGACGAACTTGCATAGTTTTGTCAAACATCGATCGTTTCGAGTGGAAAGCAATCCGGCCGTCAATGGTGATTCATGGCCTGACAGATATAAACAACTATAACTCCGCTTCTATTCGTCGAATGCAAATCTGCGACATAGCAATTTGTAGCTCAAAAACACGTCACATCGACCCACCTTCGGCCGATCTGCGACGAACTTGCATGGTTTCGTCAAACGTCGATCGTTTCGAGTGGTAGGGAATCCGGCCGTCAATGGTGATTCACGGCCTCACAGATATAAACAACTATAACTCCGCTTCTATTCGTCGAATGCAAATCTGCGACCTAGCAATTTGTAGCTTAAAACACGCCCCAATGAACCACCTTATACCGATCTGCGACGAACTTGCATAGTTTCGTCAAACATCGATCGATTCTAGTGGAAAGCAATCCGGCCGTCAATGGTGATTCATGGCCAGACAGATATAAACAACTATAACTCCGCTTCTATTCGTCGAATGCAAATCTGCGACATAGCAATTTGTAGCATAAAACACGTCACATCGACCCACCTTGTGCCGATCTGCGACGAACTTGCATGGTTTCGTCAAACGTCGATCGTTTCGAGTGGTAGGGAATCCGGCCGTCAATGGTGATTCATGGCCTGACAGATATAAACAACTATAACTCCGCTTCTATTCGTCGTATGCGAATCTGCGGCCTAGCAATTTGTAGCATAAAACACGGCCCAACGACCCACCTTATACCGATCTGCGACGAACTTGCATAGTTTCGTCCAACATCGATCGTTTCGAGTGGAAAGCAATCCAGCCGTCAATGGTGATTCATGGCCTCACAGATATAAACAACTATAACTCCGCTTCTATTCGTCGAATGCAAATCTGCGACATAGCAATTTGTAGCTTAAAACACATCACATCGAACCACCTTGTGCCGATCTGCGACGAACTTGCATGGTTTCGTCAAACATCGATCGTTTCGAGTGGTAGGCAATCCGGCCGTCAATGGTGATTCATGGCCTCACAGATATAAACAACAATAACTCCGCTTCTATTCGTCGTATGCAAATCTGCGACATAGCAATTTGTAGCATAAAACACGCCCCAACGAACCACCTTATACCGATCTGCGACGAACTTGCATAGTTTTGTCAAACATCGATCGTTTCGAGTGGAAAGCAATCCGGCCGTCAATGGTGATTCATGGCCTGACAGATATAAACAACTATAACTCAGCTTCTATTCGTCGATTGCAAATTTGCGACATAGAGATTTGTAGCTTAAAACACGACACATCGACCCACCTCATGCCGATCTGCGGCGTACTTGTATAGTTTCGTCAAACGACGATCGTTTCGAGTGGTAGGCAATCCGGTAGTCAATGGCGATTCATGGCCTCACAGATATAAACAACAATAACTCCGCTTCTATTCGTCGTATGCGAATCTGCGACCTAGCAATTTGTAGCTTAAAACACGCCCCAATGAACCACCTTATACCGATCTGCGACGAACTTGCATAGTTTCGTCAAACATCGATCGATTCTAGTGGAAAGCAATCCGGCCGTCAATGGTGATTCATGGCCAGACAGATATAAACAACTATAACTCCGCTTCTATTCGTCGAATGCAAATCTGCGACATAGCAATTTGTAGCATAAAACACGTCACATCGACCCACCTTGTGCCGATCTGCGACGAACTTGCATGGTTTCGTCAAACGTCGATCGTTTCGAGTGGTAGGGAATCCGGCCGTCAATGGTGATTCATGGTCTCACAGATATAAACAACAATAACTCCGCTTCTATTCGTCGTATGCGAATCTGCGACATAGCAATTTGTAGCATAAAACACGCCCCAACGAACCACCTTATACCGATCTGCGACGAACTTGCATAGTTTCGTCAAACATCGATCGTTTCGACTGGAAAGCAATCCGGCCGTCAATGGTGATTCATGGCCTGACAGATATAAACAACTATAACTCCGCTTCTATTCGTCGTATGCGAATCTGCGACCTAGCAATTTGTAGCATAAAACACGGCCCAACGACCCACCTTATACCGATCTGCGACGAACTTGCATAGTTTCGTCCAACATCGATCGTTTCGAGTGGAAAGCAATCCGGCCGTCAATGGTGATTCATGGCCTCACAGATATAAACAACTATAACTCCGCTTCTATTCGTCGAATGCAAATCTGCGACATAGCAATTTGTAGCTTAAAACACATCACATCGAACCACCTTGCGCCGATCTGCGACGAACTTGCATGGTTTCGTCAAACATCGATCGTTTCGAGTGGTAGGCAATCCGGCCGTCAATGGTGATTCATGGCCTGACAGATATAAACAACTATAACTCAGCTTCTATTCGTCGATTGCAAATTTGCGACATAGCGATTTGTAGCTTAAAACACGACACATCGACCCACCTCATGCCGATCTGCGACGTACTTGTATAGTTTCGTCAAACGTCGATCGATTCGAGTGGTAGGCAATCCGGTAGTCAATGGCGATTCATGGCCTCACAGATATAAACAACTATAAGTCCGCTTCTATACGCCGTATGCGAATCTGCGACATAGCAATTTGTAGCTTAAAACACGCCCCAACGAACCACCTTATACCGATCTGCGACGAACTTGCATAGTTTCGTCAAACATCGATCGTTTCGAGTGGAAAGCAATCCGGCCGTCAATGGTGATTCATGGCCTCACAGATATAAACAACAATAACTCCGCTTCTATTCGTCGTATGCAAATCTGCGACATAGCAATTTGTAGCATAAAACACGCCCCAACGAACCACCTTATACCGATCTGCGACGAACTTGCATAGTTTTGTCTAACATCGATCGTTTCGAGGGGAAAGCAATCCGGCCGTCAATGGTGATTCATGGCCTCACAGATTTAAACAACTATAACTTCGCTTCTATTCGTCGTATGCAAATCTGTGACATAGCAATTTGTAGCATAAAACACGCCCCAACGAACCACCTTATACCGATCTGCGACGAACTTGCATAGTTTTGTCAAACATCGATCGTTTCGAGTGGAAAGCAATCCGGCCGTCAATGGTGATTCATGGCCTCACAGATATAAACAACTATAACTCCGCTTCTATTCGCCGTATGCAAATCTGCGACGTAGCAATTTGTAGCAAAAAACACGGCCCAACGACCCACCTTATACCGATCTGCGACGAACTTGCATAGTTTTGTCAAACATCGATCGTTTCGAGTGGAAAGCAATCCGGCCGTCAATGGTGATTCGTGGCCTAACAGATATAAACAACTATAACTCCGCTTCTATTCGTCGAATGCAAATCTGCGACATAGCAATTTTTAGCTTAAAACACGTCACATCGACCCACCTTGTGCCGATCTGCGACGAACTTGCATAGTTTCGTCAAACATCGATCGTTTCGAGTGGTAGGCAATCCGGCCGTTAATGGTGATTCATGGCCTCACAGATATAAACAATAATAACTCCGCTTCTATTCGTCGTATGCGAATATGCGACATAGCAATTTGTAGCTTAAAACACGTCACATCGACCCACCTTCTGCCGATCTGCGACGAACTTGCATGGTTTCGTCAAACGTCGATCGTTTCGAGTGGTAGGGAATCCGGCCGTCAATGGTGATTCATGGCCTCACAGTTATAAACAACAATAACTCCGCTTATATTCGTCGAATGCAAATCTGCGACATAGCAATTTGTAGCTTAAAACACGTCACATCGACCCACCTTGTGCCGATCTGCGACGAACTTGCATAGTTTCGTCAAACATCGATCGTTTCGAGTGGTAGGCAATCCGGCCGTCATTGGTGATTCATGGCCTCACAGATATATACAACAATAACTCCGCTTCTATTCGTCGTATGCAAATCTGCGACATAGCAATTTGTAGTATAAAACACGCCCCAACGAACCACCTTATACCGATCTGCGACGAACTTGCATAGTTTTGTCAAACATCCATCGTTTCGAGTGGAAAGCAATCCGGCCGTCAATGGTGATTCATGGCCTCACAGATATAAACAACAATAACTCCGCTTCTATTCGTCGTATGCGAATATGCGACATAGCAATTTGTAGCTTAAAACACGCCACATCGAACCACCTTGTGCCGATCTGCGACGAACTTGCATAGTTTCGTCAAACATCGATCGTTTCGAGTGGTAGGCAATCCGGCCGTCAATGGTGATTCATGGCCTCACAGATAGAAACAACAATAACTCCGCTTCTATTCGTCGTATGCAAATCTGCGACATAGCAATTTGTAGCATAAAACACGCCCCAACGATCCACCTTATACCGATCTGCGACGAACTTGCATAGTTTTGTCAAACATCGATCGTTTCGAGTGGAAAGCAATCCGGCCGTCAATGGTGATTCATGGCCTCACAGATATAAACAACAATAACTCCGCTTCTATTCGTCGTATGCGAATATGCGACATAGCAATTTGTAGCTTAAAACACGCCACATCGAACCACCTTGTGCCGATCTGCGACGAACTTGCATAGTTTCGTCAAACGTCGATCGTTTCAAGTGGTAGGCAATCCGGCCGTCAATGGTGATTCATGGCCTCACAGATATAAACAACAATAACTCCGCTTCTATTCGTCGTATGCGAATATGCGACATAGCAATTTGTAGCTTAAAACACGTCACATCGACCCACCTTCGGCCGATCTGCGACGAACTTGCATGGTTTCGTCAAACGTCGATCGTTTCGAGTGGTAGGGAATCCGGCCGTCAATGGTGATTCACGGCCTCATAGATATAAACAACTATAACTCCGCTTCTATTCGTCGAATGCAAATCTGCGACATAGCAATTTGTAGCTTAAAACACGACACATCGACCCACCTCATGCCGATCTGCGACGTACTTGTATAGTTTCGTCAAACGTCGACCGTTTCGAGTGGTAGGCAATCCGGTAGTCAATGGCGATTCATGGCCTCACAGATATAAACAACTATAACTCCGCTTCTATTCGTCGTATGCGAATCTGCGACCTAGCAATGTGTAGCTTAAAACACGCCCCAATGAACCACCTTATACCGATCTGCGACGAACTTGCATAGTTTCGTCAAACATCGATCGATTCTAGTGGAAAGCAATCCGGCCGTCAATGGTGATTCATGGCCAGACAGATATAAACAACTATAACTCCGCTTCTATTCGTCGAATGCAAATCTGCGACATAGCAATTTGTAGCATAAAACACGTCACATCGACCCACCTTGTGCCGATCTGCGACGAACTTGCATGGTTTCGTCAAACGTCGATCGTTTCGAGTGGTAGGGAATCCGGCCGTCAATGGTGATTCATGGCCTCACAGATATAAACAACTATAACTCCGCTTCTATTCGTCGTATGCAAATCTGCGACATAGCAATTTGTAGCTTAAAACACGTCACATCGACCCACCTTGTGCCGATCTGCGACGAACTTGCATGGTTTCGTCAAACGTCGATCGTTTCGAGTGGTAGGGAATCCGGCCGTCAATGGTGATTCATGGCCTCACAGATATAAACCACAATAACTCCGTTCTATTCGTCGTATGCGAATCTGCGACATAGCAATTTGTAGCTTAAAACACGCCCTAACGAACCACCTTATACCGATCTGCGACGAACTTGCATAGTTTTGTCAAACATCGATCGTTTCGAGTGGAAAGCAATCCGGCCGTCAATGGTGATTCATGACCTGACAGATATAAACAATTATAACTCCGCTTCTATTCGTCGAATGCAAATCTGCGATATAGCAATTTGTAGCTTAAAACACGTTACATCGACCCACCTTGTGCCGATCTGCGACGAACTTGCATAGTTTCGTCAAACATCGATCGTTTCGAGTGGTAGGCAATCCGGCCGTCAATGGTGATTCATGGCCTCACAGATATAAACAACAATAACTCCGCTTCTATTCGTCGTATGCAAATCTGCGACATAGCAATTTGTAGCATAAAACACGCCCCAACGAACCACCTTATACCGATCTGCGACGAACTTGCATAGTTTTGTCTAACATCGATCGTTTCGAGGGGAAAGCAATCCGGCCGTCAATGGTGATTCATGGCCTCACAGATTTAAACAACTATAACTCCGCTTCTATTCGTCGAATGCAAATCTGCGACGTAGCAATTTGTAGCTTAAAACACGACACATCGACCCACCTTGTGCCGATCTGCGACGCACTTGCATAGTTTCGTCAAACATCGATCGTTTCGAGTGGTAGGGAATCCGACCGCCAATGGTGATTCATGGCCTCACAGATGTAAACAACTATAACTCCGCATCTATTCGTCGAATGCAAATCTGCGACATAGCAATTTGTAGCTTAAAACACGTCACATCGACCCACCTTGTGCCGATCTGCGACGAACTTGCATGGTTTCGTCAAACGTCGATCGTTTCGAGTGGTAGGGAATCCGGCCGTCAATGGTGATTCATGGCCTCACAGATATAAACCACAATAACTCCGTTCTATTCGTCGTATGCGAATCTGCGACATAGCAATTTGTAGCTTAAAACACGCCCTAACGAACCACCTTATACCGATCTGCGACGAACTTGCATAGTTTTGTCAAACATCGATCGTTTCGAGTGGAAAGCAATCCGGCCGTCAATGGTGATTCATGACCTGACAGATATAAACAATTATAACTCCGCTTCTATTCGTCGAATGCAAATCTGCGACATAGCAATTTGTAGCTTAAAACACGTTACATCGACCCACCTTGTGCCGATCTGCGACGAACTTGCATGGTTTCGTCAAACGTCGATCGTTTCGAGTGGTAGGGAATCCGGCCGTCAATGGTGATTCATGGCCTCACAGATATAAACAACTATACCTCCGCTTCTATTCGTCGAATGCAAATCTGCGACATAGCAATTTGTAGCTTAAAACACGTCACATCGACCCACCTTGTGCCGATCTGCGACGAACTTGCATAGTTTCGTCAAACATCGATCGTTTCGAGTGGTAGGCAATCCGGCCGTCATTGGTGATTCATGGCCTCACAGATATATACAACAATAACTCCGCTTCTATTCGTCGTATGCAAATCTGCGACATAGCAATTTGTAGTATAAAACACGCCCCAACGAACCACCTTATACCGATCTGCGACGAACTTGCATAGTTTTGTCAAACATCCATCGTTTCGAGTGGAAAGCAATCCGGCCGTCAATGGTGATTCATGGCCTCACAGATATAAACAACAATAACTCCGCTTCTATTCGTCGTATGCGAATATGCGACATAGCAATTTGTAGCTTAAAACACGCCACATCGAACCACCTTGTGCCGATCTGCGACGAACTTGCATAGTTTCGTCAAACATCGATCGTTTCGAGTGGTAGGGAATCCGGCCGTCAATGGTGATTCATGGCCTCACAGATATAAACCACAATAACTCCGTTCTATTCGTCGTATGCGAATCTGCGACATAGCAATTTGTAGCTTAAAACACGCCCTAACGAACCACCTTATACCGATCTGCGACGAACTTGCATAGTTTTGTCAAACATCGATCGTTTCGAGTGGAAAGCAATCCGGCCGTTAATGGTGATTCATGACCTGACAGATATAAACAATTATAACTCCGCTTCTATTCGTCGAATGCAAATCTGCGAAATAGCAATTTGTAGCTTAAAACACGTTACATCGACCCACCTTGTGCCGATCTGCGACGAACTTGCATAGTTTCGTCAAACATCGATCGTTTCGAGTGGTAGGCAATCCGGCCGTCAATGGTGATTCATGGCCTCACAGATATAAACAACAATAACTCCGCTTCTATTCGTCGTATGCAAATCTGCGACATAGCAATTTGTAGCATAAAACACGCCCCAACGAACCACCTTATACCGATCTGCGACGAACTTGCATAGTTTTGTCTAACATCGATCGTTTCGAGGGGAAAGCAATCCGGCCGTCAATGGTGATTCATGGCCTCACAGATTTAAACAACTATAACTCCGCTTCTATTCGTCGAATGCAAATCTGCGACGTAGCAATTTGTAGCTTAAAACACGACACATCGACCCACCTTGTGCCGATCTGCGACGCACTTGCATAGTTTCGTCAAACATCGATCGTTTCGAGTGGTAGGGAATCCGACCGCCAATGGTGATTCATGGCCTCACAGATGTAAACAACTATAACTCCGTTCTATTCGTCGTATGCGAATCTGCGACATAGCAATTTGTAGCTTAAAACACGTCACATCGACCCACCTTGTGCCGATCTGCGACGAACTTGCATAGTTTCGTCAAACATCGATCGTTTCGAGTGGTAGGCAATCCGGCCGTCATTGGTGATTCATGGCCTCACAGATATATACAACAATAACTCCGCTTCTATTCGTCGTATGCAAATCTGCGACATAGCAATTTGTAGTATAAAACACGCCCCAACGAACCACCTTATACCGATCTGCGACGAACTTGCATAGTTTTGTCAAACATCCATCGTTTCGAGTGGAAAGCAATCCGGCCGTCAATGGTGATTCATGGCCTCACAGATATAAACAACAATAACTCCGCTTCTATTCGTCGTATGCGAATATGCGACATAGCAATTTGTAGCTTAAAACACGCCACATCGAACCACCTTGTGCCGATCTGCGACGAACTTGCATAGTTTCGTCAAACATCGATCGTTTCGAGTGGTAGGGAATCCGGCCGTCAATGGTGATTCATGGCCTCACAGATATAAACCACAATAACTCCGTTCTATTCGTCGTATGCGAATCTGCGACATAGCAATTTGTAGCTTAAAACACGCCCTAACGAACCACCTTATACCGATCTGCGACGAACTTGCATAGTTTTGTCAAACATCGATCGTTTCGAGTGGAAAGCAATCCGGCCGTCAATGGTGATTCATGACCTGACAGATATAAACAACTATAACTCCGCTTCTATTCGTCGAATGCAAATCTGCGACATAGCAATTTGTAGCATAAAACACGTCACATCGACCCACCTTGTGCCGATCTGCGACGAACTTGCATAGTTTCGTCAAACATCGCTCGTTTCGAGTGGTAGGGAATCCGGCCGTCAATGGTGATTCATGGCCTCACAGATATAAACCACAATAACTCCGTTCTATTCGTCGTATGCGAATCTGCGACATAGCAATTTGTAGCTTAAAACACGCCCTAACGAACCACCTTATACCGATCTGCGACGAACTTGCATAGTTTTGTCAAACATCGATCGTTTCGAGTGGAAAGCAATCCGGCCGTCAATGGTGATTCATGACCTGACAGATATAAACAACTATAACTCCGCTTCTATTCGTCGAATGCAAATCTGCGACATAGCAATTTGTAGCATAAAACACGTCACATCGACCCACCTTGTGCCGATCTGCGACGAACTTGCATGGTTTCGTCAAACGTCGATCGTTTCGAGTGGTAGGGAATCCGGCCGTCAATGGTGATTCATGGCCTCACAGATATAAACCACAATAACTCCGTTCTATTCGTCGTATGCGAATCTGCGACATAGCAATTTGTAGCTTAAAACACGCCCCAACGAACCACCTTATACCGATCTGCGACGAACTTGCATAGTTTTGTCTAACATCGATCGTTTCGAGGGGAAAGCAATCCGGCCGTCAATGGTGATTCATGGCCTCACAGATTTAAACAACTATAACTCCGCTTCTATTCGTCGAATGCAAATCTGCGACGTAGCAATTTGTAGCTTAAAACACGACACATCGACCCACCTTGTGCCGATCTGCGACGCACTTGCATAGTTTCGTCAAACATCGATCGTTTCGAGTGGTAGGGAATCCGACCGCCAATGGTGATTCATGGCCTCACAGATGTAAACAACTATAACTCCGCTTCTATTCGTCGAATGCAAATCTGCGACATAGCAATTTGTAGCTTAAAACACGTCACATCGACCCACCTTGTGCCGATCTGCGACGAACTTGCATGGTTTCGTCAAACGTCGATCGTTTCGAGTGGTAGGGAATCCGGCCGTCAATGGTGATTCATGGCCTCACAGATATAAACCACAATAACTCCGTTCTATTCGTCGTATGCGAATCTGCGACATAGCAATTTGTAGCTTAAAACACGCCCTAACGAACCACCTTATACCGATCTGCGACGAACTTGCATAGTTTTGTCAAACATCGATCGTTTCGAGTGGAAAGCAATCCGGCCGTCAATGGTGATTCATGACCTGACAGATATAAACAATTATAACTCCGCTTCTATTCGTCGAATGCAAATCTGCGACATAGCAATTTGTAGCTTAAAACACGTTACATCGACCCACCTTGTGCCGATCTGCGACGAACTTGCATGGTTTCGTCAAACGTCGATCGTTTCGAGTGGTAGGGAATCCGGCCGTCAATGGTGATTCATGGCCTCACAGATATAAACAACTATACCTCCGCTTCTATTCGTCGAATGCAAATCTGCGACATAGCAATTTGTAGCTTAAAACACGTCACATCGACCCACCTTGTGCCGATCTGCGACGAACTTGCATAGTTTCGTCAAACATCGATCGTTTCGAGTGGTAGGCAATCCGGCCGTCATTGGTGATTCATGGCCTCACAGATATATACAACAATAACTCCGCTTCTATTCGTCGTATGCAAATCTGCGACATAGCAATTTGTAGTATAAAACACGCCCCAACGAACCACCTTATACCGATCTGCGACGAACTTGCATAGTTTTGTCAAACATCCATCGTTTCGAGTGGAAAGCAATCCGGCCGTCAATGGTGATTCATGGCCTCACAGATATAAACAACAATAACTCCGCTTCTATTCGTCGTATGCGAATATGCGACATAGCAATTTGTAGCTTAAAACACGCCACATCGAACCACCTTGTGCCGATCTGCGACGAACTTGCATAGTTTCGTCAAACATCGATCGTTTCGAGTGGTAGGGAATCCGGCCGTCAATGGTGATTCATGGCCTCACAGATATAAACCACAATAACTCCGTTCTATTCGTCGTATGCGAATCTGCGACATAGCAATTTGTAGCTTAAAACACGCCCTAACGAACCACCTTATACCGATCTGCGACGAACTTGCATAGTTTTGTCAAACATCGATCGTTTCGAGTGGAAAGCAATCCGGCCGTCAATGGTGATTCATGACCTGACAGATATAAACAACTATAACTCCGCTTCTATTCGTCGAATGCAAATCTGCGACATAGCAATTTGTAGCATAAAACACGTCACATCGACCCACCTTGTGCCGATCTGCGACGAACTTGCATGGTTTCGTCAAACGTCGATCGTTTCGAGTGGTAGGGAATCCGGCCGTCAATGGTGATTCATGGCCTCACAGATATAAACAACAATAACTCCGCTTCTATTCGTCGTATGCAAATCTGCGACATAGCAATTTGTAGCATAAAACACGCCCCAACGAACCACCTTATACCGATCTGCGACGAACTTGCATAGTTTCGTCAAACATCGATCGTTTCGACTGGAAAGCAATCCGGCCGTCAATGGTGATTCATGGCCTGACAGATATAAACAACTATAACTCCGCTTCTATTCGTCGTATGCGAATCTGCGACCTAGCAATTTGTAGCATAAAACACGGCCCAACGACCCACCTTATACCGATCTGCGACGAACTTGCATAGTTTCGTCCAACATCGATCGTTTCGAGTGGAAAGCAATCCGGCCGTCAATGGTGATTCATGGCCTCACAGATATAAACAACTATAACTCCGCTTCTATTCGTCGAATGCAAATCTGCGACATAGCAATTTGTAGCTTAGAACACATCACATCGAACCACCTTGCGCCGATCTGCGACGAACTTGCATGGTTTCGTCAAACATCGATCGTTTCGAGTGGTAGGCAATCCGGCCGTCAATGGTGATTCATGGCCTCACAGATATAAACAACAATAACTCCGCTTCTATTCGTCGTATGCAAATCTGCGACATAGCAATTTGTAGCATAAAACACGCCCCAACGAACCACCTTATACCGATCTGCGACGAACTTGCATAGTTTTGTCAAACATCGATCGTTTCGAGTGGAAAGCAATCCGGCCGTCAATGGTGATTCATGGCCTGACAGATATAAACAACTATAACTCAGCTTCTATTCGTCGATTGCAAATTTGCGACATAGCGATTTGTAGCTTAAAACACGACACATCGACCCACCTCATGCCGATCTGCGACGTACTTGTATAGTTTCGTCAAACGACGATCGTTTCGAGTGGTAGGCAATCCGGTAGTCAATGGCGATTCATGGCCTCACAGATATAAACAACAATAACTCCGCTTCTATTCGTTGTATGCGAATCTGCGACCTAGAAATTTGTAGCTTAAAACACGCCCCAATGAACCACCTTATACCGATCTGCGACGAACTTGCATAGTTTCGTCAAACATCGATCGATTCTAGTGGAAAGCAATCCGGCCGTCAATGGTGATTCATGGCCAGACAGATATAAACAACTATAACTCCGCTTCTATTCGTCGAATGCAAATCTGCGACATAGCAATTTGTAGCATAAAACACGTCACATCGACCCACCTTGTGCCGATCTGCGACGAACTTGCATGGTTTCGTCAAACGTCGATCGTTTCGAGTGGTTGGGAATCCGGCCGTCAATGGTGATTCATGGTCTCACAGATATAAACAACAATAACTGCGCTTCTATTCGTCGTATGCGAATCTGCGGCATAGCAATTTGTAGCTTAAAACAAGACACATCGGCCCACCTCATGCCGATCTGCGACGTGCTTGTATAGTTTCGTCAAACGTCGATCGATTCGAGTGGTAGGCAATCCGGTAGTCAATGGCGATTCATGGCCTCACAGATATAAACAACTATAAGTCCGCTTCTATACGCCGTATGCGAATCTGCGACATAGCAATTTGTAGCTTAAAACACGCCCCAACGAACCACCTTATACCGATCTGCGACGGACTTGCATAGTTTCGTCAAACATCGATCGTTTCGAGTGGAAAGCAATCCGGCCGTCAATGGTGATTCATGGCCTCACAGATATAAACAACAATAACTCCGCTTCTATTCGTCGAATGCAAATCTGCGACATAGCAATTTGTAGCTTAAAACACGTTACATCGACCCACCTTGTGCCGATCTGCGACGAACTTGCATAGTTTCGTCAAACATTGATCGTTTCGAGTGGTAGGCAATCCGGCCGTCAATGGTGATTCATGGCCTCACAGATATAAACAACAATAACTCCGCTTCTATTCGTCGTATGCGAATCTGCGACATAGCAATTTGTAGCTTAAAACACGACACATCGACCCACCTCATGCCGCTCTGCGACGTACTTGTATAGTTTCGTCAAACGTCGATCGTTTCGAGTGGTAGGCAATCCGGCCGTCAATGGTGATTCATGGCCTCACAGATATAAACAACTATAAGTCCGCTTTTATACGTCGTATGCGAATCTGCGACATAGCAATTTGTAGCTTAAAACACGCCCCAACGAACCACCTTATACCGATCTGCGACGAACTTGCATAGGTTCGTCAAACATCGATCGTTTCGAGTGGAAAGCAATCCGGCCGTCAATGGTGATTCATGGCCTCACAGATATAAACAACAATAACTCCGCTTCTATTCGTCGTATGCAAATCTGCGACATAGCAATTTGTAGCATAAAACACGCCCCAACTAACCACCTTATACCGATCTGCGACGTACTTGTATAGTTTTGTCAAACGTCGATCGTTTCGAGGGGTAGGCAATCCGGTAGTCAATGGCGATTCATGGCCTCACAGATATAAACAACTATAACTCCGCTTCTATTCGTCGAATGGAAATTTGCGACATAGCAATTTGTAGCTTAAAACACGTCACATCGACCCACCTTGTGCCGATCTGCGACGAACTTGCATAGTTTCGTCAAACATCGATCGTTTCGAGTGGTAGGCAATCCGGTAGTCAATGGCGATTCATGGCCTCACAGATATAAACAACTATAACTCCGCTTCTATTCGTCGAATGCAAATTTGCGACATAGCAATTTGTAGCTTAAAACACGTCACATCGACCCACCTTGTGCCGATCTGCGACGAACTTGCATAGTTTCGTCAAACGTCGATCGTTTCGAGTGGTTGGGAATCCGGCCATCAATGGTGATTCATGGCCTCACAGATATAAACAACTATAACTCCGCTTCTATTCGTCGAATGCAAATCTGCGACATAGCAATTTGTAGCTTAAACCACGTCACATCGACCCACTTTGTGCCGATCTGCGACGAACTTGCATGGTTTCGTCAAACATCGATCGTTTCGAGTGGTAGGCAATCCGGTAGTCAATGGCGATTCATGGCCTCACAGATATAAACAACAATAAGTCCGCTTTTATACGTCGTATGCGAATCTGCGACATAGCAATTTGTAGCTTAAAACACGCCCCAACGAACCACCTTATACCGATCTGCGACGAACTTGCATAGGTTCGTCAAACATCGATCGTTTCGAGTGGAAAGCAATCCGGCCGTCAATGGTGATTCATGGCCTCACAGATATAAACAACAATAAGTCCGCTTTTATACGTCGTATGCGAATCTGCGACATAGCAATTTGTAGCTTAAAACACGCCCCAACGAACCACCTTATACCGATCTGCGACGAACTTGCATAGGTTCGTCAAACATCGATCGTTTCGAGTGGAAAGCAATCCGGCCGTCAATGGTGATTCATGGCCTCACAGATATAAACAAAAATAACTCCGCTTCTATTCGTCGTATGCAAATCTGCGACATAGCAATTTGTAGCATAAAACACGCCCCAACTAACCACCTTATACCGATCTGCGACGAGCTTGTATAGTTTCGTCAAACGTCGATCGTTTCGAGTGGGAGGCAATCCGGTAGTCAATGGCGATTCATGGCCTCACAGATATAAACAACTATAAGTCCGCTTCTATACGTCGTATGCGAATCTGCGACATAGCAATTTGTAGCTTAAAACACGCCCCAACGAACCACCTTATACCGATCTGCGACGAACTTGCGTAGTTTCGTCAAACATCGATCGTTTCGAGTGGAAAGCAATCCGGCCGTCAATGGTGATTCATGGCCTCACAGATATAAACAACTATAACTCCGCTTCTATTCGCCGTTTGCAAATCTGCGACGTAGCAATTTGTAGCATAAAACACGTCACATCGACCCACCTTGTGCCGATCTGCGACGAACTTGCATAGTTTTGTCAAACATCGATCGTTTCGAGTGGAAAGCAATCCGGCCGTCAATGGTGATTCATGGCCTGACAGATATAAACAACTATAACTCCGCTTCCATTCGTCGAATGCAAATCTGCGACATAGCAATTTTTAGCTTAAAACACGTCACATCGACCCACCTTGTGCCGATCTGCGACGAACTTGCATAGTTTCGTCAAACATCGATCGTTTCGAGTGGTAGGCAATCCGGCCGTCAATGGTGATTCATGGCCTCACAGATATAAACAATAATAACTCCGCTTCTATTCGTCGTATGCGTATATGCGACATAGCAATTTGTTGCTTAAAACACGTCACATCGACCCACCTTCTGCCGATCTGCGACGAATTTGCATGGTTTCGTCAAACGTCGATCGTTTCGAGTGGTAGGGAATCCGGCCATCAATGGTGATTCATGGCCTCACAGATATAAACAACTATAACTCCGCTTCTATTCGTCGAATGCAAATCTGCGACATAGCAATTTGTAGCTTAAACCACGTCACATCGACCCACTTTGTGCCGATCTGCGACGAACTTGCATGGTTTCGTCAAACATCGATCGTTTCGAGTGGTAGGGACTCCGGCCGTCAATGGTGATTCATGGCCTCACAGATATAAACAACAATAACTCCGCTTCTATTCGTCGTATGCGAATCTGCGACATAGTAATTTGTAGCTTAAAACACGACACATCGACCCACCTCATGCCGCTCTGCGACGTACTTGTATAGTTTCGTCAAACGTCGATCGTTTCGAGTGGTAGGCAATCCGGTAGTCAATGGCGATTCATAGCCTCACAGATATAAACAACTATAAGTCCGCTTTTATACGTCGTATGCGAATCTGCGACATAGCAATTTGTAGCTTAAAACACGCCCCAACGAACCACCTTATACCGATCTGCGACGAACTTGCATAGGTTCGTCAAACATCGATCGTTTCGAGTGGAAAGCAATCCGGCCGTCAATGGTGATTCATGGCCTCACAGATATAAACAACAATAACTCCGTTTCTATTCGTCGTATGCAAATCTGCGACATAGCAATTTGTAGCATAAAACACGCCCCAACTAACCACCTTATACCGATCTGCGACGAGCTTGTATAGTTTCGTCAAACGTCGATCGTTTCGAGTGGGAGGCAATCCGGTAGTCAGTGGCGATTCATGGCCTCACAGATATAAACAACTATAAGTCCGCTTCTATACGTCGTATGCGAATCTGCGACATAGCAATTTGTAGCTTAAAACACGCCCCAACGAACCGGCTTATACCGATCTGCGACGAACATGCGTAGTTGCGTCAAACATCGATCGTTTCGAGTGGAAAGCAATCCGGCCGTCAATGGTGATTCATGGCCTCACAGATATAAACAACTATAACTCCGCTTCTATTCGTCGTATGCAAATCTGCGGCATAGCAATGTGTAGCATAAAACACGCCCCAACTAACCACCTTATACCGATCTGCGACGAGCTTGTATAGTTTCGTCAAACGTCGATCGTTTCGAGTGGGAGGCAATCCGGTAGTCAATGGCGATTCATGGCCTCACAGATATAAACAACTATAAGTCCGCTTCTATACGTCGTATGCGAATCTGCGACATAGCAATTTGTAGCTTAAAACACGCCCCAACGAACCACCTTATACCGATCTGCGACGAACTTGCGTAGTTTCGTCAAACATCGATCGTTTCGAGTGGAAAGCAATCCGGCCGTCAATGGTGATTCATGGCCTCACAGATATAAACAACTATAACTCCGCTTCTATTCGCCGTTTGCAAATCTGCGACGTAGCAATTTGTAGCATAAAACACGTCACATCGACCCACCTTGTGCCGATCTGCGACGAACTTGCATAGTTTTGTCAAACATCGATCGTTTCGAGTGGAAAGCAATCCGGCCGTCAATGGTGATTCATGGCCTGACAGATATAAACAACTATAACTCCGCTTCCATTCGTCGAATGCAAATCTGCGACATAGCAATTTTTAGCTTAAAACACGTCACATCGACCCACCTTGTGCCGATCTGCGACGAACTTGCATAGTTTCGTCAAACATCGATCGTTTCGAGTGGTAGGCAATCCGGCCGTCAATGGTGATTCATGGCCTCACAGATATAAACAATAATAACTCCGCTTCTATTCGTCGTATGCGTATATGCGACATAGCAATTTGTTGCTTAAAACACGTCACATCGACCCACCTTCTGCCGATCTGCGACGAATTTGCATGGTTTCGTCAAACGTCGATCGTTTCGAGTGGTAGGGAATCCGGCCATCAATGGTGATTCATGGCCTCACAGATATAAACAACTATAACTCCGCTTCTATTCGTCGAATGCAAATCTGCGACATAGCAATTTGTAGCTTAAACCACGTCACATCGACCCACTTTGTGCCGATCTGCGACGAACTTGCATGGTTTCGTCAAACATCGATCGTTTCGAGTGGTAGGGACTCCGGCCGTCAATGGTGATTCATGGCCTCACAGATATAAACAACAATAACTCCGCTTCTATTCGTCGTATGCGAATCTGCGACATAGCAATTTGTAGCTTAAAACACGACACATCGACCCACCTCATGCCGATCTGCGACGTACTTGTATAGTTTCGTCAAACGTCGATCGTTTCGAGTGGTAGGCAATCCGGTAGTCAATGGCGATTCATGGCCTCACAGATATAAACAACTATAAGTCCGCTTTTATACGTCGTATGCGAATCTGCGACATAGCAATTTGTAGCTTAAAACACGCCCCAACGAACCACCTTATACCGATCTGCGACGAACTTGCATAGGTTCGTCAAACATCGATCGTTTCGAGTGGAAAGCAATCCGGCCGTCAATGGTGATTCATGGCCTCACAGATATAAACAACTATAACTCCGCTTCTATTCGCCGTATGCAAATCTGCGACGTAGCAATTTGTAGCATAAAACACGGCCCAACGACCCACCTTATACCGATCTGCGACGAACTTGCATAGTTTCGTCAAACATCGATCGTTTCGAGTGGTAGGCAATCCGGCCGTCAATGGTGATTCATGGCCTCACAGATATAAACAATAATAACTCCGCTTCTATTCGTCGTATGCGTATATGCGACATAGCAATTTGTTGCTTAAAACACGTCACATCGACCCACCTTCTGCCGATCTGCGACGAATTTGCATGGTTTCGTCAAACGTCGATCGTTTCGAGTGGTAGGGAATCCGGCCATCAATGGTGATTCATGGCCTCACAGATATAAACAACTATAACTCCGCTTCTATTCGTCGAATGCAAATCTGCGACATAGCAATTTGTAGCTTAAACCACGTCACATCGACCCACTTTGTGCCGATCTGCGACGAACTTGCATGGTTTCGTCAAACATCGATCGTTTCGAGTGGTAGGGACTCCGGCCGTCAATGGTGATTCATGGCCTCACAGATATAAACAACAATAACTCCGCTTCTATTCGTCGTATGCGAATCTGCGACATAGCAATTTGTAGCTTAAAACACGACACATCGACCCACCTCATGCCGATCTGCGACGTACTTGTATAGTTTCGTCAAACGTCGATCGTTTCGAGTGGTAGGCAATCCGGTAGTCAATGGCGATTCATGGCCTCACAGATATAAACAACTATAAGTCCGCTTTTATACGTCGTATGCGAATCTGCGACATAGCAATTTGTAGCTTAAAACACGCCCCAACGAACCACCTTATACCGATCTGCGACGAACTTGCATAGGTTCGTCAAACATCGATCGTTTCGAGTGGAAAGCAATCCGGCCGTCAATGGTGATTCATGGCCTCACAGATATAAACAACTATAACTCCGCTTCTATTCGCCGTAAGCAAATCTGCGACGTAGCAATTTGTAGCATAAAACACGGCCCAACGACCCACCTTATACCGATCTGCGACGAACTTGCATAGTTTTGTCAAACATCGATCGTTTCGAGTGGAAAGCAATCCGGCCGTCAATGGTGATTCATGGCCTGACAGATATAAACAACTATAACTCCGCTTCCATTCGTCGAATGCAAATCTGCGACATAGCAATTTTTAGCTTAAAACACGTCACATCGACCCACCTTGTGCCGATCTGCGACGAACTTGCATAGTTTCGTCAAACATCGATCGTTTCGAGTGGTAGGCAATCCGGCCGTCAATGGTGATTCATGGCCTCACAGATATAAACAACAATAACTCCGCTTCTATTCGTCGTATGCAAATCTGCGACATAGCAATTTGTAGCATAAAACACGCCCCAACTAACCACCTTATACCGATCTGCGACGAACTTGCATAGTTTTGTCAAACATCGATCGTTTCGAGTGGAAAGAAATCCGGCCGTCAATGGTGATTCATGGCCTGACAGATTTAAACAACTATAACTCAGCTTCTATTCGTCGAATGCAAATTTGCGACATAGCGATTTGTAGCTTAAAACACGACACATCGACCCATCTCATGCCGATCTGCGACGTACTTGTATAGTTTCGTCAAACGTCGATCGTTTCGAGTGGTAGGCAATCCGCTAGTCAATGGCGATTCATGGCCTCACAGATATAAACAACAATAACTCCGCTTCTATTCGTCGTATGCAAATCTGCGACATAGCAATTTGTAGCATAAAACACGCCCCAACTAACCACCTTATACCGATCTCTGACGTACTTGTATAGTTTTGTCAAACGTCGATCGTTTCGAGGGGTAGGCAATCCGGTAGTCAATGGCGATTCATGGCCTCACAGATATAAACAACTATAACTCCGCTTCTATTCGTCGAATGCAAATTTGCGACATAGCAATTTGTAGCTTAAAACACGTCACATCGACCCACCTTGTGCCGATCTGCGACGAACTTGCATAGTTTCGTCAAACATCGATCGTTTCGAGTGGTAGGCAATCCGGCCGTCAATGGTGATTCATGGCCTCACAGATATAAATAATAATAACTCCGCTTCTATTCGTCGTATGCGTATATGCGACACAGCAATTTGTTGCTTAAAACACGTCACATCGACCCACCTTCTGCCGATCTGCGACGAATTTGCATGGTTTCGTCAAACGTCGATCGTTTCGAGTGGTTGGGAATCCGGCCATCAATGGTGATTCATGGCCTCACAGATATAAACAACTATAACTCCGCTTCTATTCGCCGTATGCAAATCTACGACGTAGCAATTTGTAGCTTAAAACACGTCACATCGACCCACCTTCTGCCGATCTGCGACGAACTTGCATGGTTTCGTCAAACTTCGATCGTTTCGAGTGGTGGGGAATCCGGCCGTCAATGGTGATTCATGGCCTCACAGATATAAACAACTATAACTCCGCTTCTATTCGTCGAATGCAAATCTGCGACATAGCAATTTGTAGCTTAAAACACGTCACATCGACCAACCTTGTGCCGATCTGCGACGAACTTGCATAGTTTCGTCAAACATCGATCGTTTCGAGTGGTAGGCAATCCGGCCGTCAATGGTGATCATGGCCTCACAGATATAAACACCAAAAACTTGGATTCTATTCGTCGTATGCGAATCTGCGACATAGCATTTTGTAGCTTAAAACACGGCCCAACGACCCACCTTATACCGATCTGCAACGAACTTGATTGGTTTCGTCAAACATCGATCGTTTCGAGTGGTAGGCAATCCGGCCGTCAATGGTGATTCATGGCCTCACAGATATAAACAACAATAACTCCGCTTCTATTCGTCGTATGCAAATCTGCGACATAGCAATTTGTAGCTTAAAACAGGACACATCGACCCACCTTATACCGTTCTGCGAAAATCTTGCATAGTTTCGTCAAACGTCGATCGTTCCGAGTGGTAGGCGATCCGGCCGACAATGGTGATTCATGGCCTCACAGATATAAACACCAAAAACTTGGATTCTATTCGTCGTACGCGAATCTGCGACATAGCATTTTGTAGCTTAAAACACGGCCCAACGACCCACCTTATACCGATCTGCAACGAAGTTGATTGGTTTCGTCAAACATCGATCGTTTCGAGTGCTAGGCTATCCGGCCGTCAATGGTGATTCATGGCCTCACGGATATAAACAACTATAACTCTGCTTCTGTTCGTCGTATGCAAATCTGCGACATAGCAATTTGTAGCTTAAAACACGACACATCGACACACCTCATGCCGATCTGCGACGTACTTGTATAGTTTTGTCAAACGTCGATCGTTTCGAGGGGTAGGCAATCCGGTAGTCAATGGCGATTCATGGCCTCACAGATATAAACAACTATAACTCCGCTTCTATTCGTCGAATGCAAATTTGCGACATAGCAATTTGTAGCTTAAAACACGTTACATCGACCCACCTTGTGTCGATCTGCGACGAACTTGCATGGTTTCGTCAAACGTCGATCGTTTCGAGTGGTAGGGAATCCGGCCGTCAATGGTGATTCATGGCCTCACAGGTATAAACAACAATAACTCCGCTTCTATTCGTCGTATGCGAATATGCGACATAGTAATTTGTAGCTTAAAACACGACACATCGACCCACCTCATGCCGCTCTGCGACGTACTTGTATAGTTTCGTCAAACGTCGATCGTTTCGAGTGGTAGGCAATCCGGTAGTCAATGGCGATTCATGGCCTCACAGATATAAACAACTATAAGTCCGCTTTTATACGTCGTATGCGAATCTGCGACATAGCAATTTGTAGCTTAAAACACGCCCCAACGAACCACCTTATACCGATCTGCGACGAACTTGCATAGGTTCGTCAAACTTCGATCGTTTCGAGTGGAAAGCAATCCGGCCGTCAATGGTGATTCATGGCCTCACAGATATAAACAACAATAACTCCGTTTCTATTCGTCGTATGCAAATCTGCGACATAGCAATTTGTAGCATAAAACACGCCCCAACTAACCACCTTATACCGATCTGCGACGAGCTTGTATAGTTTCGTCAAACGTCGATCGTTTCGAGTGGGAGGCAATCCGGTAGTCAGTGGCGATTCATGGCCTCACAGATATAAACAACTATAAGTCCGCTTCTATACGTCGTATGCGAATCTGCGACATAGCAATTTGTAGCTTAAAACACGCCCCAACGAACCACCTTATACCGATCTGCGACGAACTTGCGTAGTTGCGTCAAACATCGATCGTTTCGAGTGGAAAGCAATCCGGCCGTCAATGGTGATTCATGGCCTCACAGATATAAACAACTATAACTCCGCTTCTATTCGCCGTTTGCAAATCTGCGACGTAGCAATTTGTAGCATAAAACACGTCACATCGACCCACCTTGTGCCGATCTGCGACGAACTTGCATAGTTTTGTCAAACATCGATCGTTTCGAGTGGAAAGCAATCCGGCCGTCAATGGTGATTCATGGCCTGACAGATATAAACAACTATAACTCCGCTTCCATTCGTCGAATGCAAATCTGCGACATAGCAATTTTTAGCTTAAAACACGTCACATCGACCCACCTTGTGCCGATCTGCGACGAACTTGCATAGTTTCGTCAAACATCGATCGTTTCGAGTGGTAGGCAATCCGGCCGTCAATGGTGATTCATGGCCTCACAGATATAAACAATAATAACTCCGCTTCTATTCGTCGTATGCGTATATGCGACATAGCAATTTGTTGCTTAAAACACGTCACATCGACCCACCTTCTGCCGATCTGCGACGAATTTGCATGGTTTCGTCAAACGTCGATCGTTTCGAGTGGTAGGGAATCCGGCCATCAATGGTGATTCATGGCCTCACAGATATAAACAACTATAACTCCGCTTCTATTCGTCGAATGCAAATCTGCGACATAGCAATTTGTAGCTTAAACCACGTCACATCGACCCACTTTGTGCCGATCTGCGACGAACTTGCATGGTTTCGTCAAACATCGATCGTTTCGAGTGGTAGGGACTCCGGCCGTCAATGGTGATTCATGGCCTCACAGATATAAACAACAATAACTCCGCTTCTATTCGTCGTATGCGAATCTGCGACATAGTAATTTGTAGCTTAAAACACGACACATCGACCCACCTCATGCCGCTCTGCGACGTACTTGTATAGTTTCGTCAAACGTCGATCGTTTCGAGTGGTAGGCAATCCGGTAGTCAATGGCGATTCATGGCCTCACAGATATAAACAACTATAAGTCCGCTTTTATACGTCGTATGCGAATCTGCGACATAGCAATTTGTAGCTTAAAACACGCCCCAACGAACCACCTTATACCGATCTGCGACGAACTTGCATAGGTTCGTCAAACATCGATCGTTTCGAGTGGAAAGCAATCCGGCCGTCAATGGTGATTCATGGCCTCACAGATATAAACAACAATAACTCCGTTTCTATTCGTCGTATGCAAATCTGCGACATAGCAATTTGTAGCATAAAACACGCCCCAACTAACCACCTTATACCGATCTGCGACGAGCTTGTATAGTTTCGTCAAACGTCGATCGTTTCGAGTGGGAGGCAATCCGGTAGTCAGTGGCGATTCATGGCCTCACAGATATAAACAACTATAAGTCCGCTTCTATACGTCGTATGCGAATCTGCGACATAGCAATTTGTAGCTTGAAACACGCCCCAACGAACCACCTTATACCGATCTGCGACGAACATGCGTAGTTGCGTCAAACATCGATCGTTTCGAGTGGAAAGCAATCCGGCCGTCAATGGTGATTCATGGCCTCACAGATATAAACAACTATAACTCCGCTTCTATTCGTCGTATGCAAATCTGCGGCATAGCAATGTGTAGCATAAAACACGCCCCAACTAACCACCTTATACCGATCTGCGACGAGCTTGTATAGTTTCGTCAAACGTCGATCGTTTCGAGTGGGAGGCAATCCGGTAGTCAATGGCGATTCATGGCCTCACAGATATAAACAACTATAAGTCCGCTTCTATACGTCGTATGCGAATCTGCGACATAGCAATTTGTAGCTTAAAACACGCCCCAACGAACCACCTTATACCGATCTGCGACGAACTTGCGTAGTTTCGTCAAACATCGATCGTTTCGAGTGGAAAGCAATCCGGCCGTCAATGGTGATTCATGGCCTCACAGATATAAACAACTATAACTCCGCTTCTATTCGCCGAATGCAAATCTGCGACGTAGCAATTTGTAGCATAAAACACGTCACATCGACCCACCTTGTGCCGATCTGCGACGAACTTGCATAGTTTTGTCAAACATCGATCGTTTCGAGTGGAAAGCAATCCGGCCGTCAATGGTGATTCATGGCCTGACAGATATAAACAACTATAACTCCGCTTCCATTCGTCGAATGCAAATCTGCGACATAGCAATTTTTAGCTTAAAACACGTCACATCGACCCACCTTGTGCCGATCTGCGACGAACTTGCATAGTTTCGTCAAACATCGATCGTTTCGAGTGGTAGGCAATCCGGCCGTCAATGGTGATTCATGGCCTCACAGATATAAACAATAATAACTCCGCTTCTATTCGTCGTATGCGTATATGCGACATAGCAATTTGTTGCTTAAAACACGTCACATCGACCCACCTTCTGCCGATCTGCGACGAATTTGCATGGTTTCGTCAAACGTCGATCGTTTCGAGTGGTAGGGAATCCGGCCATCAATGGTGATTCATGGCCTCACAGATATAAACAACTATAACTCCGCTTCTATTCGTCGAATGCAAATCTGCGACATAGCAATTTGTAGCTTAAACCACGTCACATCGACCCACTTTGTGCCGATCTGCGACGAACTTGCATGGTTTCGTCAAACATCGATCGTTTCGAGTGGTAGGGACTCCGGCCGTCAATGGTGATTCATGGCCTCACAGATATAAACAACAATAACTCCGCTTCTATTCGTCGTATGCGAATCTGCGACATAGCAATTTGTAGCTTAAAACACGACACATCGACCCACCTCATGCCGATCTGCGACGTACTTGTATAGTTTCGTCAAACGTCGATCGTTTCGAGTGGTAGGCAATCCGGTAGTCAATGGCGATTCATGGCCTCACAGATATAAACAACTATAAGTCCGCTTTTATACGTCGTATGCGAATCTGCGACATAGCAATTTGTAGCTTAAAACACGCCCCAACGAACCACCTTATACCGATCTGCGACGAACTTGCATAGGTTCGTCAAACATCGATCGTTTCGAGTGGAAAGCAATCCGGCCGTCAATGGTGATTCATGGCCTCACAGATATAAACAACTATAACTCCGCTTCTATTCGCCGTATGCAAATCTGCGACGTAGCAATTTGTAGCATAAAACACGGCCCAACGACCCACCTTATACCGATCTGCGACGAACTTGCATAGTTTCGTCAAACATCGATCGTTTCGAGTGGTAGGCAATCCGGCCGTCAATGGTGATTCATGGCCTCACAGATATAAACAATAATAACTCCGCTTCTATTCGTCGTATGCGTATATGCGACATAGCAATTTGTTGCTTAAAACACGTCACATCGACCCACCTTCTGCCGATCTGCGACGAATTTGCATGGTTATGTCAAACGTCGATCGTTTCGAGTGGTAGGGAATCCGGCCATCAATGGTGATTCATGGCCTCACAGATATAAACAACTATAACTCCGCTTCTATTCGTCGAATGCAAATCTGCGACATAGCAATTTGTAGCTTAAACCACGTCACATCGACCCACTTTGTGCCGATCTGCGACGAACTTGCATGGTTTCGTCAAACATCGATCGTTTCGAGTGGTAGGGACTCCGGCCGTCAATGGTGATTCATGGCCTCACAGATATAAACAACAATAACTCCGCTTCTATTCGTCGTATGCGAATCTGCGACATAGCAATTTGTAGCTTAAAACACGACACATCGACCCACCTCATGCCGATCTGCGACGTACTTGTATAGTTTCGTCAAACGTCGATCGTTTCGAGTGGTAGGCAATCCGGTAGTCAATGGCGATTCATGGCCTCACAGATATAAACAACTATAAGTCCGCTTTTATACGTCGTATGCGAATCTGCGACATAGCAATTTGTAGCTTAAAACACGCCCCAACGAACCACCTTATACCGATCTGCGACGAACTTGCATAGGTTCGTCAAACATCGATCGTTTCGAGTGGAAAGCAATCCGGCCGTCAATGGTGATTCATGGCCTCACAGATATAAACAACTATAACTCCGCTTCTATTCGCCGTATGCAAATCTGCGACGTAGCAATTTGTAGCATAAAACACGGCCCAACGACCCACCTTATACCGATCTGCGACGAACTTGCATAGTTTTGTCAAACATCGATCGTTTCGAGTGGAAAGCAATCCGGCCGTCAATGGTGATTCATGGCCTGACAGATATAAACAACTATAACTCCGCTTCCATTCGTCGAATGCAAATCTGCGACATAGCAATTTTTAGCTTAAAACACGTCACATCGACCCACCTTGTGCCGATCTGCGACGAACTTGCATAGTTTCGTCAAACATCGATCGTTTCGAGTGGTAGGCAATCCGGCCGTCAATGGTGATTCATGGCCTCACAGATATAAACAACAATAACTCCGCTTCTATTCGTCGTATGCAAATCTGCGACATAGCAATTTGTAGCATAAAACACGCCCCAACTAACCACCTTATACCGATCTGCGACGAACTTGCATAGTTTTGTCAAACATCGATCGTTTCGAGTGGAAAGCAATCCGGCCGTCAATGGTGATTCATGGCCTGACAGATTTAAACAACTATAACTCAGCTTCTATTCGTCGAATGCAAATTTGCGACATAGCGATTTGTAGCTTAAAACACGACACATCGACCCATCTCATGCCGATCTGCGACGTACTTGTATAGTTTCGTCAAACGTCGATCGTTTCGAGTGGTAGGCAATCCGCTAGTCAATGGCGATTCATGGCCTCACAGATATAAACAACAATAACTCCGCTTCTATTCGTCGTATGCAAATCTGCGACATAGCAATTTGTAGCATAAAACACGCCCCAACTAACCACCTTATACCGATCTCTGACGTACTTGTATAGTTTTGTCAAACGTCGATCGTTTCGAGGGGTAGGCAATCCGGTAGTCAATGGCGATTCATGGCCTCACAGATATAAACAACTATAACTCCGCTTCTATTCGTCGAATGCAAATTTGCGACATAGCAATTTGTAGCTTAAAACACGTCACATCGACCCACCTTGTGCCGATCTGCGACGAACTTGCATAGTTTCGTCAAACATCGATCGTTTCGAGTGGTAGGCAATCCGGCCGTCAATGGTGATTCATGGCCTCACAGATATAAACAATAATAACTCCGCTTCTATTCGTCGTATGCGTATATGCGACATAGCAATTTGTTGCTTAAAACACGTCACATCGACCCACCTTCTGCCGATCTGCGACGAATTTGCATGGTTTCGTCAAACGTCGATCGTTTCGAGTGGTTGGGAATCCGGCCATCAATGGTGATTCATGGCCTCACAGATATAAACAACTATAACTCCGCTTCTATTCGTCGAATGCAAATCTGCGACATAGCAATTTGTAGCTTAAACCACGTCACATCGACCCACTTTGTGCCGATCTGCGACGAACTTGCATGGTTTCGTCAAACATCGATCGTTTCGAGTGGTAGGGACTCCGGCCGTCAATGGTGATTCATGGCCTCACAGATATAAACAACAATAACTCCGCTTCTATTCGTCGTATGCGAATCTGCGACATAGCAATTTGTAGCTTAAAACACGACACATCGACCCACCTCATGCCGCTCTGCGACGTACTTGTATAGTTTCGTCAAACGTCGATCGTTTCGAGTGGTAGGCAATCCGGTAGTCAATGGCGATTCATGGCCTCACAGATATAAACAACTATAAGTCCGCTTCTATACGTCGTATGCGAATCTGCGACATAGCAATTTGTAGCTTAAAACACGCCCCAACGAACCACCTTATACCGATCTGCGACGAACTTGCATAGTTTCGTCAAACATCGATCGTTTCGAGTGGAAAGCAATCCGGCCGTCAATGGTGATTCATGGCCTCACAGATATAAACAACTATAACTCCGCTTCTATTCGCCGTATGCAAATCTACGACGTAGCAATTTGTAGCTTAAAACACGTCACATCGACCCACCTTCTGCCGATCTGCGACGAACTTGCATGGTTTCGTCAAACTTCGATCGTTTCGAGTGGTGGGGAATCCGGCCGTCAATGGTGATTCATGGCCTCACAGATATAAACAACAATAACTCCGCTTCTATTCGTCGTATGCAAATCTGCGACATAGCAATTTGTAGCTTAAAACAGGACACATCGACCCACCTTATACCGTTCTGCGAAAATCTTGCATAGTTTCGTCAAACGTCGATCGTTCCGAGTGGTAGGCGATCCGGCCGACAATGGTGATTCATGGCCTCACAGATATAAACACCAAAAACTTGGATTCTATTCGTCGTACGCGAATCTGCGACATAGCATTTTGTAGCTTAAAACACGGCCCAACGACCCACCTTATACCGATCTGCAACGAAGTTGATTGGTTTCGTCAAACATCGATCGTTTCGAGTGCTAGGCTATCCGGCCGTCAATGGTGATTCATGGCCTCACGGATATAAACAACTATAACTCTGCTTCTGTTCGTCGTATGCAAATCTGCGACATAGCAATTTGTAGCTTAAAACACGACACATCGACACACCTCATGCCGATCTGCGACGTACTTGTATAGTTTTGTCAAACGTCGATCGTTTCGAGGGGTAGGCAATCCGGTAGTCAATGGCGATTCATGGCCTCACAGATATAAACAACTATAACTCCGCTTCTATTCGTCGAATGCAAATTTGCGACATAGCAATTTGTAGCTTAAAACACGTTACATCGACCCACCTTGTGTCGATCTGCGACGAACTTGCATGGTTTCGTCAAACGTCGATCGTTTCGAGTGGTAGGGAATCCGGCCGTCAATGGTGATTCATGGCCTCACAGGTATAAACAACAATAACTCCGCTTCTATTCGTCGTATGCGAATATGCGACATAGTAATTTGTAGCTTAAAACACGTCAGATCGACCCACCTTCTGCCGATCTGCGACGAACTTGCATGGTTTCGTCAAACGTCGATCGTTTCGAATGGTAGGGAATCCGGCCGTCAATGGTGATTCATGGCCTCACAGATATAAACAACTATAACTCCGCTTCTATTCGTCGAATACAAATCTGCGACATAGCAATTTGTAGCTTAAAACACGTCACATCGACTCACCTTGTGCCGATCTGCGACGAACTTGCATAGTTTCGTCAAACATCGATCGTTTCGAGTGGTAGGCAATCCGGCCGTCAATGGTGATTCATGGCCTCACAGATATAAACAACAATAACTCCGCTTCTATTCGTCGTATGCAAATCTGCGACATAGCAATTTGTAGCATAAAACACGCCCCAACGAACCACCTTATACCGATCTGCGACGAACTTGCATAGTTTTGTCAAACATCGATCGTTTCGAGTGGAAAGCAATCCGGCCGTCAATGGTGATTCATGACCTGACAGATATAAACAACTATAACTCAGCTTCTATTCGTCGAATGCAAATTTGCGACATAGCGATTTGTAGCATAAAACACGACACATCGACCCACTTCATGCCGATCTGTGACGTACTTGTATAGTTTCGTCAAACATCGATCGTTTCGAGTGGTAGGGAATCCGGCCGTCGATGTTGATTCATGGCCTCACAGATATAAACAACAATAACTCCGCTTCTATTCGTCGTATGCGAATCTGCGACATAGCAATTTGTAGCTTAAAACACGACACATCGACCCACCTCATGCCGATCTGCGACGTACTTGTATAGTTTCGTCAAACATCGATCGTTTCGAGTGGAAAGCAATCCGGCCGTCAATGGTGATTCATGGCCTGACAGATATAAACAACTATAACTCCGCTTCCATTCGTCGAATGCAAATCTGCGACATAGCAATTTTTAGCTTAAAACACGTCACATCGACCCACCTTGTGCCGATCTGCGACGAACTTGCATAGTTTCGTCAAACATCGATCGTTTCGAGTGGTAGGCAATCCGGCTGTCAATGGTGATTCATGGCCTCACAGATATAAACAACAATAACTCCGCTTCTATTCGTCGTATGCGAATATGCGACATAGCAATTTGGAGCTTAAAACACGTCACATCGACCCACCTTCTGCCGATCTGCGACGAACTTGCATGGTTTCGTCAAACTTCGATCGTTTCGAGTGGTGGGGAATCCGGCCGTCAATGGTGATTCATGGCCTCACAGATATAAACAACTATAACTCCGCTTCTATTCGTCGAATGCAAATCTGCGACATAGCAATTTGTAGCTTAAAACATGTCACATCGACCAACCTTGTGCCGATCTGCGACGAACTTGCATAGTTTCGTCAAACATCGATCGTTTCGAGTGGTAGGCAATCCGGCCGTCAATGGTGATTCATGGCCTCACAGATATAAACAACAATAACTCCGCTTCTATTCGTCGTATGCAAATCTGCGACATAGCAATTTGTAGCATAAAACACGCCCCAACTAACCACCTTATACCGATCTGCGACGAACTTGCATAGTTTTGTCAAACATCGATCGTTTCGAGTGGAAAGCAATCCGGCCGTCAATGGCGATTCATGGCCTCACAGATATAAACAACTATAAGTCCGCTTCTATACGTCGTATGCGAATCTGCGACATAGCAATTTGTAGCTTAAAACACGCCCCAACGAACCACCTTATACCGATCTGCGACGAACTTGCATAGTTTCGTCAAACATCGATCGTTTCGAGTGGAAAGCAATCCGGCCGTCAATGGCGATTCATGGCCTCACAGATATAAACAACTATAACTCCGCTTCTATTCGTCGTATGCGAATCTGCGACCTAGCAATTTGTAGCTTAAAACACGCCCCAATGAACCACTTTATACCGATCTGCGACGAACTTGCATAGTTTCGTCAAACATCGATCGATTCTAGTGGAAAGCAATCCGGCCGTCAATGGTGATTCATGGCCTCACAGATACAAACAACAATAACTCCGCTTCTATACGTCGTATGCGAATCTGCGACATAGCAATTTGTAGCTTAAGACACGTCACATCGACCCACCTTGTGCCGATCTGGGACGAACTTGCATAGTTTCGTCAAACATCGATCGTTTGGAGTGGAAAGCAATCCGGCCGTCAATGGTGATTCATGGCCTCACAGATATAAACAACAATAACTCCGCTTCTATTCGTCGTATGCGAATATGCGACATAGCAATTTGTAGCTTAAAACACGTCACATCGACCCACCTTCTGCCGATCTGCGACGAACTTGCATGGTTTCGTCAAACGTCGATCGTTTCGAGTGGTAGGGAATCCGGCCGTCAATGGTGATTCATGGCCTCACAGATATAAACAACAATAACTCCGCTTCTATTCGTCGTATGCAAATCTGCGACATAGCAATTTGTAGCATAAAACACGACACATCGACACACCTCATGCCGATCTGCGACGTACTTGTATAGTTTTGTCAAACGTCGATCGTTTCGAGGGGTAGGCAATCCGGTAGTCAATGGCGATTCATGGCCTCACAGATATAAACAACTATAACTCCGCTTCTATTCGTCGAATGCAAATTTGCGACATAGCAATTTGTAGCTTAAAACACGTTACATCGACCCACCTTGTGTCGATCTGCGACGAACTTGCATGGTTTCGTCAAACGTCGATCGTTTCGAGTGGTAGGGAATCCGGCCGTCAATGGTGATTCATGGCCTCACATATATAAACAACAATAACTCCGCTTCTATTCGTCGTATGCGAATATGCGACATAGTAATTTGTAGCTTAAAACGCGTCAGATCGACCCACCTTCTGCCGATCTGCGACGAACTTGCATGGTTTCGTCAAACGTCGATCGTTTCGAGTGGTAGGGAATCCGGCCGTCAATGGTGATTCATGGCCTCACAGATATAAACAACTATAACTCCGCTTCTATTCGTCGAATACAAATCTGCGACATAGCAATTTGTAGCTTAAAACACGTCACATCGACTCACCTTGTGCCGATCTGCGACGAACTTGCATAGTTTCGTCAAACATCGATCGTTTCGAGTGGTAGGCAATCCGGCCGTCAATGGTGATTCATGGCCTCACAGATATAAACAACAATAACTCCGCTTCTATTCGTCGTATGCAAATCTGCGACATAGCAATTTGTAGCATAAAACACGCCCCAACGAACCACCTTATACCGATCTGCGACGAACTTGCATAGTTTTGTCAAACATCGATCGTTTCGAGTGGAAAGCAATCCGGCCGTCAATGGTGATTCATGACCTGACAGATATAAACAACTATAACTCAGCTTCTATTCGTCGAATGCAAATTTGCGACATAGCGATTTGTAGCTTAAAACACGACACATCGACCCACTTCATGCCGATCTGTGACGTACTTGTATAGTTTCGTCAAACATCGATCGTTTCGAGTGGTAGGGAATCCGGCCGTCGATGTTGATTCATGGCCTCACAGATATAAACAACAATAACTCCGCTTCTATTCGTCGTATGCGAATCTGCGACATAGCAATATGTAGCTTAAAACACGACACATCGACCCACCTCATGCCGATCTGCGACGTACTTGTATAGTTTCGTCAAACATCGATCGTTTCGAGTGGAAAGCAATCCGGCCGTCAATGGTGATTCATGGCCTGACAGATATAAACAACTATAACTCCGCTTCCATTCGTCGAATGCAAATCTGCGACATAGCAATTTTTAGCTTAAAACACGTCACATCGACCCACCTTGTGCCGATCTGCGACGAACTTGCATAGTTTCGTCAAACATCGATCGTTTCGAGTGGTAGGCAATCCGGCTGTCAATGGTGATTCATGGCCTCACAGATATAAACAACAATAACTCCGCTTCTATTCGTCGTATGCGAATATGCGACATAGCAATTTGGAGCTTAAAACACGTCACATCGACCCACCTTCTGCCGATCTGCGACGAACTTGCATGGTTTCGTCAAACTTCGATCGTTTCGAGTGGTGGGGAATCCGGCCGTCAATGGTGATTCATGGCCTCACATATATAAACAACTATAACTCCGCTTCTATTCGTCGAATGCAAATCTGCGACATAGCAATTTGTAGCTTAAAACACGTCACATCGACCAACCTTGTGCCGATCTGCGACGAACTTGCATAGTTTCGTCAAACATCGATCGTTTCGAGTGGTAGGCAATCCGGCCGTCAATGGTGATTCATGGCCTCACAGATATAAACAACAATAACTCCGCTTCTATTCGTCGTATGCAAATCTGCGACATAGCAATTTGTAGCATAAAACACGCCCCAACTAACCACCTTATACCGATCTGCGACGAACTTGCATAGTTTTGTCAAACATCGATCGTTTCGAGTGGAAAGCAATCCGGCCGTCAATGGCGATTCATGGCCTCACAGATATGTCCGCTTCTATACGTCGTATGCGAATCTGCGACATAGCAATTTGTAGCTTAAAACACGCCCCAACGAACCACCTTATACCGATCTGCGACGAACTTGCATAGTTTCGTCAAACATCGATCGTTTCGAGTGGAAAGCAATCCGGCCGTCAATGGCGATTCATGGCCTCACAGATATAAACAACTATAACTCCGCTTCTATTCGTCGTATGCGAATCTGCGACCTAGCAATTTGTAGCTTAAAACACGCCCCAATGAACCACTTTATACCGATCTGCGACGAACTTGCATAGTTTCGTCAAACATCGATCGATTCTAGTGGAAAGCAATCCGGCCGTCAATGGTGATTCATGGCCTCACAGATACAAACAACAATAACTCCGCTTCTATACGTCGTATGCGAATCTGCGACATAGCAATTTGTAGCTTAAGACACGTCACATCGACCCACCTTGTGCCGATCTGGGACGAACTTGCATAGTTTCGTCAAACATCGATCGTTTGGAGTGGAAAGCAATCCGGCCGTCAATGGTGATTCATGGCCTCACAGATATAAACAACAATAACTCCGCTTCTATTCGTCGTATGCGAATATGCGACATAGCAATTTGTAGCTTAAAACACGTCACATCGACCCACCTTCTGCCGATCTGCGACGAACTTGCATGGTTTCGTCAAACGTCGATCGTTTCGAGTGGTAGGGAATCCGGCCGTCAATGGTGATTCATGGCCTCACAGATATAAACAACAATAACTCCGCTTCTATTCGTCGTATGCAAATCTGCGACATAGCAATTTGTAGCATAAAACACGACACATCGACACACCTCATGCCGATCTGCGACGTACTTGTATAGTTTTGTCAAACGTCGATCGTTTCGAGGGGTAGGCAATCCGGTAGTCAATGGCGATTCATGGCCTCACAGATATAAACAACTATAACTCCGCTTCTATTCGTCGAATGCAAATTTGCGACATAGCAATTTGTAGCTTAAAACACGTTACATCGACCCACCTTGTGTCGATCTGCGACGAACTTGCATGGTTTCGTCAAACGTCGATCGTTTCGAGTGGTAGGGAATCCGGCCGTCAATGGTGATTCATGGCCTCACATATATAAACAACAATAACTCCGCTTCTATTCGTCGTATGCGAATATGCGACATAGTAATTTGTAGCTTAAAACGCGTCAGATCGACCCACCTTCTGCCGATCTGCGACGAACTTGCATGGTTTCGTCAAACGTCGATCGTTTCGAGTGGTAGGGAATCCGGCCGTCAATGGTGATTCATGGCCTCACAGATATAAACAACTATAACTCCGCTTCTATTCGTCGAATACAAATCTGCGACATAGCAATTTGTAGCTTAAAACACGTCACATCGACTCACCTTGTGCCGATCTGCGACGAACTTGCATAGTTTCGTCAAACATCGATCGTTTCGAGTGGTAGGCAATCCGGCCGTCAATGGTGATTCATGGCCTCACAGATATAAACAACAATAACTCCGCTTCTATTCGTCGTATGCAAATCTGCGACATAGCAATTTGTAGCATAAAACACGCCCCAACGAACCACCTTATACCGATCTGCGACGAACTTGCATAGTTTTGTCAAACATCGATCGTTTCGAGTGGAAAGCAATCCGGCCGTCAATGGTGATTCATGACCTGACAGATATAAACAACTATAACTCAGCTTCTATTCGTCGAATGCAAATTTGCGACATAGCGATTTGTAGCTTAAAACACGACACATCGACCCACTTCATGCCGATCTGTGACGTACTTGTATAGTTTCGTCAAACATCGATCGTTTCGAGTGGTAGGGAATCCGGCCGTCAATGGTGATTCATGGCCTCACAGATATAAACAACAATAACTCCGCTTCTATTCGTCGTATGCGAATCTGCGACATAGCAATTTGTAGCTTAAAACACGACACATCGACCCACCTCATGCCGATCTGCGACGTACTTGTATAGTTTCGTCAAACATCGATCGTATCGAGTGGAAAGCAATCCGGCCGTCAATGGTGATTCATGGCCTGACAGATATAAACAACTATAACTCCGCTTCCATTCGTCGAATGCAAATCTGCGACATAGCAATTTTTAGCTTAAAACACGTCACATCGACCCACCTTGTGCCGATCTGCGACGAACTTGCATAGTTTCGTCAAACATCGATCGTTTCGAGTGGTAGGCAATCCGGCCGTCAATGGTAATTCATGGCCTCACAGATATAAACAACAATAACTCCGCTTCTATTCGTCGTATGCGAATATGCGACATAGCAATTTGGAGCTTAAAACACGTCACATCGACCCACCTTCTGCCGATCTGCGACGAACTTGCATGGTTTCGTCAAACTTCGATCGTTTCGAGTGGTGGGGAATCCGGCCGTCAATGGTGATTCATGGCCTCACAGATATAAACAACAATAACTCCGCTTCTATTCGTCGTATGCAAATCTGCGACATAGCAATTTGTAGCATAAAACACGCCCCAACGAACCACCTTATACCGATCTGCGACGAACTTGCATAGTTTTGTCAAACATCGATCGTTTCGAGTGGAAAGCAATCCGGCCGTCAATGGTGATTCATGACCTGACAGATATAAACAACTATAACTCAGCTTCTATTCGTCGAATGCAAATTTGCGACATAGCGATTTGTAGCTTAAAACACGACACATCGACCCACTTCATGCCGATCTGTGACGTACTTGTATAGTTTCGTCAAACATCGATCGTTTCGAGTGGTAGGGAATCCGGCCGTCGATGGTGATTCATGGCCTCACAGATATAAACAACAATAACTCCGCTTCTATTCGTCGTATGCGAATCTGCGACATAGCAATTTGTAGCTTAAAACACGACACATCGACCCACCTCATGCCGATCTGCGACGTACTTGTATAGTTTCGTCAAACATCGATCGTATCGAGTGGAAAGCAATCCGGCCGTCAATGGTGATTCATGGCCTGACAGATATAAACAACTATAACTCCGCTTCCATTCGTCGAATGCAAATCTGCGACATAGCAATTTTTAGCTTAAAACACGTCACATCGACCCACCTTGTGCCGATCTGCGACGAACTTGCATAGTTTCGTCAAACATCGATCGTTTCGAGTGGTAGGCAATCCGGCCGTCAATGGTAATTCATGGCCTCACAGATATAAACAACAATAACTCCGCTTCTATTCGTCGTATGCGAATATGCGACATAGCAATTTGGAGCTTAAAACACGTCACATCGACCCACCTTCTGCCGATCTGCGACGAACTTGCATGGTTTCGTCAAACTTCGATCGTTTCGAGTGGTGGGGAATCCGGCCGTCAATGGTGATTCATGGCCTCACAGATATAAACAACTATAACTCCGCTTCTATTCGTCGAATGCAAATCTGCGACATAGCAATTTGTAGCATAAAACACGTCACATCGACCCATCTTGTGCCGATCTGCGACGAACTTGCATAGTTTTGTCAAACATCGATCGTTTCGAGTGGAAAGCAATCCGGCCGTCAATGGTGATTCATGGCCTGACAGATATAAACAACTATAACTCCGCTTCTATTCATCGAATGCAAATCTGCGACATAGCAATTTGTAGCTTAAAACACGACACATCGACACACCTCATGCCGATCTGCGACGTACTTGTATAGTTTTGTCAAACGTCGATCGTTTCGAGTGGTGGGGAATCCGGCCGTCAATGGTGATTCATGGCCTCACAGATATAAACAACTATAACTCCGCTTCTATTCGTCGAATGCAAATCTGCGACATAGCAATTTGTAGCTTAAAACACGTCACATCGACCAACCTTGTGCCGATCTGCGACGAACTTGCATAGTTTCGTCAAACATCGATCGTTTCGAGTGGTAGGCAATCCGGCCGTCAATGGTGATCATGGCCTCACAGATATAAACACCAAAAACTTGGATTCTATTCGTCGTATGCGAATCTGCGACATAGCATTTTGTAGCTTAAAACACGGCCCAACGACCCACCTTATACCGATCTGCAACGAACTTGATTGGTTTCGTCAAACATCGATCGTTTCGAGTGGTAGGCAATCCGGCCGTCAATGGTGATTCATGGCCTCACAGATATAAACAATAATAACTCCGCTTCTATTCGTCGAATGCAAATCTGCGACATAGCAATTTGTACATAAAACACGTCACATCGACCCATCTTGTGCCGATCTGCGACGAACTTGCATAGTTTTGTCAAACATCGATCGTTTCGAGTGGAAAGCAATCCGGCCGTCAATGGTGATTCATGGCCTGACAGATATAAACAACTATAACTCCGCTTCTATTCATCGAATGCAAATCTGCGACATAGCAATTTGTAGCTTAAAACACGTCACATCGACCCACCTTGTGCCGATCTGCGACGAACTTGCATAGTTTCGTCGAACATCGATCGTTTCGAGTGGTAGGGAATCCGGCCGTCAATGGTGATTCATGGCCTCACAGATATAAACATCGATAACTCCGCTTCTATTCGTCGTACGCAAATCTGCGACATAGCAATTTGTAGCTTAAAACAGGACACATCGACCCACCTTATACCGTTCTGCGAAAATCTTGCATAGTTTCGTCAAACGTCGATCGTTCCGAGTGGTAGGCGATCCGGCCGACAATGGTGATTCATGGCCTCACAGATATAAACACCAAAAACTTGGATTCTATTCGTCGTACGCGAATCTGCGACATAGCATTTTGTAGCTTAAAACACGGCCCAACGACCCACCTTATACCGATCTGCAACGAAGTTGATTGGTTTCGTCAAACATCGATCGTTTCGAGTGCTAGGCTATCCGGCCGTCAATGGTGATTCATGGCCTCACGGATATAAACAACTATAACTCTGCTTCTGTTCGTCGTATGCAAATCTGCGACATAGCAATTTGTAGCTTAAAACACGACACATCGACACACCTCATGCCGATCTGCGACGTACTTGTATAGTTTTGTCAAACGTCGATCGTTTCGAGGGGTAGGCAATCCGGTAGTCAATGGCGATTCATGGCCTCACAGATATAAACAACTATAACTCCGCTTCTATTCGTCGAATGCAAATTTGCGACATAGCAATTTGTAGCTTAAAACACGTTACATCGACCCACCTTGTGTCGATCTGCGACGAACTTGCATGGTTTCGTCAAACGTCGATCGTTTCGAGTGGTAGGGAATCCGGCCGTCAATGGTGATTCATGGCCTCACAGGTATAAACAACAATAACTCCGCTTCTATTCGTCGTATGCGAATATGCGACATAGTAATTTGTAGCTTAAAACACGTCAGATCGACCCACCTTCTGCCGATCTGCGACGAACTTGCATGGTTTCGTCAAACGTCGATCGTTTCGAATGGTAGGGAATCCGGCCGTCAATGGTGATTCATGGCCTCACAGATATAAACAACTATAACTCCGCTTCTATTCGTCGAATACAAATCTGCGACATAGCAATTTGTAGCTTAAAACACGTCACATCGACTCACCTTGTGCCGATCTGCGACGAACTTGCATAGTTTCGTCAAACATCGATCGTTTCGAGTGGTAGGCAATCCGGCCGTCAATGGTGATTCATGGCCTCACAGATATAAACAACAATAACTCCGCTTCTATTCGTCGTATGCAAATCTGCGACATAGCAATTTGTAGCATAAAACACGCCCCAACGAACCACCTTATACCGATCTGCGACGAACTTGCATAGTTTTGTCAAACATCGATCGTTTCGAGTGGAAAGCAATCCGGCCGTCAATGGTGATTCATGACCTGACAGATATAAACAACTATAACTCAGCTTCTATTCGTCGAATGCAAATTTGCGACATAGCGATTTGTAGCTTAAAACACGACACATCGACCCACTTCATGCCGATCTGTGACGTACTTGTATAGTTTCGTCAAACATCGATCGTTTCGAGTGGTAGGGAATCCGGCCGTCGATGTTGATTCATGGCCTCACAGATATAAACAACAATAACTCCGCTTCTATTCGTCGTATGCGAATCTGCGACATAGCAATATGTAGCTTAAAACACGACACATCGACCCACCTCATGCCGATCTGCGACGTACTTGTATAGTTTCGTCAAACATCGATCGTTTCGAGTGGAAAGCAATCCGGCCGTCAATGGTGATTCATGGCCTGACAGATATAAACAACTATAACTCCGCTTCCATTCGTCGAATGCAAATCTGCGACATAGCAATTTTTAGCTTAAAACACGTCACATCGACCCACCTTGTGCCGATCTGCGACGAACTTGCATAGTTTCGTCAAACATCGATCGTTTCGAGTGGTAGGCAATCCGGCTGTCAATGGTGATTCATGGCCTCACAGATATAAACAACAATAACTCCGCTTCTATTCGTCGTATGCGAATATGCGACATAGCAATTTGGAGCTTAAAACACGTCACATCGACCCACCTTCTGCCGATCTGCGACGAACTTGCATGGTTTCGTCAAACTTCGATCGTTTCGAGTGGTGGGGAATCCGGCCGTCAATGGTGATTCATGGCCTCACAGATATAAACAACTATAACTCCGCTTCTATTCGTCGAATGCAAATCTGCGACATAGCAATTTGTAGCTTAAAACACGTCACATCGACCAACCTTGTGCCGATCTGCGACGAACTTGCATAGTTTCGTCAAACATCGATCGTTTCGAGTGGTAGGCAATCCGGCCGTCAATGGTGATTCATGGCCTCACAGATATAAACAACAATAACTCCGCTTCTATTCGTCGTATGCAAATCTGCGACATAGCAATTTGTAGCATAAAACACGCCCCAACTAACCACCTTATACCGATCTGCGACGAACTTGCATAGTTTTGTCAAACATCGATCGTTTCGAGTGGAAAGCAATCCGGCCGTCAATGGCGATTCATGGCCTCACAGATATAAACAACTATAAGTCCGCTTCTATACGTCGTATGCGAATCTGCGACATAGCAATTTGTAGCTTAAAACACGCCCCAACGAACCACCTTATACCGATCTGCGACGAACTTGCATAGTTTCGTCAAACATCGATCGTTTCGAGTGGAAAGCAATCCGGCCGTCAATGGCGATTCATGGCCTCACAGATATAAACAACTATAACTCCGCTTCTATTCGTCGTATGCGAATCTGCGACCTAGCAATTTGTAGCTTAAAACACGCCCCAATGAACCACTTTATACCGATCTGCGACGAACTTGCATAGTTTCGTCAAACATCGATCGATTCTAGTGGAAAGCAATCCGGCCGTCAATGGTGATTCATGGCCTCACAGATACAAACAACAATAACTCCGCTTCTATACGTCGTATGCGAATATGCGACATAGCAATTTGTAGCTTAAGACACGTCACATCGACCCACCTTGTGCCGATCTGGGACGAACTTGCATAGTTTCGTCAAACATCGATCGTTTGGAGTGGAAAGCAATCCGGCCGTCAATGGTGATTCATGGCCTCACAGATATAAACAACAATAACTCCGCTTCTATTCGTCGTATGCGAATATGCGACATAGCAATTTGTAGCTTAAAACACGTCACATCGACCCACCTTCTGCCGATCTGCGACGAACTTGCATGGTTTCGTCAAACGTCGATCGTTTCGAGTGGTAGGGAATCCGGCCGTCAATGGTGATTCATGGCCTCACAGATATAAACAACAATAACTCCGCTTCTATTCGTCGTATGCAAATATGCGACATAGCAATTTGTAGCATAAAACACGACACATCGACACACCTCATGCCGATCTGCGACGTACTTGTATAGTTTTGTCAAACGTCGATCGTTTCGAGGGGTAGGCAATCCGGTAGTCAATGGCGATTCATGGCCTCACAGATATAAACAACTATAACTCCGCTTCTATTCGTCGAATGCAAATTTGCGACATAGCAATTTGTAGCTTAAAACACGTTACATCGACCCACCTTGTGTCGATCTGCGACGAACTTGCATGGTTTCGTCAAACGTCGATCGTTTCGAGTGGTAGGGAATCCGGCCGTCAATGGTGATTCATGGCCTCACAGATATAAACAACAATAACTCCGCTTCTATTCGTCGTATGCGAATATGCGACATAGTAATTTGTAGCTTAAAACGCGTCAGATCGACCCACCTTCTGCCGATCTGCGACGAACTTGCATGGTTTCGTCAAACGTCGATCGTTTCGAGTGGTAGGGAATCCGGCCGTCAATGGTGATTCATGGCCTCACAGATATAAACAACTATAACTCCGCTTCTATTCGTCGAATACAAATCTGCGACATAGCAATTTGTAGCTTAAAACACGTCACATCGACCCACCTTGTGCCGATCTGCGACGAACTTGCATAGTTTCGTCAAACATCGATCGTTTCGAGTGGTAGGCAATCCGGCCGTCAATGGTGATTCATGGCCTCACAGATATAAACAACAATAACTCCGCTTCTATTCGTCGTATGCAAATCTGCGACATAGCAATTTGTAGCATAAAACACGCCCCAACGAACCACCTTATACCGATCTGCGACGAACTTGCATAGTTTTGTCAAACATCGATCGTTTCGAGTGGAAAGCAATCCGGCCGTCAATGGTGATTCATGACCTGACAGATATAAACAACTATAACTCAGCTTCTATTCGTCGAATGCAAATTTGCGACATAGCGATTTGTAGCTTAAAACACGACACATCGACCCACATCATGCCGATCTGAGACGTACTTGTATAGTTTCGTCAAACATCGATCGTTTCGAGTGGTAGGGAATCCGGCCGTCGATGGTGATTCATGGCCTCACAGATATAAACAACAATAACTCCGCTTCTATTCGTCGTATGCGAATCTGCGACATAGCAATTTGTAGCTTAAAACACGACACATCGACCCACCTCATGCCGATCTGCGACGTACTTGTATAGTTTCGTCAAACATCGATCGTATCGAGTGGAAAGCAATCCGGCCGTCAATGGTGATTCATGGCCTGACAGATATAAACAACTATAACTCCGCTTCCATTCGTCGAATGCAAATCTGCGACATAGCAATTTTTAGCTTAAAACACGTCACATCGACCCACCTTGTGCCGATCTGCGACGAACTTGCATAGTTTCGTCAAACATCGATCGTTTCGAGTGGTAGGCAATCCGGCCGTCAATGGTAATTCATGGCCTCACAGATATAAACAACAATAACTCCGCTTCTATTCGTCGTATGCGAATATGCGACATAGCAATTTGGAGCTTAAAACACGTCACATCGACCCACCTTCTGCCGATCTGCGACGAACTTGCATGGTTTCGTCAAACTTCGATCGTTTCGAGTGGTGGGGAATCCGACCGTCAATGGTGATTCGTGGCCTCACAGATATAAACAACAATAACTCCGCTTCTATTCGTCGTATGCAAATCTGCGACATAGCAATTTGTAGCATAAAACACGCCCCAACGAACCACCTTATACCGATCTGCGACGAACTTGCATAGTTTTGTCAAACATCGATCGTTTCGAGTGGAAAGCAATCCGGCCGTCAATGGTGATTCATGACCTGACAGATATAAACAACTATAACTCAGCTTCTATTCGTCGAATGCAAATTTGCGACATAGCGATTTGTAGCTTAAAACACGACACATCGACCCACTTCATGCCGATCTGTGACGTACTTGTATAGTTTCGTCAAACATCGATCGTTTCGAGTGGTAGGGAATCCGGCCGTCGATGGTGATTCATGGCCTCACAGATATAAACAACAATAACTCCGCTTCTATTCGTCGTATGCGAATCTGCGACATAGCAATTTGTAGCTTAAAACACGACACATCGACCCACCTCATGCCGATCTGCGACGTACTTGTATAGTTTCGTCAAACATCGATCGTATCGAGTGGAAAGCAATCCGGCCGTCAATGGTGATTCATGGCCTGACAGATATAAACAACTATAACTCCGCTTCCATTCGTCGAATGCAAATCTGCGACATAGCAATTTTTAGCTTAAAACACGTCACATCGACCCACCTTGTGCCGATCTGCGACGAACTTGCATAGTTTCGTCAAACATCGATCGTTTCGAGTGGTAGGCAATCCGGCCGTCAATGGTAATTCATGGCCTCACAGATATAAACAACAATAACTCCGCTTCTATTCGTCGTATGCGAATATGCGACATAGCAATTTGGAGCTTAAAACACGTCACATCGACCCACCTTCTGCCGATCTGCGACGAACTTGCATGGTTTCGTCAAACTTCGATCGTTTCGAGTGGTGGGGAATCCGGCCGTCAATGGTGATTCATGGCCTCACAGATATAAACAACTATAACTCCGCTTCTATTCGTCGAATGCAAATCTGCGACATAGCAATTTGTAGCATAAAACACGTCACATCGACCCATCTTGTGCCGATCTGCGACGAACTTGCATAGTTTTGTCAAACATCGATCGTTTCGAGTGGAAAGCAATCCGGCCGTCAATGGTGATTCATGGCCTGACAGATATAAACAACTATAACTCCGCTTCTATTCATCGAATGCAAATCTGCGACATAGCAATTTGTAGCTTAAAACACGTCACATCGACCCACCTTGTGCCGATCTGCGACGAACTTGCATAGTTTCGTCGAACATCGATCGTTTCGAGTGGTAGGGAATCCGGCCGTCAATGGTGATTCATGGCCTCACAGATATAAACAACAATAACTCCGCTTCTATTCGTCGTATGCAAATCTGCGACATAGCAATTTGTAGCTTAAAACAGGACACATCGACCCACCTTATACCGTTCTGCGAAAATCTTGCATAGTTTCGTCAAACGTCGATCGTTCCGAGTGGTAGGCGATCCGGCCGACAATGGTGATTCATGGCCTCACAGATATAAACACCAAAAACTTGGATTCTATTCGTCGTACCCGAATCTGCGACATAGCATTTTGTAGCTTAAAACACGGCCCAACGACCCACCTTATACCGATCTGCAACGAAGTTGATTGGTTTCGTCAAACATCGATCGTTTCGAGTGCGAGGCTATCCGGCCGTCAATGGTGATTCATGGCCTCACGGATATAAACAACTATAACTCTGCTTCTGTTCGTCGTATGCAAATCTGCGACATAGCAATTTGTAGCTTAAAACACGACACATCGACACACCTCATGCCGATCTGCGACGTACTTGTATAGTTTTGTCAAACGTCGATCGTTTCGAGGGGTAGGCAATCCGGTAGTCAATGGCGATTCATGGCCTCACAGATATAAACAACTATAACTCCGCTTCCATTCGTCGAATGCAAATTTGCGACATAGCAATTTGTAGCTTAAAACATGTTACATCGACCCACCTTGTGTCGATCTGCGACGAACTTGCATGGTTTCGTCAAACGTCGATCGTTTCGAGTGGTAGGGAATCCGGCCGTCAATGGTGATTCATGGCCTCACAGATATAAACAACAATAACTCCGCTTCTATTCGTCGTATGCGAATATGCGACATAGTAATTTGTAGCTTAAAGCAAGTCAGATCGACCCACCTTCTGCCGATCTGCGACGAACTTGCATGGTTTCGTCAAACGTCGATCGTTTCGAGTGGTAGGGAATCCGGCCGTCAATGGTGATTCATGGCCTCACAGATATAAACAACTATAACTCCGCTTCTATTCGTCGAATACAAATCTGCGACATAGCAATTTGTAGCTTAAAACACGTCACATCGACTCACCTTGTGCCGATCTGTGACGAACTTGCATAGTTTCGTCAAACATCGATCGTTTCGAGTGGTAGGCAATCCGGCCGTCAATGGTGATTCATGGCCTCACAGATATAAACAACAATAACTTCGCTTCTATTCGTCGTATGCAAATCTGCGACATAGCAATTTGTAGCATAAAACACGCCCCAACGAACCACCTTATACCGATCTGCGACGAACTTGCATAGTTTTGTCAAACATCGATCGTTTCGAGTGGAAAGCAATCCGGCCGTCAATGGTGATTCATGACCTGACAGATATAAACAACTATAACTCAGCTTCTATTCGTCGAATGCAAATTTGCGACATAGCGATTTGTAGCTTAAAACACGACACATCGACCCACTTCATGCCGATCTGTGACGTACTTGTATAGTTTCGTCAAACATCGATCGTTTCGAGTGGTAGGGAATCCGGCCGTCGATGGTGATTCATGGCCTCACAGATATAAACAACAATAACTCCGCTTCTATTCGTCGTATGCGAATCTGCGACATAGCAATTTGTAGCTTAAAACACGACACATCGACCCACCTCATGCCGATCTGCGACGTACTTGTATAGTTTTGTCAAACATCGATCGTTTCGAGTGGAAAGCAATCCGGCCGTCAATGGTGATTCATGGCCTCACAGATATAAACAACAATAACTCCGCTTCTATTCGTCGTATGCGAATCTGCGACATAGCAATTTGTAGCTTAAGACACGTCACATCGACCCACCTTGTGCCGATCTGGGACGAACTTGCATAGTTTCGTCAAACATCGATCGTTTGGAGTGGAAAGCAATCCGGCCGTCAATGGTGATTCATGGCCTCACAGATATAAACAACAATAACTCCGCTTCTATTCGTCGTATGCGAATATGCTACATAGCAATTTGTAGCTTAAAACACGTCACATCGACCCACCTTCTGCCGATCTGCGACGAACTTGCATGGTTTCGTCAAACGTCGATCGTTTCGAGTGGTAGGGAATCCGGCCGTCAATGGTGATTCATGGCCTCACAGATATAAACAACAATAACTCCGCTTCTATTCGTCGTATGCAAATCTGCGACATAGCAATTTGTAGCATAAAACACGACACATCGACACACCTCATGCCGATCTGCGACGTACTTGTATAGTTTTGTCAAACGTCGATCGTTTCGAGGGGTAGGCAATCCGGTAGTCAATGGCGATTCATGGCCTCACAGATATAAACAACTATAACTCCGCTTCTATTCGTCGAATGCAAATTTGCGACATAGCAATTTGTAGCTTAAAACACGTTACATCGACCCACCTTGTGTCGATCTGCGACGAACTTGCATGGTTTCGTCAAACGTCGATCGTTTCGAGTGGTAGGGAATCCGGCCGTCAATGGTGATTCATGGCCTCACAGATATAAACAACAATAACTCCGCTTCTATTCGTCGTATGCGAATATGCGACATAGTAATTTGTAGCTTAAAACGCGTCAGATCGACCCACCTTCTGCCGATCTGCGACGAACTTGCATGGTTTCGTCAAACGTCGATCGTTTCGAGTGGTAGGGAATCCGGCCGTCAATGGTGATTCATGGCCTCACAGATATAAACAACTATAACTCCGCTTCTATTCGTCGAATACAAATCTGCGACATAGCAATTTGTAGCTTAAAACACGTCTCATCGACTCACCTTGTGCCGATCTGCGACGAACTTGCATAGTTTCGTCAAACATCGATCGTTTCGAGTGGTAGGCAATCCGGCCGTCAATGGTGATTCATGGCCTCACAGATATAAACAACAATAACTTCGCTTCTATTCGTCGTATGCAAATCTGCGACATAGCAATTTGTAGCATAAAACACGCCCCAACGAACCACCTTATACCGATCTGCGACGAACTTGCATAGTTTTGTCAAACATCGATCGTTTCGAGTGGAAAGCAATCCGGCCGTCAATGGTGATTCATGACCTGACAGATATAAACAACTATAACTCAGCTTCTATTCGTCGAATGCAAATTTGCGACATAGCGATTTGTAGCTTAAAACACGACACATCGACCCACTTCATGCCGATCTGTGACGTACTTGTATAGTTTCGTCAAACATCGATCGTTTCGAGTGGTAGGGAATCCGGCCGTCGATGGTGATTCATGGCCTCACAGATATAAACAACAATAACTCCGCTTCTATTCGTCGTATGCGAATCTGCGACATAGCAATTTGTAGCTTAAAACACGACACATCGACCCACCTCATGCCGATCTGCGACGTACTTGTATAGTTTTGTCAAACATCGATCGTTTCGAGTGGAAAGCAATCCGGCCGTCAATGGTGATTCATGGCCTCACAGATATAAACAACAATAACTCCGCTTCTATTCGTCGTATGCGAATCTGCGACATAGCAATTTGTAGCTTAAGACACGTCACATCGACCCACCTTGTGCCGATCTGGGACGAACTTGCATAGTTTCGTCAAACATCGATCGTTTGGAGTGGAAAGCAATCCGGCCGTCAATGGTGATTCATGGCCTCACAGATATAAACAACAATAACTCCGCTTCTATTCGTCGTATGCGAATATGCTACATAGCAATTTGTAGCTTAAAACACGTCACATCGACCCACCTTCTGCCGATCTGCGACGAACTTGCATGGTTTCGTCAAACGTCGATCGTTTCGAGTGGTAGGGAATCCGGCCGTCAATGGTGATTCATGGCCTCACAGATATAAACAACAATAACTCCGCTTCTATTCGTCGTATGCAAATCTGCGACATAGCAATTTGTAGCATAAAACACGACACATCGACACACCTCATGCCGATCTGCGACGTACTTGTATAGTTTTGTCAAACGTCGATCGTTTCGAGGGGTAGGCAATCCGGTAGTCAATGGCGATTCATGGCCTCACAGATATAAACAACTATAACTCCGCTTCTATTCGTCGAATGCAAATTTGCGACATAGCAATTTGTAGCTTAAAACACGTTACATCGACCCACCTTGTGTCGATCTGCGACGAACTTGCATGGTTTCGTCAAACGTCGATCGTTTCGAGTGGTAGGGAATCCGGCCGTCAATGGTGATTCATGGCCTCACAGATATAAACAACAATAACTCCGCTTCTATTCGTCGTATGCGAATATGCGACATAGTAATTTGTAGCTTAAAACGCGTCAGATCGACCCACCTTCTGCCGATCTGCGACGAACTTGCATGGTTTCGTCAAACGTCGATCGTTTCGAGTGGTAGGGAATCCGGCCGTCAATGGTGATTCATGGCCTCACAGATATAAACAACTATAACTCCGCTTCTATTCGTCGAATACAAATCTGCGACATAGCAATTTGTAGCTTAAAACACGTCTCATCGACTCACCTTGTGCCGATCTGCGACGAACTTGCATAGTTTCGTCAAACATCGATCGTTTCGAGTGGTAGGCAATCCGGCCGTCAATGGTGATTCATGGCCTCACAGATATAAACAACAATAACTCCGCTTCTATTCGTCGTATGCAAATCTGCGACATAGCAATTTGTAGCATAAAACACGCCCCAACGAACCACCTTATACCGATCTGCGACGAACTTGCATAGTTTTGTCAAACATCGATCGTTTCGAGTGGAAAGCAATCCGGCCGTCAATGGTGATTCATGACCTGACAGATATAAACAACTATAACTCAGCTTCTATTCGTCGAATGCAAATTTGCGACATAGCGATTTGTAGCTTAAAACACGACACATCGACCCACTTCATGCCGATCTGTGACGTACTTGTATAGTTTCGTCAAACATCGATCGTTTCGAGTGGTAGGGAATCCGGCCGTCGATGGTGATTCATGGCCTCACAGATATAAACAACAATAACTCCGCTTCTATTCGTCGTATGCGAATCTGCGACATAGCAATTTGTAGCTTAAAACACGACACATCGACCCACCTCATGCCGATCTGCGACGTACTTGTATAGTTTCGTCAAACATCGATCGTATCGAGTGGAAAGCAATTCGGCCGTCAATGGTGATTCATGGCCTGACAGATATAAACAACTATAACTCCGCTTCCATTCGTCGAATGCAAATCTGCGACATAGCAATTTTTAGCTTAAAACACGTCACATCGACCCACCTTGTGCCGATCTGCGACGAACTTGCATAGTTTCGTCAAACATCGATCGTTTCGAGTGGTAGGCAATCCGGCCGTCAATGGTAATTCATGGCCTCACAGATATAAACAACAATAACTCCGCTTCTATTCGTCGTATGCGAATATGCGACATAGCAATTTGGAGCTTAAAACACGTCACATCGACCCACCTTCTGCCGATCTGCGACGAACTTGCATGGTTTCGTCAAACTTCGATCGTTTCGAGTGGTGGGGAATCCGGCCGTCAATGGTGATTCATGGCCTCACAGATATAAACAACAATAACTCCGCTTCTATTCGTCGTATGCAAATCTGCGACATAGCAATTTGTAGCATAAAACACGCCCCAACGAACCACCTTATACCGATCTGCGACGAACTTGCATAGTTTTGTCAAACATCGATCGTTTCGAGTGGAAAGCAATCCGGCCGTCAATGGTGATTCATGACCTGACAGATATAAACAACTATAACTCAGCTTCTATTCGTCGTATGCAAATCTGCGACATAGCAATTTGTAGCTTAAAACAGGACACATCGACCCACCTTATACCGTTCTGCGAAAATCTTGCATAGTTTCGTCAAACGTCGATCGTTCCGAGTGGTAGGCGATCCGGCCGACAATGGTGATTCATGGCCTCACAGATATAAACACCAAAAACTTGGATTCTATTCGTCGTACCCGAATCTGCGACATAGCATTTTGTAGCTTAAAACACGGCCCAACGACCCACCTTATACCGATCTGCAACGAAGTTGATTGGTTTCGTCAAACATCGATCGTTTCGAGTGCGAGGCTATCCGGCCGTCAATGGTGATTCATGGCCTCACGGATATAAACAACTATAACTCTGCTTCTGTTCGTCGTATGCAAATCTGCGACATAGCAATTTGTAGCTTAAAACACGACACATCGACACACCTCATGCCGATCTGCGACGTACTTGTATAGTTTTGTCAAACGTCGATCGTTTCGAGGGGTAGGCAATCCGGTAGTCAATGGCGATTCATGGCCTCACAGATATAAACAACTATAACTCCGCTTCTATTCGTCGAATGCAAATTTGCGACATAGCAATTTGTAGCTTAAAACATGTTACATCGACCCACCTTGTGTCGATCTGCGACGAACTTGCATGGTTTCGTCAAACGTCGATCGTTTCGAGTGGTAGGGAATCCGGCCGTCAATGGTGATTCATGGCCTCACAGATATAAACAACAATAACTCCGCTTCTATTCGTCGTATGCGAATATGCGACATAGTAATTTGTAGCTTAAAGCAAGTCAGATCGACCCACCTTCTGCCGATCTGCGACGAACTTGCATGGTTTCGTCAAACGTCGATCGTTTCGAGTGGTAGGGAATCCGGCCGTCAATGGTGATTCATGGCCTCTCAGATATAAACAACTATAACTCCGCTTCTATTCGTCGAATACAAATCTGCGACATAGCAATTTGTAGCTTAAAACACGTCACATCGACTCACCTTGTGCCGATCTGTGACGAACTTGCATAGTTTCGTCAAACATCGATCGTTTCGAGTGGTAGGCAATCCGGCCGTCAATGGTGATTCATGGCCTCACAGATATAAACAACAATAACTTCGCTTCTATTCGTCGTATGCAAATCTGCGACATAGCAATTTGTAGCATAAAACACGCCCCAACGAACCACCTTATACCGATCTGCGACGAACTTGCATAGTTTTGTCAAACATCGATCGTTTCGAGTGGAAAGCAATCCGGCCGTCAATGGTGATTCATGACCTGACAGATATAAACAACTATAACTCAGCTTCTATTCGTCGAATGCAAATTTGCGACATAGCGATTTGTAGCTTAAAACACGACACCTCGACCCACTTCATGCCGATCTGTGACGTACTTGTATAGTTTCGTCAAACATCGATCGTTTCGAGTGGTAGGGAATCCGGCCGTCGATGGTGATTCATGGCCTCACAGATATAAACAACAATAACTCCGCTTCTATTCGTCGTATGCGAATCTGCGACATAGCAATTTGTAGCTTAAAACACGACACATCGACCCACCTCATGCCGATCTGCGACGTACTTGTATAGTTTTGTCAAACATCGATCGTTTCGAGTGGAAAGCAATCCGGCCGTCAATGGTGATTCATGGCCTCACAGATATAAACAACAATAACTCCGCTTCTATTCGTCGTATGCGAATCTGCGACATAGCAATTTGTAGCTTAAGACACGTCACATCGACCCACCTTGTGCCGATCTGGGACGAACTTGCATAGTTTCGTCAAACATCGATCGTTTGGAGTGGAAAGCAATCCGGCCGTCAATGGTGATTCATGGCCTCACAGATATAAACAACAATAACTCCGCTTCTATTCGTCGTATGCGAATATGCGACATAGCAATTTGTAGCTTAAAACACGTCACATCGACCCACCTTCTGCCGATCTGCGACGAACTTGCATGGTTTCGTCAAACGTCGATCGTTTCGAGTGGTAGGGAATCCGGCCGTCAATGGTGATTCATGGCCTCACAGATATAAACAACAATAACTCCGCTTCTATTCGTCGTATGCAAATCTGCGACATAGCAATTTGTAGCATAAAACACGACACATCGACACACCTCATGCCGATCTGCGACGTACTTGTATAGTTTTGTCAAACGTCGATCGTTTCGAGGGGTAGGCAATCCGGTAGTCAATGGCGATTCATGGCCTCACAGATATAAACAACTATAACTCCGCTTCTATTCGTCGAATGCAAATTTGCGACATAGCAATTTGTAGCTTAAAACACGTTACATCGACCCACCTTGTGTCGATCTGCGACGAACTTGCATGGTTTCGTCAAACGTCGATCGTTTCGAGTGGTAGGGAATCCGGCCGTCAATGGTGATTCATGGCCTCACAGATATAAACAACAATAACTCCGCTTCTATTCGTCGTATGCGAATATGCGACATAGTAATTTGTAGCTTAAAACGCGTCAGATCGACCCACCTTCTGCCGATCTGCGACGAACTTGCATGGTTTCGTCAAACGTCGATCGTTTCGAGTGGTAGGGAATCCGGCCGTCAATGGTGATTCATGGCCTCACAGATATAAACAACTATAACTCCGCTTCTATTCGTCGAATACAAATCTGCGACATAGCAATTTGTAGCTTAAAACACGTCTCATCGACTCACCTAGTGCCGATCTGCGACGAACTTGCATAGTTTCGTCAAACATCGATCGTTTCGAGTGGTAGGCAATCCGGCCGTCAATGGTGATTCATGGCCTCACAGATATAAACAACAATAACTCCGCTTCTATTCGTCGTATGCAAATCTGCGACATAGCAATTTGTAGCATAAAACACGCCCCAACGAACCACCTTATACCGATCTGCGACGAACTTGCATAGTTTTGTCAAACATCGATCGTTTCGAGTGGAAAGCAATCCGGCCGTCAATGGTGATTCATGACCTGACAGATATAAACAACTATAACTCAGCTTCTATTCGTCGAATGCAAATTTGCGACATAGCGATTTGTAGCTTAAAACACGACACATCGACCCACTTCATGCCGATCTGTGACGTACTTGTATAGTTTCGTCAAACATCGATCGTTTCGAGTGGTAGGGAATCCGGCCGTCGATGGTGATTCATGGCCTCACAGATATAAACAACAATAACTCCGCTTCTATTCGTCGTATGCGAATCTGCGACATAGCAATTTGTAGCTTAAAACACGACACATCGACCCACCTCATGCCGATCTGCGACGTACTTGTATAGTTTCGTCAAACATCGATCGTATCGAGTGGAAAGCAATTCGGCCGTCAATGGTGATTCATGGCCTGACAGATATAAACAACTATAACTCCGCTTCCATTCGTCGAATGCAAATCTGCGACATAGCAATTTTTAGCTTAAAACACGTCACATCGACCCACCTTGTGCCGATCTGCGACGAACTTGCATAGTTTCGTCAAACATCGATCGTTTCGAGTGGTAGGCAATCCGGCCGTCAATGGTAATTCATGGCCTCACAGATATAAACAACAATAACTCCGCTTCTATTCGTCGTATGCGAATATGCGACATAGCAATTTGGAGCTTAAAACACGTCACATCGACCCACCTTCTGCCGATCTGCGACGAACTTGCATGGTTTCGTCAAACTTCGATCGTTTCGAGTGGTGGGGAATCCGGCCGTCAATGGTCATGGCCTCACATATATAAACAACAATAACTCCGCTTCTATTCGTCGTATGCAAATCTGCGACATAGCAATTTGTAGCATAAAACACGCCCCAACGAACCACCTTATACCGATCTGCGACGAACTTGCATAGTTTTGTCAAACATCGATCGTTTCGAGTGGAAAGCAATCCGGCCGTCAATGGTGATTCATGACCTGACAGATATAAACAACTATAACTCAGCTTCTATTCGTCGAATGCAAATTTGCGACATAGCGATTTGTAGCTTAAAACACGACACATCGACCCACTTCATGCCGATCTGTGACGTACTTGTATAGTTTCGTCAAACATCGATCGTTTCGAGTGGTAGGGAATCCGGCCGTCGATGGTGATTCATGGCCTCACAGATATAAACAACAATAACTCCGCTTCTATTCGTCGTATGCGAATCTGCGACATAGCAATTTGTAGCTTAAAACACGACACATCGACCCACCTCATGCCGATCTGCGACGTACTTGTATAGTTTCGTCAAACATCGATCGTATTGAGTGGAAAGCAATCCGGCCGTCAATGGTGATTCATGGCCTGACAGATATAAACAACTATAACTCCGCTTCCATTCGTCGAATGCAAATCTGCGACATAGCAATTTTTAGCTTAAAACACGTCACATCGACCCACCTTGTGCCGATCTGCGACGAACTTGCATAGTTTCGTCAAACATCGATCGTTTCGAGTGGTAGGCAATCCGGCCGTCAATGGTTATTCATGGCCTCACAGATATAAACAACAATAACTCCGCTTCTATTCGTCGTATGCGAATATGCGACATAGTAATTTGTAGCTTAAAACGCGTCAGATCGACCCACCTTCTGCCGATCTGCGACGAACTTGCATGGTTTCGTCAAACGTCGATCGTTTCGAGTGGTAGGGAATCCGGCCGTCAATGGTGATTCATGGCCTCACAGATATAAACAACTATAACTCCGCTTCTATTCGTCGAATACAAATCTGCGACATAGCAATTTGTAGCTTAAAACACGTCTCATCGACTCACCTTGTGCCGATCTGCGACGAACTTGCATAGTTTCGTCAAACATCGATCGTTTCGAGTGGCAGGCAATCCGGCCGTCAATGGTGATTCATGGCCTCACAGATATAAACAACAATAACTCCGCTTCTATTCGTCGTATGCAAATCTGCGACATAGCAATTTGTAGCATAAAACACGCCCCAACGAACCACCTTATACCGATCTGCGACGAACTTGCATAGTTTTGTCAAACATCGATCGTTTCGAGTGGAAAGCAATCCGGCCGTCAATGGTGATTCATGACCTGACAGATATAAACAACTATAACTCAGCTTCTATTCGTCGAATGCAAATTTGCGACATAGCGATTTGTAGCTTAAAACACGACACATCGACCCACTTCATGCCGATCTGTGACGTACTTGTATAGTTTCGTCAAACATCGATCGTTTCGAGTGGTAGGGAATCCGGCCGTCGATGGTGATTCATGGCCTCACAGATATAAACAACAATAACTCCGCTTCTATTCGTCGTATGCGAATCTGCGACATAGCAATTTGTAGCTTAAAACACGACACATCGACCCACCTCATGCCGATCTGCGACGTACTTGTATAGTTTCGTCAAACATCGATCGTATCGAGTGGAAAGCAATTCGGCCGTCAATGGTGATTCATGGCCTGACAGATATAAACAACTATAACTCCGCTTCCATTCGTCGAATGCAAATCTGCGACATAGCAATTTTTAGCTTAAAACACGTCACATCGACCCACCTTGTGCCGATCTGCGACGAACTTGCATAGTTTCGTCAAACATCGATCGTTTCGAGTGGTAGGCAATCCGGCCGTCAATGGTAATTCATGGCCTCACAGATATAAACAACAATAACTCCGCTTCTATTCGTCGTATGCGAATATGCGACATAGCAATTTGGAGCTTAAAACACGTCACATCGACCCACCTTCTGCCGATCTGCGACGAACTTGCATGGTTTCGTCAAACTTCGATCGTTTCGAGTGGTGGGGAATCCGGCCGTCAATGGTGATTCATGGCCTCACAGATATAAACAACAATAACTCCGCTTCTATTCGTCGTATGCAAATCTGCGACATAGCAATTTGTAGCATAAAACACGCCCCAACGAACCACCTTATACCGATCTGCGACGAACTTGCATAGTTTTGTCAAACATCGATCGTTTCGAGTGGAAAGCAATCCGGCCGTCAATGGTGATTCATGACCTGACAGATATAAACAACTATAACTCAGCTTCTATTCGTCGAATGCAAATTTGCGACATAGCGATTTGTAGCTTAAAACACGACACATCGACCCACTTCATGCCGATCTGTGACGTACTTGTATAGTTTCGTCAAACATCGATCGTTTCGAGTGGTAGGGAATCCGGCCGTCGATGGTGATTCATGGCCTCACAGATATAAACAACAATAACTCCGCTTCTATTCGTCGTATGCGAATCTGCGACATAGCAATTTGTAGCTTAAAACACGACACATCGACCCACCTCATGCCGATCTGCGACGTACTTGTATAGTTTCGTCAAACATCGATCGTATTGAGTGGAAAGCAATCCGGCCGTCAATGGTGATTCATGGCCTGACAGATATAAACAACTATAACTCCGCTTCCATTCGTCGAATGCAAATCTGCGACATAGCAATTTTTAGCTTAAAACACGTCACATCGACCCACCTTGTGCCGATCTGCGACGAACTTGCATAGTTTCGTCAAACATCGATCGTTTCGAGTGGTAGGCAATCCGGCCGTCAATGGCCTCACAGATATAAACAACAATAACTCCGCTTCTATTCGTCGTATGCGAATATGCGACATAGCAATTTGGAGCTTAAAACACGTCACATCGACCCACCTTCTGCCGATCTGAGACGAACTTGCATGGTTTCGTCAAACTTCGATCGTTTCGAGTGGTGGGGAATCCGGCCGTCAATGGTGATTCATGGCCTCACAGATATAAACAACTATAACTCCGCTTCTATTCGTCGAATGCAAATCTGCGACATAGCAATTTGTAGCATAAAACACGTCACATCGACCCATCTTGTGCCGATCTGCGACGAACTTGCATAGTTTTGTCAAACATCGATCGTTTCGAGTGGAAAGCAATCCGGCCGTCAATGGTGATTCATGGCCTGACAGATATAAACAACTATAACTCCGCTTCTATTCATCGAATGCAAATCTGCGACATAGCAATTTGTAGCTTAAAACACGTCACATCGACCCACCTTGTGCCGATCTGCGACGAACTTGCATAGTTTCGTCGAACATCGATCGTTTCGAGTGGTAGGGAATCCGGCCGTCAATGGTGATTCATGGCCTCACAGATATAAACAACAATAACTCCGCTTCTATTCGTCGTATGCAAATCTGCGACATAGCAATTTGTAGCTTAAAACAGGACACATCGACCCACCTTATACCGTTCTGCGAAAATCTTGCATAGTTTCGTCAAACGTCGATCGTTCCGAGTGGTAGGCGATCCGGCCGACAATGGTGATTCATGGCCTCACAGATATAAACACCAAAAACTTGGATTCTATTCGTCGTACCCGAATCTGCGACATAGCATTTTGTAGCTTAAAACACGGCCCAACGACCCACCTTATACCGATCTGCAACGAAGTTGATTGGTTTCGTCAAACATCGATCGTTTCGAGTGCTAGGCTATCCGGCCGTCAATGGTGATTCATGGCCTCACGGATATAAACAACTATAACTCTGCTTCTGTTCGTCGTATGCAAATCTGCGACATAGCAATTTGTAGCTTAAAACACGACACATCGACACACCTCATGCCGATCTGCGACGTACTTGTATAGTTTTGTCAAACGTCGATCGTTTCGAGGGGTAGGCAATCCGGTAGTCAATGGCGATTCATGGCCTCACAGATATAAACAACTATAACTCCGCTTCTATTCGTCGAATGCAAATTTGCGACATAGCAATTTGTAGCTTAAAACATGTTACATCGACCCACCTTGTGTCGATCTGCGACGAACTTGCATGGTTTCGTCAAACGTCGATCGTTTCGAGTGGTAGGGAATCCGGCCGTCAATGGTGATTCATGGCCTCACAGATATAAACAACAATAACTCCGCTTCTATTCGTCGTATGCGAATATGCGACATAGTAATTTGTAGCTTAAAGCACGTCAGATCGACCCACCTTCTGCCGATCTGCGACGAACTTGCATGGTTTCGTCAAACGTCGATCGTTTCGAGTGGTAGGGAATCCGGCCGTCAATGGTGATTCATGACCTCACAGATATAAACAACTATAACTCCGCTTCTATTCGTCGAATACAAATCTGCGACATAGCAATTTGTAGCTTAAAACACGTCACATCGACTCACCTTGTGCCGATCTGCGACGAACTTGCATAGTTTCGTCAAACATCGATCGTTTCGAGTGGTAGGCAATCCGGCCGTCAATGGTGATTCATGGCCTCACAGATATAAACAACAATAACTCCGCTTCTATTCGTCGTATGCAAATCTGCGACATAGCAATTTGTAGCATAAAACACGCCCCAACGAACCACCTTATACCGATCTGCGACGAACTTGCAAAGTTTTGTCAAACATCGATCGTTTCGAGTGGAAAGCAATCCGGCCGTCAATGGTGATTCATGACCTGACAGATATAAACAACTATAACTCAGCTTCTATTCGTCGAATGCAAATTTGCGACATAGCGATTTGTAGCTTAAAACACGACACATCGACCCACTTCATGCCGATCTGTGACGTACTTGTATAGTTTCGTCAAACATCGATCGTTTCGAGTGGTAGGGAATCCGGCCGTCGATGGTGATTCATGGCCTCACAGATATAAACAACAATAACTCCGCTTCTATTCGTCGTATGCGAATCTGCGACATAGCAATTTGTAGCTTAAAACACGACACATCGACCCACCTCATGCCGATCTGCGACGTACTTGTATAGTTTTGTCAAACATCGATCGTTTCGAGTGGAAAGCAATCCGGCCGTCAATGGTGATTCATGGCCTGACAGATATAAACAACTATAACTCCGCTTCCATTCGTCGAATGCTAATCTGCGACATAGCAATTTTTAGCTTAAAACACGTCACATCGACCCACCTTGTGCCGATCTGCGACGAACTTGCATAGTTTCGTCAAACATCGATCGTTTCGAGTGGTAGGCAATCCGGCCGTCAATGGTGATTCATGGCCTCACAGATATAAACAACAATAACTCCGCTTCTATTCGTCGTATGCGAATATGCGACATAGCAATTTGGAGCTTAAAACACGTCACATCGACCCACCTTCTGCCGATCTGCGACGAACTTGCATGGTTTCGTCAAACTTCGATCGTTTCGAGTGGTGGAGAATCCGGCCGTCAATGGTGATTCATGGCCTCACAGATATAAACAACTATAACTCCGCTTCTATTCGTCGAATGCAAATCTGCGACATAGCAATTTGTAGCTTAAAACACGTCACATCGACCAACCTTGTGCCGATCTGCGACGAACTTGCATAGTTTCGTCAAACATCGATCGTTTCGAGTGGTAGGCAATCCGGCCGTCAATGGTGATTCATGGCCTCACAGATATAAACAACAATAACTCCGCTTCTATTCGTCGTATGCAAATCTGCGACATAGCAATTTGTAGCATAAAACACGCCCCAACTAACCACCTTATACCGATCTGCGACGAACTTGCATTGTTTTGTCAAACATCGATCGTTTCGAGTGGAAAGCAATCCGGCCGTCAATGGCGATTCATGGCCTCACAGATATAAACAACTATAAGTCCGCTTCTATACGTCGTATGCGAATCTGCGACATAGCAATTTGTAGCTTAAAACACGCCCCAACGAACCACCTTATACCGATCTGCGACGAACTTGCATAGTTTCGTCAAACATCGATCGTTTCGAGTGGAAAGCAATCCGGCCGTCAATGGCGATTCATGGCCTCACAGATATAAACAACTATAACTCCGCTTCTATTCGTCGTATGCGAATCTGCGACCTAGCAATTTGTAGCTTAAAACACGCCCCAATGAACCACTTTATACCGATCTGCGACGAACTTGCATAGTTTCGTCAAACATCGATCGATTCTAGTGGAAAGCAATCCGGCCGTCAATGGTGATTCATGGCCTCACAGATACAAACAACAATAACTCCGCTTCTATACGTCGTATGCGAATCTGCGACATAGCAATTTGTAGCTTAAAACACGTCACATCGACCCACCTTGTGCCGATCTGGGACGAACTTGCATAGTTTCGTCAAACATCGATCGTTTGGAGTGGAAAGCAATCCGGCCGTCAATGGTGATTCATGGCCTCACAGATATAAACAACAATAGCTCCGCTTCTATTCGTCGTATGCGAATATGCGACATAGCAATTTGTAGCTTAAAACACGTCACATCGACCCACCTTCTGCCGATCTGCGACGAACTTGCATGGTTTCGTCAAACTTCGATCGTTTCGAGTGGTAGGGAATCCGGCCGTCAATGGTGATTCATGGCCTCACAGATATAAACAACAATAACTCCGCTTCTATTCGTCGTATGCAAATCTGCGACATAGCAATTTGTAGCATAAAACACGCCCCAACGAACCACCTTATACCGATCTGCGACGAACTTGCATAGTTTTGTCAATCATCAATCGTTTCGAGTGGAAAGCAATCCGGCCGTCAATGGTGATTCATGGCCTGACAGATATAAACAACTATAACTCCGCTTCTATTCGTCGAATGCAAATGTGCGACATAGCAATTTGTAGCTTAAAACACGTCACATCGAACCACCTTGTGCCGATCTGCGACGAACTTGCATAGTTTCGTCAATCGTCGATCGTTTCGAGTGGTAGGCAATCCGGTAGTCAATGGCGATTCATGGCCTCACAGATATAAACGACTATAAGTCCGCTTCTATACGTCGTATACGAATCTGCGACATAGCAATTTGTAGCTTAAAACACGCCCCAACGAACCACCTTATACCGATCTGCGACGAACTTGCATAGTTTTGTCAAACATCGATCGTTTCGAGTGGAAAGCAATCCGGCCGTCAATGGTGATTCATGGCCTGACAGATATAAACAACTATAACTCAGCTTCTATTCGTCGAATGCAAATTTACGACATAGCGATTTGTAGCTTAAAACACGACACATCGACCCACCTCATGCCGATCTGCGACGTACTTGTATAGTTTCGTCAAACGTCGATCGTTTCGAGTGGCAGGCAATCCGGTAGTCAATGGCGATTCATGGCCTCACAGATATAAACCACTATAACTCCGCTTCTATTAGTCGCATGCGAATCTGCGACCTAGCAATTTGTAGCTTAAAACACGCCCCGATGAAGCACCTTATACCGATCTGCGACGAACTTGCATAGTTTCGTCAAACATCGATCGATTCTAGTGGAAAGCAATCCGGCCGTCAATGGTGATTCATGGCCTCACAGATATAAACAACAATAACTCCGCTTCTATTCGTCGGATGCAAATCTACGACATAGCAATTTGTAGCTTAAAACACGTCACATCGACCCACCTTGTGCCGATCTGGGATGAACTTGCATAGTTTCGTCAAACATCGATGGTTTCGAGTGGTAGGCAATCCGGCCGTCAATGGTGATTCATGGCCTCACAGATATAAACAACAATAACTCCGCTTCTATTCGTCGAATGCAAATCTGCGACATAGCTATTTGTAGCTTAAAACATGGCCCAACGACCCACATTATACCGATCTGCGACGAACTTGCATAGTTTCGTCAAACGTCGATAGTTTCGAGTGGTAGGCAATCCGGCCGCCAATGGTGATTCATGGCCTCACAGATATAAACAACAATCACTCCGCTTCTATTCGTCGTATGCGAATCTGCGACAATGCAATTTGTAGCTTAAAACACGTCACATCGACCCACCTTCCGCCGATCTGCGACGAACTTGCATGGTTTCGTCAAACGTCGATCATTTCGAGTGGTCGGGAATCCGGCCGTCAATGGTGATTCATGGCCTCACAGATATAAACATCAATAACTCCGCTTCTATTCGTCGTATGCGAATATGCGACATAGCAATTTGTAGCTTAAAACACGTCACATCGACCCACCTTCCGCCGATCTGCGACGAACTTGCATGGTTTCGTCAAACGTCGATCATTTCGAGTGGTCGGGAATCCGGCCGTCAATGGTGATTCATGGCCTCACAGATATAAACAACTATAACTCCGCTTCTATTCGTCGAATGCAAATCTGCGACATAGCAATTTGTAGCTTAAACCACGTCACATCGACCCACTTTGTGCCGATCTGCGACGAACTTGCATGGTTTCGTCAAACATCGATCGTTTCGAGTGGTAGGGACTCCGGCCGTCAATGGTGATTCATGGCCTCACAGATATAAACAACAATAACTCCGCTTCTATTCGTCGTATGCGAATCTGCGACATAGCAATTTGTAGCTTAAAACACGACACATCGACCCACCTCATGCCGCTCTGCGACGTACTTGTATAGTTTCGTCAAACGTCGATCGTTTCGAGTGGTAGGCAATCCGGTAGTCAATGGCGATTCATGGCCTCACAGATATAAACAACTATAAGTCCGCTTTTATACGTCGTATGCGAATCTGCGACATAGCAATTTGTAGCTTAAAACACGCCCCAACGAACCACCTTATACCGATCTGCGACGAACTTGCATAGGTTCGTCAAACATCGATCGTTTCGAGTGGAAAGCAATCCGGCCGTCAATGGTGATTCATGGCCTCACAGATATAAACAACAATAACTCCGCTTCTATTCGTCGTATGCAAATCTGCGACATAGCAATTTGTAGCATAAAACACGCCCCAACTAACCACCTTATACCGATCTGCGACGAGCTTGTATAGTTTCGTCAAACGTCGATCGTTTCGAGTGGGAGGCAATCCGGTAGTCAATGGCGATTCATGGCCTCACAGATATAAACAACTATAAGTCCGCTTCTATACGTCGTATGCGAATCTGCGACATAGCAATTTGTAGCTTAAAACACGCCCCAACGAACCACCTTATACCGATCTGCGACGAACTTGCGTAGTTTCGTCAAACATCGATCGTTTCGAGTGGAAAGCAATCCGGCCGTCAATGGTGATTCATGGCCTCACAGATATAAACAACTATAACTCCGCTTCTATTCGCCGTTTGCAAATCTGCGACGTAGCAATTTGTAGCATAAAACACGTCACATCGACCCACCTTGTGCCGATCTGCGACGAACTTGCATAGTTTTGTCAAACATCGATCGTTTCGAGTGGAAAGCAATCCGGCCGTCAATGGTGATTCATGGCCTGACAGATATAAACAACTATAACTCCGCTTCCATTCGTCGAATGCAAATCTGCGACATAGCAATTTTTAGCTTAAAACACGTCACATCGACCCACCTTGTGCCGATCTGCGACGAACTTGCATAGTTTCGTCAAACATCGATCGTTTCGAGTGGTAGGCAATCCGGCCGTCAATGGTGATTCATGGCCTCACAGATATAAACAATAATAACTCCGCTTCTATTCGTCGTATGCGTATATGCGACATAGAAATTTGTTGCTTAAAACACGTCACATCGACCCACCTTCTGCCGATCTGCGACGAATTTGCATGGTTTCGTCAAACGTCGATCGTTTCGAGTGGTAGGGAATCCGGCCATCAATGGTGATTCATGGCCTCACAGATATAAACAACTATAACTCCGCTTCTATTCGTCGAATGCAAATCTGCGACATAGCAATTTGTAGCTTAAACCACGTCACATCGACCCACTTTGTGCCGATCTGCGACGAACTTGCATGGTTTCGTCAAACATCGATCGTTTCGAGTGGTAGGGACTCCGGCCGTCAATGGTGATTCATGGCCTCACAGATATAAACAACAATAACTCCGCTTCTATTCGTCGTATGCGAATCTGCGACATAGCAATTTGTAGCTTAAAACACGACACATCGACCCACCTCATGCCGATCTGCGACGTACTTGTATAGTTTCGTCAAACGTCGATCGTTTCGAGTGGTAGGCAATCCGGTAGTCAATGGCGATTCATGGCCTCACAGATATAAACAACTATAAGTCCGCTTTTATACGTCGTACGCGAATCTGCGACATAGCAATTTGTAGCTTAAAACACGCCCCAACGAACCACCTTATACCGATCTGCGACGAACTTGCATAGGTTCGTCAAACATCGATCGTTTCGAGTGGAAAGCAATCCGGCCGTCAATGGTGATTCATGGCCTCACAGATATAAACAACTATAACTCCGCTTCTATTCGCCGTATGCAAATCTGCGACGTAGCAATTTGTAGCATAAAACACGGCCCAACGACCCACCTTATACCGATCTGCGACGAACTTGCATAGTTTTGTCAAACATCGATCGTTTCGAGTGGAAAGCAATCCGGCCGTCAATGGTGATTCATGGCCTGACAGATATAAACAACTATAACTCCGCTTCCATTCGTCGAATGCAAATCTGCGACATAGCAAGTTTTAGCTTAAAACACGTCACATCGACCCACCTTGTGCCGATCTGCGACGAACTTGCATAGTTTCGTCAAACATCGATCGTTTCGAGTGGTAGGCAATCCGGCCGTCAATGGTGATTCATGGCCTCACAGATATAAACAACAATAACTCCGCTTCTATTTGTCGTATGCAAATCTGCGACATAGCAATTTGTAGCATAAAAAACGCCCCAACTAACCACCTTATACCGATCTGCGACGAACTTGCATAGTTTTGTCAAACATCGATCGTTTCGAGTGGAAAGCAATCCGGCCGTCAATGGTGATTCATGGCCTGACAGATTTAAACAACTATAACTCAGCTTCTATTCGTCGAATGCAAATTTGCGACATAGCGATTTGTAGCTTAAAACACGACACATCGACCCACCTCATGCCGATCTGCGACGTACTTGTATAGTTTCGTCAAACGTCGATCGTTTCGAGTGGTAGGCAATCCGGTAGTCAATGGCGATTCATGGCCTCACAGATATAAACAACTATAACTCCGCTTCTATACGTCGTATGCGAATCTGCGACATAGCAATTTGTAGCTTAAAACACGACACATCGACCCACCTCATGCCGATCTGCGACGTACTTGTATAGTTTTGTCAAACGTCGATCGTTTCGAGGGGTAGGCAATCCGGTAGTCAATGGCGATTCATGGCCTCACAGATATGAACAACTATAACTCCGCTTCTATTCGTCGAATGCAAATTTGCGACATAGCAATTTGTAGCTTAAAACACGTTACATCGACCCACCTTGTGCCGATCTGCGACGAACTTGCATAGTTTCGTCAAACATCGATCGTTTCGAGTGGTAGGCAATCCGGCCGTCAATGGTGATTCATGGCCTCACAGATATAAACAATAATAACTCCGCTTCTATACGTCGTATGCGAATATGCGACATAGCAATTTGTAGCTTAAAACACGTCACATCGACCCACCTTCTGCCGATCTGCGACGAACTTGCATGGTTTCGTCAAACATCGATCGTTTCGAGTGGTGGGGACTCCGGCCGTCAATGGTGATTCATGGCCTCACAGATATAAACAACAATAACTCCGCTTCTATTCGTCGTATGCGAATCTGCGACATAGCAATTTGTAGCTTAAAACACGACACATCGACCCACCTCATGCCGATCTGCGACGTACTTGTATAGTTTCGTCAAACGTCGATCGTTTCGAGTGGGAGGCAATCTGGTAGTCAATGGCGATTCATGGCCTCACAGATATAAACAACTATAAGTCCGCTTCTATACGTCGTATGCGAATCTGCGACATAGCAATTTGTAGCTTAAAACACGCCCCAACGAACCACCTTATACCGATCTGCGACGAACTTGCGTAGTTTCGTCAAACATCGATCGTTTCGAGTGGAAAGCAATCCGGCCGTCAATGGTGATTCATGGCCTCACAGATATAAACAACTATAACTCCGCTTCTATTCGCCGTTTGCAAATCTGCGACGTAGCAATTTGTAGCATAAAACACGTCACATCGACCCACCTTGTGCCGATCTGCGACGAACTTGCATAGTTTTGTCAAACATCGATCGTTTCGAGTGGAAAGCAATCCGGCCGTCAATGGTGATTCATGGCCTGACAGATATAAACAACTATAACTCCGCTTCCATTCGTCGAATGCAAATCTGCGACATAGCAATTTTTAGCTTAAAACACGTCACATCGACCCACCTTGTGCCGATCTGCGACGAACTTGCATAGTTTCGTCAAACATCGATCGTTTCGAGTGGTAGGCAATCCGGCCGTCAATGGTGATTCATGGCCTCACAGATATAAACAATAATAACTCCGCTTCTATTCGTCGTATGCGTATATGCGACATAGAAATTTGTTGCTTAAAACACGTCACATCGACCCACCTTCTGCCGATCTGCGACGAATTTGCATGGTTTCGTCAAACGTCGATCGTTTCGAGTGGTAGGGAATCCGGCCATCAATGGTGATTCATGGCCTCACAGATATAAACAACTATAACTCCGCTTCTATTCGTCGAATGCAAATCTGCGACATAGCAATTTGTAGCTTAAACCACGTCACATCGACCCACTTTGTGCCGATCTGCGACGAACTTGCATGGTTTCGTCAAACATCGATCGTTTCGAGTGGTAGGGATTCCGGCCGTCAATGGTGATTCATGGCCTCACAGATATAAACAACAATAACTCCGCTTCTATTCGTCGTATGCGAATCTGCGACATAGCAATTTGTAGCTTAAAACACGACACATCGACCCACCTCATGCCGATCTGCGACGTACTTGTATAGTTTCGTCAAACGTCGATCGTTTCGAGTGGTAGGCAATCCGGTAGTCAATGGCGATTCATGGCCTCACAGATATAAACAACTATAAGTCCGCTTTTATACGTCGTACGCGAATCTGCGACATAGCAATTTGTAGCTTAAAACACGCCCCAACGAACCACCTTGTGCCGATCTGCGACGAACTTGCATGGTTTCGTCAAACGTCGATCGTTTCGAGTGGTAGGGAATCCGGCCGTCGATGGTGATTCATGGCCTCACAGATATAAACAACAATAACTCCGCTTCTATTCGTCGTATGCGAATCTGCGACATAGCAATTTGTAGCTTAAAACACGACACATCGACCCACCCCATGCCGATCTGCGACGTACTTGTATAGTTTCGTCAAACGGCGATCGTTTCGAGTGGTAGGCAATCCGGTAGTCAATGGCGATTCATGGCCTCACAGATATAAACAACTATAAGTCCGCTTCTATACGTCGTATGCGAATCTGCGACATAGCAATTTGTAGCTTAAAACACGCCCCAACGAACCACCTTATACCGATCTGCGACGAACTTGCATAGTTTTGTCAAACATCGATCGTTTCGAGTGGAAAGCAATCCGGCCGTCAATGGTGATTCATGGCCTGACAGATATAAACAACTATAACTCCGCTTCCATTCGTCGAATGCAAATCTGCGACATAGCAATTTTTACCTTAAAACACGTCACATCGACCCACCTTGTGCCGATCTGCGACGAACTTGCATAGTTTCGTCAAACATCGATCGTTTCGAGTGGTAGGCAATCCGGCCGTCAATGGTGATTCATGGCCTCACAGATATAAACAACAATAACTCCGCTTCTATTCGTCGTATGCGAATATGCGACATAGCAATTTGTAGCTTAAAACACGTCACATCGACCCACCTTCTGCCGATCTGCGACGAACTTGCATGGTTTCGTCAAACTTCGATCGTTTCGAGTGGTGGGGAATCCGGCCGTCAATGGTGATTCATGGCCTCACAGATATAAACAACTATAACTCCGCTTCTATTCGTCGAATGCAAATCTGCGACATAACAATTTGTAGCTTAAAACACGTCACATCGACCAACCTTGTGCCGATCTGCGACGAACTTGCATAGTTTCGTCAAACATCGATCGTTTCGAGTGGTAGGCAATCCGGCCGTCAATGGTGATCATGGCCTCACAGATATAAACACCAAAAACTTGGATTCTATTCGTCGTATGCGAATCTGCGACATAGCATTTTGTAGCTTAAAACACGGCCCAACGAGCCACCTTATACCGATCTGCAACGAACTTGATTGGTTTCGTCAAACATCGATCGTTTCGAGTGGTAGGCAATCCGGCCGTCAATGGTGATTCATGGCCTCACAGATATAAACAATAATAACTCCGCTTCTATTCGTCGAATACAAATCTGCGACATAGCAATTTGTAGCTTAAAACACGTCACATCGACCCACCTTGTGCCGATCTGCGACGAACTTGCATAGTTTCGTCAAACATCGATCGTTTCGAGTGGTAGGCAATCCGGCCGTCAATGGTGATTCATGGCCTCACAGATATAAACAACAATAACTCCGCTTCTATTCGTCGTATGCAAATCTGCGACATAGCAATTTGTAGCATAAAACACGCCCCAACGAACCACCTGATACCGATCTGCGACGAACTTGCATAGTTTTGTCAAACATCGATCGTTTCGAGTGGAAAGCAATCCGGCCGTCAATGGTGATTCATGGCCTCACAGATATAAACAACAATAACTCCGCTTCTATTTGTCGTATGCGAATATGCGACATAGTAATTTGTAGCTTAAAACACGTCAGATCGACCCACCTTCTGCCGATCTGCGACGAACTTGCATGGTTTCGTCAAACGTCGATCGTTTCGAGTGGTAGGCAATCCGGCCGTCAATGGTGATTCATGGCCTCACAGATATAAACCACAATAACTCCGTTCTATTCGTCGTATGCGAATCTGCGACATAGCAATTTGTAGCTTAAAACACGCCCTAACGAACCACCTTATACCGATCTGCGACGAACTTGCATAGTTTTGTCAAACATCGATCGTTTCGAGTGGAAAGCAATCCGGCCGTCAATGGTGATTCATGACCTGACAGATATAAACAATTATAACTCCGCTTCTATTCGTCGAATGCAAATCTGCGACATAGCAATTTGTAGCTTAAAACACGTTACATCGACCCACCTTGTGCCGATCTGCGACGAACTTGCATGGTTTCGTCAAACGTCGATCGTTTCGAGTGGTAGGGAATCCGGCCGTCAATGGTGATTCATGGCCTCACAGATATAAACAACTATACCTCCGCTTCTATTCGTCGAATGCAAATCTGCGACATAGCAATTTGTAGCTTAAAACACGTCACATCGACCCACCTTGTGCCGATCTGCGACGAACTTGCATAGTTTCGTCAAACATCGATCGTTTCGAGTGGTAGGCAATCCGGCCGTCATTGGTGATTCATGGCCTCACAGATATATACAACAATAACTCCGCTTCTATTCGTCGTATGCAAATCTGCGACATAGCAATTTGTAGTATAAAACACGCCCCAACGAACCACCTTATACCGATCTGCGACGAACTTGCATAGTTTTGTCAAACATCCATCGTTTCGAGTGGAAAGCAATCCGGCCGTCAATGGTGATTCATGGCCTCACAGATATAAACAACAATAACTCCGCTTCTATTCGTCGTATGCGAATATGCGACATAGCAATTTGTAGCTTAAAACACGCCACATCGAACCACCTTGTGCCGATCTGCGACGAACTTGCATAGTTTCGTCAAACATCGATCGTTTCGAGTTGTAGGGAATCCGGCCGTCAATGGTGATTCATGGCCTCACAGATATAAACCACAATAACTCCGTTCTATTCGTCGTATGCGAATCTGCGACATAGCAATTTGTAGCTTAAAACACGCCCTAACGAACCACCTTATACCGATCTGCGACGAACTTGCATAGTTTTGTCAAACATCGATCGTTTCGAGTGGAAAGCAATACGGCCGTCAATGGTGATTCATGACCTGACAGATATAAACAATTATAACTCCGCTTCTATTCGTCGAATGCAAATCTGCGAAATAGCAATTTGTAGCTTAAAACACGTTACATCGACCCACCTTGTGCCGATCTGCGACGAACTTGCATAGTTTCGTCAAACATCGATCGTTTCGAGTGGTAGGCAATCCGGCCGTCAATGGTGATTCATGGCCTCACAGATATAAACAACAATAACTCCGCTTCTATTCGTCGTATGCAAATCTGCGACATAGCAATTTGTAGCATAAAACACGCCCCAACGAACCACCTTATACCGATCTGCGACGAACTTGCATAGTTTTGTCTAACATCGATCGTTTCGAGGGGAAAGCAATCCGGCCGTCAATGGTGATTCATGGCCTCACAGATTTAAACAACTATAACTCCGCTTCTATTCGTCGAATGCAAATCTGCGACGTAGCAATTTGTAGCTTAAAACACGTTACATCGACCCACCTTGTGCCGATCTGCGACGAACTTGCATAGTTTCGTCAAACATTGATCGTTTCGAGTGGTAGGCAATCCGGCCGTCAATGGTGATTCATGGCCTCACAGATATAAACAACAATAACTCCGCTTCTATTCGTCGTATGCAAATCTGCGACATAGCAATTTGTAGCATAAAACACGCCCCAACGAACCACCTTATACCGATCTGCGACGAACTTGCATAGTTTCGTCAAACATCGATCGTTTCGACTGGAAAGCAATCCGGCCGTCAATGGTGATTCATGGCCTGACAGATATAAACAACTATAACTCCGCTTCTATTCGTCGTATGCGAATCTGCGACCTAGCAATTTGTAGCATAAAACACGGCCCAACGACCCACCTTATACCGATCTGCGACGAACTTGCATAGTTTCGTCCAACATCGATCGTTTCGAGTGGAAAGCAATCCGGCCGTCAATGGTGATTCATGGCCTCACAGATATAAACAACTATAACTCCGCTTCTATTCGTCGAATGCAAATCTGCGACATAGCAATTTGTAGCTTAGAACACATCACATCGAACCACCTTTCGCCGATCTGCGACGAACTTGCATGGTTTCGTCAAACATCGATCGTTTCGAGTGGTAGGCAATCCGGCCGTCAATGGTGATTCATGGCCTCACAGATATAAACAACAATAACTCCGCTTCTATTCGTCGTATGCAAATCTGCGACATAGCAATTTGTAGCATAAAACACGCCCCAACGAACCACCTTATACCGATCTGCGACGAACTTGCATAGTTTTGTCAAACATCGATCGTTTCGAGTGGAAAGCAATCCGGCCGTCAATGGTGATTCATGGCCTGACAGATATAAACAACTATAACTCAGCTTCTATTCGTCGATTGCAAATTTGCGACATAGCGATTTGTAGCTTAAAACACGACACATCGACCCACCTCATGCCGATCTGCGACGTACTTGTATAGTTTCGTCAAACGACGATCGTTTCGAGTGGTAGGCAATCCGGTAGTCAATGGCGATTCATGGCCTCACAGATATAAACAACAATAACTCCGCTTCTATTCGTTGTATGCGAATCTGCGACCTAGAAATTTGTAGCTTAAAACACGCCCCAATGAACCACCTTATACCGATCTGCGACGAACTTGCATAGTTTCGTCAAACATCGATCGATTCTAGTGGAAAGCAATCCGGCCGTCAATGGTGATTCATGGCCAGACAGATATAAACAACTATAACTCCGCTTCTATTCGTCGAATGCAAATCTGCGACATAGCAATTTGTAGCATAAAACACGTCACATCGACCCACCTTGTGCCGATCTGCGACGAACTTGCATGGTTTCGTCAAACGTCGATCGTTTCGAGTGGTTGGGAATCCGGCCGTCAATGGTGATTCATGGTCTCACAGATATAAACAACAATAACTGCGCTTCTATTCGTCGTATGCGAATCTGCGACATAGCAATTTGTAGCTTAAAACAAGACACATCGGCCCACCTCATGCCGATCTGCGACGTGCTTGTATAGTTTCGTCAAACGTCGATCGATTCGAGTGGTAGGCAATCCGGTAGTCAATGGCGATTCATGGCCTCACAGATATAAACAACTATAAGTCCGCTTCTATACGCCGTATGCGAATCTGCGACATAGCAATTTGTAGCTTAAAACACGCCCCAACGAACCACCTTATACCGATCTGCGACGGACTTGCATAGTTTCGTCAAACATCGATCGTTTCGAGTGGAAAGCAATCCGGCCGTCAATGGTGATTCATGGCCTCACAGATATAAACAAAAATAACTCCGCTTCTATTCGTCGAATGCAAATCTGCGACACATAGCAATTTGTAGCTTAAAACACGTTACATCGACCCACCTTGTGCCGATCTGCGACGAACTTGCATAGTTTCGTCAAACATTGATCGTTTCGAGTGGTAGGCAATCCGGCCGTCAATGGTGATTCATGGCCTCACAGATATAAACAACAATAACTCCGCTTCTATTCGTCGTATGCGAATCTGCGACATAGCAATTTGTAGCTTAAAACACGACACATCGACCCACCTCATGCCGCTCTGCGACGTACTTGTATAGTTTCGTCAAACGTCGATCGTTTCGAGTGGTAGGCAATCCGGTAGTCAATGGCGATTCATGGCCTCACAGATATAAACAACTATAAGTCCGCTTTTATACGTCGTATGCGAATCTGCGACATAGCAATTTGTAGCTTAAAACACGCCCCAACGAACCACCTTATACCGATCTGCGACGAACTTGCATAGGTTCGTCAAACTTCGATCGTTTGGAGTGGAATGCTATCCGGCCGTCAATGGTGATTCATGGCCTCACAGATATAAACAACAATAACTCCGCTTCTATTCGTCGTATGCAAATCTGCGACATAGCAATTTGTAGCATAAAACACGCCCCAACTAACCACCTTATACCGATCTGCGACGTACTTGTATAGTTTTGTCAAACGTCGATCGTTTCGAGGGGTAGGCAATCCGGTAGTCAATGGCGATTCATGGCCTCACAGATATAAACAACTATAACTCCGCTTCTATTCGTCGAATGGAAATTTGCGACATAGCAATTTGTAGCTTAAAACACGTCACATCGACCCACCTTGTGCCGATCTGCGACGAACTTGCATAGTTTCGTCAAACATCGATCGTTTCGAGTGGTATGCAATCCGGTAGTCAATGGCGATTCATGGCCTCACAGATATAAACAACTATAACTCCGCTTCTATTCGTCGAATGCAAATTTGCGACATAGCAATTTGTAGCTTAAAACACGTCACATCGACCCACCTTGTGCCGATCTGCGACGAACTTGCATAGTTTCGTCAAACGTCGATCGTTTCGAGTGGTTGGGAATCCGGCCATCAATGGTGATTCATGGCCTCACAGATATAAACAACTATAACTCCGCTTCTATTCGTCGAATGCAAATCTGCGACATAGCAATTTGTAGCTTAAACCACGTCACATCGACCCACTTTGTGCCGATCTGCGACGAACTTGCATGGTTTCGTCAAACATCGATCGTTTCGAGTGGTAGGGACTCCGGCCGTCAATGGTGATTCATGGCCTCACAGATATAAACAACAATAACTCCGCTTCTATTCGTCGTATGCGAATCTGCGACATAGCAATTTGTAGCTTAAAACACGACACATCGACCCACCTCATGCCGCTCTGCGACGTACTTGTATAGTTTCGTCAAACGTCGATCGTTTCGAGTGCTAGGCAATCCGGTAGTCAATGGCGATTCATGGCCTCACAGATATAAACAACAATAAGTCCGCTTTTATACGTCGTATGCGAATCTGCGACATAGCAATTTGTAGCTTAAAACACGCCCCAACGAACCACCTTATACCGATCTGCGACGAACTTGCATAGGTTCGTCAAACATCGATCGTTTCGAGTGGAAAGCAATCCGGCCGTCAATGGTGATTCATGGCCTCACAGATATAAACAAAAATAACTCCGCTTCTATTCGTCGTATGCAAATCTGCGACATAGCAATTTGTAGCATAAAACACGCCCCAACTAACCACCTTATACCGATCTGCGACGAGCTTGTATAGTTTCGTCAAACGTCGATCGTTTCGAGTGGGAGGCAATCCGGTAGTCAATGGCGATTCATGGCCTCACAGATATAAACAACTATAAGTCCGCTTCTATACGTCGTATGCGAATCTGCGACATAGCAATTTGTAGCTTAAAACACGCCCCAACGAACCACCTTATACCGATCTGCGACGAACTTGCGTAGTTTCGTCAAACATCGATCGTTTCGAGTGGAAAGCAATCCGGCCGTCAATGGTGATTCATGGCCTCACAGATATAAACAACTATAACTCCGCTTCTATTCGCCGTTTGCAAATCTGCGACGTAGCAATTTGTAGCATAAAACACGTCACATCGACCCACCTTGTGCCGATCTGCGACGAACTTGCATAGTTTTGTCAAACATCGATCGTTTCGAGTGGAAAGCAATCCGGCCGTCAATGGTGATTCATGGCCTGACAGATATAAACAACTATAACTCCGCTTCCATTCGTCGAATGCAAATCTGCGACATAGCAATTTTTAGCTTAAAACACGTCACATCGACCCACCTTGTGCCGATCTGCGACGTACTTGTATAGTTTCGTCAAACGTCGATCGTTTCGAGTGGTAGGCAATCCGGTAGTCAATGGCGATTCATGGCCTCACAGATATAAACAACTATAACTCCGCTTCTATTCGTCGAATGCAAATCTGCGACATAGCAATTTGTAGCTTAAACCACGTCACATCGACCCACTTTGTGCCGATCTGCGACGAACTTGAATGGTTTCGTCAAACATCGATCGTTTCGAGTGGTAGGGACTCCGGCCGTCAATGGTGATTCATGGCCTCACAGATATAAACAACTATAACTCCGCTTCTATTCGTCGAATGCAAATCTGCGACATAACAATTTGTAGCTTAAAACACGTCACATCGACCAACCTTGTGCCGATCTGCGACGAACTTGCATAGTTTCGTCAAACATCGATCGTTTCGAGTGGTAGGCAATCCGGCCGTCAATGGTGATCATGGCCTCACAGATATAAACACCAAAAACTTGGATTCTATTCGTCGTATGCGAATCTGCGACATAGCATTTTGTAGCTTAAAACACGGCCCAACGAGCCACCTTATACCGATCTGCAACGAACTTGATTGGTTTCGTCAAACATCGATCGTTTCGAGTGGTAGGCAATCCGGCCGTCAATGGTGATTCATGGCCTCACAGATATAAACAATAATAACTCCGCTTCTATTCGTCGAATACAAATCTGCGACATAGCAATTTGTAGCTTAAAACACGTCACATCGACCCACCTTGTGCCGATCTGCGACGAACTTGCATAGTTTCGTCAAACATCGATCGTTTCGAGTGGTAGGCAATCCGGCCGTCAATGGTGATTCATGGCCTCACAGATATAAACAACAATAACTCCGCTTCTATTCGTCGTATGCAAATCTGCGACATAGCAATTTGTAGCATAAAACACGCCCCAACGAACCACCTGATACCGATCTGCGACGAACTTGCATAGTTTTGTCAAACATCGATCGTTTCGAGTGGAAAGCAATCCGGCCGTCAATGGTGATTCATGGCCTCACAGATATAAACAACAATAACTCCGCTTCTATTCGTCGTATGCGAATATGCGACATAGTAATTTGTAGCTTAAAACACGTCAGATCGACCCACCTTCTGCCGATCTGCGACGAACTTGCATGGTTTCGTCAAACGTCGATCGTTTCGAGTGGTAGGCAATCCGGCCGTCAATGGTGATTCATGGCCTCACAGATATAAACCACAATAACTCCGTTCTATTCGTCGTATGCGAATCTGCGACATAGCAATTTGTAGCTTAAAACACGCCCTAACGAACCACCTTATACCGATCTGCGACGAACTTGCATAGTTTTGTCAAACATCGATCGTTTCGAGTGGAAAGCAATCCGGCCGTCAATGGTGATTCATGACCTGGCAGATATAAACAATTATAACTCCGCTTCTATTCGTCGAATGCAAATCTGCGACATAGCAATTTGTAGCTTAAAACACGTTACATCGACCCACCTTGTGCCGATCTGCGACGAACTTGCATGGTTTCGTCAAACGTCGATCGTTTCGAGTGGTAGGGAATCCGGCCGTCAATGGTGATTCATGGCCTCACAGATATAAACAACTATACCTCCGCTTCTATTCGTCGAATGCAAATCTGCGACATAGCAATTTGTAGCTTAAAACACGTCACATCGACCCACCTTGTGCCGATCTGCGACGAACTTGCATAGTTTCGTCAAACATCGATCGTTTCGAGTGGTAGGCAATCCGGCCGTCATTGGTGATTCATGGCCTCACAGATATATACAACAATAACTCCGCTTCTATTCGTCGTATGCAAATCTGCGACATAGCAATTTGTAGTATAAAACACGCCCCAACGAACCACCTTATACCGATCTGCGACGAACTTGCATAGTTTTGTCAAACATCCATCGTTTCGAGTGGAAAGCAATCCGGCCGTCAATGGTGATTCATGGCCTCACAGATATAAACAACAATAACTCCGCTTCTATTCGTCGTATGCGAATATGCGACATAGCAATTTGTAGCTTAAAACACGCCACATCGAACCACCTTGTGCCGATCTGCGACGAACTTGCATAGTTTCGTCAAACATCGATCGTTTCGAGTGGTAGGGAATCCGGCCGTCAATGGTGATTCATGGCCTCACAGATATAAACCACAATAACTCCGTTCTATTCGTCGTATGCGAATCTGCGACATAGCAATTTGTAGCTTAAAACACGCCCTAACGAACCACCTTATACCGATCTGCGACGAACTTGCATAGTTTTGTCAAACATCGATCGTTTCGAGTGGAAAGCAATCCGGCCGTCAATGGTGATTCATGACCTGACAGATATAAACAATTATAACTCCGCTTCTATTCGTCGAATGCAAATCTGCGAAATAGCAATTTGTAGCTTAAAACACGTTACATCGACCCACCTTGTGCCGATCTGCGACGAACTTGCATAGTTTCGTCAAACATCGATCGTTTCGAGTGGTAGGCAATCCGGCCGTCAATGGTGATTCATGGCCTCACAGATATAAACAACAATAACTCCGCTTCTATTCGTCGTATGCAAATCTGCGACATAGCAATTTGTAGCATAAAACACGCCCCAACGAACCACCTTATACCGATCTGCGACGAACTTGCATAGTTTTGTCTAACATCGATCGTTTCGAGGGGAAAGCAATCCGGCCGTCAATGGTGATTCATGGCCTCACAGATTTAAACAACTATAACTCCGCTTCTATTCGTCGAATGCAAATCTGCGACGTAGCAATTTGTAGCTTAAAACACGACACATCGACCCACCTTGTGCCGATCTGCGACGCACTTGCATAGTTTCGTCAAACATCGATCGTTTCGAGTGGTAGGGAATCCGACCGCCAATGGTGATTCATGGCCTCACAGATGTAAACAACTATAACTCCGCTTCTATTCGTCGAATGCAAATCTGCGACATAGCAATTTGTAGCTTAAAACACGTCACATCGACCCACCTTGTGCCGATCTGCGACGAACTTGCATGGTTTCGTCAAACGTCGATCGTTTCGAGTGGTAGGGAATCCGGCCGTCAATGGTGATTCATGGCCTCACAGATATAAACCACAATAACTCCGTTCTATTCGTCGTATGCGAATCTGCGACATAGCAATTTGTAGCTTAAAACACGCCCTAACGAACCACCTTATACCGATCTGCGACGAACTTGCATAGTTTTGTCAAACATCGATCGTTTCGAGTGGAAAGCAATCCGGCCGTCAATGGTGATTCATGACCTGACAGATATAAACAATTATAACTCCGCTTCTATTCGTCGAATGCAAATCTGCGACATAGCAATTTGTAGCTTAAAACACGTTACATCGACCCACCTTGTGCCGATCTGCGACGAACTTGCATGGTTTCGTCAAACGTCGATCGTTTCGAGTGGTAGGGAATCCGGCCGTCAATGGTGATTCATGGCCTCACAGATATAAACAACTATACCTCCGCTTCTATTCGTCGAATGCAAATCTGCGACATAGCAATTTGTAGCTTAAAACACGTCACATCGACCCACCTTGTGCCGATCTGCGAGGAACTTGCATAGTTTCGTCAAACATCGATCGTTTCGAGTGGTAGGCAATCCGGCCGTCATTGGTGATTCATGGCCTCACAGATATATACAACAATAACTCCGCTTCTATTCGTCGTATGCAAATCTGCGACATAGCAATTTGTAGTATAAAACACGCCCCAACGAACCACCTTATACCGATCTGCGACGAACTTGCATAGTTTTGTCAAACATCCATCGTTTCGAGTGGAAAGCAATCCGGCCGTCAATGGTGATTCATGGCCTCACAGATATAAACAACAATAACTCCGCTTCTATTCGTCGTATGCGAATATGCGACATAGCAATTTGTAGCTTAAAACACGCCACATCGAACCACCTTGTGCCGATCTGCGACGAACTTGCATAGTTTCGTCAAACATCGATCGTTTCGAGTGGTAGGGAATCCGGCCGTCAATGGTGATTCATGGCCTCACAGATATAAACCACAATAACTCCGTTCTATTCGTCGTATGCGAATCTGCGACATAGCAATTTGTAGCTTAAAACACGCCCTAACGAACCACCTTATACCGATCTGCGACGAACTTGCATAGTTTTGTCAAACATCGATCGTTTCGAGTGGAAAGCAATCCGGCCGTCAATGGTGATTCATGACCTGACAGATATAAACAACTATAACTCCGCTTCTATTCGTCGAATGCAAATCTGCGACATAGCAATTTGTAGCATAAAACACGTCACATCGACCCACCTTGTGCCGATCTGCGACGAACTTGCATGGTTTCGTCAAACGTCGATCGTTTCGAGTGGTAGGGAATCCGGCCGTCAATGGTGATTCATGGCCTCACAGATATAAACCACAATAACTCCGTTCTATTCGTCGTATGCGAATCTGCGACATAGCAATTTGTAGCTTAAAACACGCCCTAACGAACCACCTTATACCGATCTGCGACGAACTTGCATAGTTTTGTCAAACATCGATCGTTTCGAGTGGAAAGCAATCCGGCCGTCAATGGTGATTCATGACCTGACAGATATAAACAATTATAACTCCGCTTCTATTCGTCGAATGCAAATCTGCGACATAGCAATTTGTAGCTTAAAACACGTTACATCGACCCACCTTGTGCCGATCTGCGACGAACTTGCATAGTTTCGTCAAACATTGATCGTTTCGAGTGGTAGGCAATCCGGCCGTCAATGGTGATTCATGGCCTCACAGATATAAACAACAATAACTCCGCTTCTATTCGTCGTATGCAAATCTGCGACATAGCAATTTGTAGCATAAAACACGCCCCAACGAACCACCTTATACCGATCTGCGACGAACTTGCATAGTTTCGTCAAACATCGATCGTTTCGACTGGAAAGCAATCCGGCCGTCAATGGTGATTCATGGCCTGACAGATATAAACAACTATAACTCCGCTTCTATTCGTCGTATGCGAATCTGCGACCTAGCAATTTGTAGCATAAAACACGGCCCAACGACCCACCTTATACCGATCTGCGACGAACTTGCATAGTTTCGTCCAACATCGATCGTTTCGAGTGGAAAGCAATCCGGCCGTCAATGCTGATTCATGGCCTCACAGATATAAACAACTATAACTCCGCTTCTATTCGTCGAATGCAAATCTGCGACATAGCAATTTGTAGCTTAGAACACATCACATCGAACCACCTTGCGCCGATCTGCGACGAACTTGCATGGTTTCGTCAAACATCGATCGTTTCGAGTGGTAGGCAATCCGGCCGTCAATGGTGATTCATGGCCTCACAGATATAAACAACAATAACTCCGCTTCTATTCGTCGTATGCAAATCTGCGACATAGCAATTTGTAGCATAAAACACGCCCCAACGAACCACCTTATACCGATCTGCGACGAACTTGCATAGTTTTGTCAAACATCGATCGTTTCGAGTGGAAAGCAATCCGGCCGTCAATGGTGATTCATGGCCTGACAGATATAAACAACTATAACTCAGCTTCTATTCGTCGATTGCAAATTTGCGACATAGCGATTTGTAGCTTAAAACACGACACATCGACCCACCTCATGCCGATCTGCGACGTACTTGTATAGTTTCGTCAAACGACGATCGTTTCGAGTGGTAGGCAATCCGGTAGTCAATGGCGATTCATGGCCTCACAGATATAAACAACAATAACTCCGCTTCTATTCGTTGTATGCGAATCTGCGACCTAGAAATTTGTAGCTTAAAACACGCCCCAATGAACCACCTTATACCGATCTGCGACGAACTTGCATAGTTTCGTCAAACATCGATCGATTCTAGTGGAAAGCAATCCGGCCGTCAATGGTGATTCATGGCCAGACAGATATAAACAACTATAACTCCGCTTCTATTCGTCGAATGCAAATCTGCGACATAGCAATTTGTAGCATAAAACACGTCACATCGACCCACCTTGTGCCGATCTGCGACGAACTTGCATGGTTTCGTCAAACGTCGATCGTTTCGAGTGGTTGGGAATCCGGCCGTCAATGGTGATTCATGGTCTCACAGATATAAACAACAATAACTGCGCTTCTATTCGTCGTATGCGAATCTGCGACATAGCAATTTGTAGCTTAAAACAAGACACATCGGCCCACCTCATGCCGATCTGCGACGTGCTTGTATAGTTTCGTCAAACGTCGATCGATTCGAGTGGTAGGCAATCCGGTAGTCAATGGCGATTCATGGCCTCACAGATATAAACAACTATAAGTCCGCTTCTATACGCCGTATGCGAATCTGCGACATAGCAATTTGTAGCTTAAAACACGCCCCAACGAACCACCTTATACCGATCTGCGACGGACTTGCATAGTTTCGTCAAACATCGATCGTTTCGAGTGGAAAGCAATCCGGCCGTCAATGGTGATTCATGGCCTCACAGATATAAACAACAATAACTCCGCTTCTATTCGTCGAATGCAAATCTGCGACACATAGCAATTTGTAGCTTAAAACACGTTACATCGACCCACCTTGTGCCGATCTGCGACGAACTTGCATAGTTTCGTCAAACATTGATCGTTTCGAGTGGTAGGCAATCCGGCCGTCAATGGTGATTCATGGCCTCACAGATATAAACAACAATAACTCCGCTTCTATTCGTCGTATGCGAATCTGCGACATAGCAATTTGTAGCTTAAAACACGACACATCGACCCACCTCATGCCGCTCTGCGACGTACTTGTATAGTTTCGTCAAACGTCGATCGTTTCGAGTGGTAGGCAATCCGGTAGTCAATGGCGATTCATGGCCTCACAGATATAAACAACTATAAGTCCGCTTTTATACGTCGTATGCGAATCTGCGACATAGCAATTTGTAGCTTAAAACACGCCCCAACGAACCACCTTATACCGATCTGCGACGAACTTGCATAGTTTCGTCAAACATCGATCGTTTCGAGTGGAAAGCAATCCGGCCGTCAATGGTGATTCATGGCCTCACAGATATAAACAACAATAACTCCGCTTCTATTCGTCGTATGCAAATCTGCGACATAGCAATTTGTAGCATAAAACACGCCCCAACTAACCACCTTATACCGATCTGCGACGTACTTGTATAGTTTTGTCAAACGTCGATCGTTTCGAGGGGTAGGCAATCCGGTAGTCAATGGCGATTCATGGCCTCACAGATATAAACAACTATAACTCCGCTTCTATTCGTCGAATGGAAATTTGCGACATAGCAATTTGTAGCTTAAAACACGTCACATCGACCCACCTTGTGCCGATCTGCGACGAACTTGCATAGTTTCGTCAAACGTCGATCGTTTCGAGTGGTAGGCAATCCGGTAGTCAATGGCGATTCATGGCCTCACAGATATAAACAACTATAACTCCGCTTCTATTCGTCGAATGCAAATTTGCGACATAGCAATTTGTAGCTTAAAACACGTCACATCGACCCACCTTGTGCCGATCTGCGACGAACTTGCATAGTTTCGTCAAACGTCGATCGTTTCGAGTGGTTGGGAATCCGGCCATCAATGGTGATTCATGGCCTCACAGATATAAACAACTATAACTCCGCTTCTATTCGTCGAATGCAAATCTGCGACATAGCAATTTGTAGCTTAAACCACGTCACATCGACCCACTTTGTGCCGATCTGCGACGAACTTGCATGGTTTCGTCAAACATCGATCGTTTCGAGTGGTAGGGACTCCGGCCGTCAATGGTGATTCATGGCCTCACAGATATAAACAACAATAACTCCGCTTCTATTCGTCGTATGCGAATCTGCGACATAGCAATTTGTAGCTTAAAACACGACACATCGACCCACCTCATGCCGCTCTGCGACGTACTTGTATAGTTTCGTCAAACGTCGATCGTTTCGAGTGGTAGGCAATCCGGCCGTCAATGGTGATTCATGGCCTCACAGATATAAACAACAATAAGTCCGCTTTTATACGTCGTATGCGAATCTGCGACATAGCAATTTGTAGCTTAAAACACGCCCCAACGAACCACCTTATACCGATCTGCGACGAACTTGCATAGGTTCGTCAAACATCGATCGTTTCGAGTGGAAAGCAATCCGGCCGTCAATGGTGATTCATGGCCTCACAGATATAAACAAAAATAACTCCGCTTCTATTCGTCGTATGCAAATCTGCGACATAGCAATTTGTAGCATAAAACACGCCCCAACTAACCACCTTATACCGATCTGCGACGAGCTTGTATAGTTTCGTCAAACGTCGATCGTTTCGAGTGGGAGGCAATCCGGTAGTCAATGGCGATTCATGGCCTCACAGATATAAACAACTATAAGTCCGCTTCTATACGTCGTATGCGAATCTGCGACATAGCAATTTGTAGCTTAAAACACGCCCCAACGAACCACCTTATACCGATCTGCGACGAACTTGCGTAGTTTCGTCAAACATCGATCGTTTCGAGTGGAAAGCAATCCGGCCGTCAATGGTGATTCATGGCCTCACAGATATAAACAACTATAACTCCGCTTCTATTCGCCGTTTGCAAATCTGCGACGTAGCAATTTGTAGCATAAAACACGTCACATCGACCCACCTTGTGCCGATCTGCGACGAACTTGCATAGTTTTGTCAAACATCGATCGTTTCGAGTGGAAAGCAATCCGGCCGTCAATGGTGATTCATGGCCTGACAGATATAAACAACTATAACTCCGCTTCTATTCGTCGAATGCTAATCTGCGACATAGCAATTTTTAGCTTAAAACACGTCACATCGACCCACCTTGTGCCGATCTGCGACGTACTTGTATAGTTTCGTCAAACGTCGATCGTTTCGAGTGGTAGGCAATCCGGTAGTCAATGGCGATTCATGGCCTCACAGATATAAACAACTATAACTCCGCTTCTATTCGTCGAATGCAAATCTGCGACATAGCAATTTGTAGCTTAAAACACGTCACATCGACCCACTTTGTGCCGATCTGCGACGAACTTGAATGGTTTCGTCAAACATCGATCGTTTCGAGTGGTAGGGACTCCGGCCGTCAATGGTGATTCATGGCCTCACAGATATAAACAACAATAACTCCGCTTCTATTCGTCGTATGCGAATCTGCGACATAGCAATTTGTAGCTTAAAACACGACACATCGACCCACCTCATGCCGCTCTGCGACGTACTTGTATAGTTTCGTCAAACGTCGATCGTTTCGAGTGGTAGGCAATCCGGTAGTCAATGGCGATTCATGGCCTCACAGATATAAACAACAATAAGTCCGCTTTTATACGTCGTATGCGAATCTGCGACATAGCAATTTGTAGCTTAAAACACGCCCCAACGAACCACCTTATACCGATCTGCGACGAACTTGCATAGGTTCGTCAAACATCGATCGTTTCGAGTGGAAAGCAATCCGGCCGTCAATGGTGATTCATGGCCTCACAGATATAAACAACAATAAGTCCGCTTTTATACGTCGTATGCGAATCTGCGACATAGCAATTTGTAGCTTAAAACACGCCCCAACGAACCACCTTATACCGATCTGCGACGAACTTGCATAGGTTCGTCAAACATCGATCGTTTCGAGTGGAAAGCAATCCGGCCGTCAATGGTGATTCATGGCCTCACAGATATAAACAAAAATAACTCCGCTTCTATTCGTCGTATGCAAATCTGCGACATAGCAATTTGTAGCATAAAACACGCCCCAACTAAGCACCTTATACCGATCTGCGACGAGCTTGTATAGTTTCGTCAAACGTCGATCGTTTCGAGTGGGAGGCAATCCGGTAGTCAATGGCGATTCATGGCCTCACAGATATAAACAACTATAAGTCCGCTTCTATACGTCGTATGCGAATCTGCGACATAGCAATTTGTAGCTTAAAACACGTCACATCGACCCACCTTGTGCCGATCTGCGACGAACTTGCATAGTTTCGTCAAACATCGATCGTTTCGAGTGGTAGGCAATCCGGCCGTCATTGGTGATTCATGGCCTCACAGATATATACAACAATAACTCCGCTTCTATTCGTCGTATGCAAATCTGCGACATAGCAATTTGTAGTATAAAACACGCCCCAACGAACCACCTTATACCGATCTGCGACGAACTTGCATAGTTTTGTCAAACATCCATCGTTTCGAGTGGAAAGCAATCCGGCCGTCAATGGTGATTCATGGCCTCACAGATATAAACAACAATAACTCCGCTTCTATTCGTCGTATGCGAATATGCGACATAGCAATTTGTAGCTTAAAACACGCCACATCGAACCACCTTGTGCCGATCTGCGACGAACTTGCATAGTTTCGTCAAACATCGATCGTTTCGAGTGGTAGGGAATCCGGCCGTCAATGGTGATTCATGGCCTCACAGATATAAACCACAATAACTCCGTTCTATTCGTCGTATGCGAATCTGCGACATAGCAATTTGTAGCTTAAAACACGCCCTAACGAACCACCTTATACCGATCTGCGACGAACTTGCATAGTTTTGTCAAACATCGATCGTTTCGAGTGGAAAGCAATCCGGCCGTCAATGGTGATTCATGACCTGACAGATATAAACAATTATAACTCCGCTTCTATTCGTCGAATGCAAATCTGCGAAATAGCAATTTGTAGCTTAAAACACGTTACATCGACCCACCTTGTGCCGATCTGCGACGAACTTGCATAGTTTCGTCAAACATCGATCGTTTCGAGTGGTAGGCAATCCGGCCGTCAATGGTGATTCATGGCCTCACAGATATAAACAACAATAACTCCGCTTCTATTCGTCGTATGCAAATCTGCGACATAGCAATTTGTAGCATAAAACACGCCCCAACGAACCACCTTATACCGATCTGCGACGAACTTGCATAGTTTTGTCTAACATCGATCGTTTCGAGGGGAAAGCAATCCGGCCGTCAATGGTGATTCATGGCCTCACAGATTTAAACAACTATAACTCCGCTTCTATTCGTCGAATGCAAATCTGCGACGTAGCAATTTGTAGCTTAAAACACGACACATCGACCCACCTTGTGCCGATCTGCGACGCACTTGCATAGTTTCGTCAAACATCGATCGTTTCGAGTGGTAGGGAATCCGACCGCCAATGGTGATTCATGGCCTCACAGATGTAAACAACTATAACTCCGCTTCTATTCGTCGAATGCAAATCTGCGACATAGCAATTTGTAGCTTAAAACACGTCACATCGACCCACCTTGTGCCGATCTGCGACGAACTTGCATGGTTTCGTCAAACGTCGATCGTTTCGAGTGATAGGGAATCCGGCCGTCAATGGTGATTCATGGCCTCACAGATATAAACCACAATAACTCCGTTCTATTCGTCGTATGCGAATCTGCGACATAGCAATTTGTAGCTTAAAACACGCCCTAACGAACCACCTTATACCGATCTGCGACGAACTTGCATAGTTTTGTCAAACATCGATCGTTTCGAGTGGAAAGCAATCCGGCCGTCAATGGTGATTCATGACCTGACAGATATAAACAATTATAACTCCGCTTCAATTCGTCGAATGCAAATCTGCGACATAGCAATTTGTAGCTTAAAACACGTTACATCGACCCACCTTGTGCCGATCTGCGACGAACTTGCATGGTTTCGTCAAACGTCGATCGTTTCGAGTGGTAGGGAATCCGGCCGTCAATGGTGATTCATGGCCTCACAGATATAAACAACTATACCTCCGCTTCTATTCGTCGAGTGCAAATCTGCGACATAGCAATTTGTAGCTTAAAACACGTCACATCGACCCACCTTGTGCCGATCTGCGACGAACTTGCATAGTTTCGTCAAACATCGATCGTTTCGAGTGGTAGGCAATCCGGCCGTCATTGGTGATTCATGGCCTCACAGATATATACAACAATAACTCCGCTTCTATTCGTCGTATGCAAATCTGCGACATAGCAATTTGTAGTATAAAACACGCCCCAACGAACCACCTTATACCGATCTGCGACGAACTTGCATAGTTTTGTCAAACATCCATCGTTTCGAGTGGAAAGCAATCCGGCCGTCAATGGTGATTCATGGCCTCACAGATATAAACAACAATAACTCCGCTTCTATTCGTCGTATGCGAATATGCGACATAGCAATTTGTAGCTTAAAACACGCCACATCGAACCACCTTGTGCCGATCTGCGACGAACTTGCATAGTTTCGTCAAACATCGATCGTTTCGAGTGGTAGGGAATCCGGCCGTCAATGGTGATTCATGGCCTCACAGATATAAACCACAATAACTCCGTTCTATTCGTCGTATGCGAATCTGCGACATAGCAATTTGTAGCTTAAAACACGCCCTAACGAACCACCTTATACCGATCTGCGACGAACTTGCATAGTTTTGTCAAACATCGATCGTTTCGAGTGGAAAGCAATCCGGCCGTCAATGGTGATTCATGACCTGACAGATATAAACAACTATAACTCCGCTTCTATTCGTCGAATGCAAATCTGCGACATAGCAATTTGTAGCATAAAACACGTCACATCGACCCACCTTGTGCCGATCTGCGACGAACTTGCATGGTTTCGTCAAACGTCGATCGTTTCGAGTGGTAGGGAATCCGGCCGTCAATGGTGATTCATGGCTTCACAGATATAAACCACAATAACTCCGTTCTATTCGTCGTATGCGAATCTGCGACATAGCAATTTGTAGCTTAAAACACGCCCTAACGAACCACCTTATACCGATCTGCGACGAACTTGCATAGTTTTGTCAAACATCGATCGTTTCGAGTGGAAAGCAATCCGGCCGTCAATGGTGATTCATGACCTGACAGATATAAACAATTATAACTCCGCTTCTATTCGTCGAATGCAAATCTGCGACATAGCAATTTGTAGCTTAAAACACGTTACATCGACCCACCTTGTGCCGATCTGCGACGAACTTGCATAGTTTCGTCAAACATTGATCGTTTCGAGTGGTAGGCAATCCGGCCGTCAATGGTGATTCATGGCCTCACAGATATAAACAACAATAACTCCGCTTCTATTCGTCGTATGCAAATCTGCGACATAGCAATTTGTAGCATAAAACACGCCCCAACGAACCACCTTATACCGATCTGCGACGAACTTGCATAGTTTCGTCAAACATCGATCGTTTCGACTGGAAAGCAATCCGGCCGTCAATGGTGATTCATGGCCTGACAGATATAAACAACTATAACTCCGCTTCTATTCGTCGTATGCGAATCTGCGACCTAGCAATTTGTAGCATAAAACACGGCCCAACGACCCACCTTATACCGATCTGCGACGAACTTGCATAGTTTCGTCCAACATCGATCGTTTCGAGTGGAAAGCAATCCGGCCGTCAATGGTGATTCATGGCCTCACAGATATAAACAACTATAACTCCGCTTCTATTCGTCGAATGCAAATCTGCGACATAGCAATTTGTAGCTTAGAACACATCACATCGAACCACCTTGCGCCGATCTGCGACGAACTTGCATGGTTTCGTCAAACATCGATCGTTTCGAGTGGTAGGCAATCCGGCCGTCAATGGTGATTCATGGCCTCACAGATATAAACAACAATAACTCCGCTTCTATTCGTCGTATGCAAATCTGCGACATAGCAATTTGTAGCATAAAACACGCCCCAACGAACCACCTTATACCGATCTGCGACGAACTTGCATAGTTTTGTCAAACATCGATCGTTTCGAGTGGAAAGCAATCCGGCCGTCAATGGTGATTCATGGCCTGACAGATATAAACAACTATAACTCAGCTTCTATTCGTCGATTGCAAATTTGCGACATAGCGATTTGTAGCTTAAAACACGACACATCGACCCACCTCATGCCGATCTGCGACGTACTTGTATAGTTTCGTCAAACGACGATCGTTTCGAGTGGTAGGCAATCCGGTAGTCAATGGCGATTCATGGCCTCACAGATATAAACAACAATAACTCCGCTTCTATTCGTTGTATGCGAATCTGCGACCTAGAAATTTGTAGCTTAAAACACGCCCCAATGAACCACCTTATACCGATCTGCGACGAACTTGCATAGTTTCGTCAAACATCGATCGATTCTAGTGGAAAGCAATCCGGCCGTCAATGGTGATTCATGGCCAGACAGATATAAACAACTATAACTCCGCTTCTATTCGTCGAATGCAAATCTGCGACATAGCAATTTGTAGCATAAAACACGTCACATCGACCCACCTTGTGCCGATCTGCGACGAACTTGCATGGTTTCGTCAAACGTCGATCGTTTCGAGTGGTTGGGAATCCGGCCGTCAATGGTGATTCATGGTCTCACAGATATAAACAACAATAACTGCGCTTCTATTCGTCGTATGCGAATCTGCGACATAGCAATTTGTAGCTTAAAACAAGACACATCGGCCCACCTCATGCCGATCTGCGACGTGCTTGTATAGTTTCGTCAAACGTCGATCGATTCGAGTGGTAGGCAATCCGGTAGTCAATGGCGATTCATGGCCTCACAGATATAAACAACTATAAGTCCGCTTCTATACGCCGTATGCGAATCTGCGACATAGCAATTTGTAGCTTAAAACACGCCCCAACGAACCACCTTATACCGATCTGCGACGGACTTGCATAGTTTCGTCAAACATCGATCGTTTCGAGTGGAAAGCAATCCGGCCGTCAATGGTGATTCATGGCCTCACAGATATAAACAACAATAACTCCGCTTCTATTCGTCGAATGCAAATCTGCGACACATAGCAATTTGTAGCTTAAAACACGTTACATCGACCCACCTTGTGCCGATCTGCGACGAACTTGCATAGTTTCGTCAAACATTGATCGTTTCGAGTGGTAGGCAATCCGGCCGTCAATGGTGATTCATGGCCTCACAGATATAAACAACAATAACTCCGCTTCTATTCGTCGTATGCGAATCTGCGACATAGCAATTTGTAGCTTAAAACACGACACATCGACCCACCTCATGCCGCTCTGCGACGTACTTGTATAGTTTCGTCAAACGTCGATCGTTTCGAGTGGTAGGCAATCCGGTAGTCAATGGCGATTCATGGCCTCACAGATATAAACAACTATAAGTCCGCTTTTATACGTCGTATGCGAATCTGCGACATAGCAATTTGTAGCTTAAAACACGCCCCAACGAACCACCTTATACCGATCTGCGACGAACTTGCATAGGTTCGTCAAACATCGATCGTTTCGAGTGGAAAGCAATCCGGCCGTCAATGGTGATTCATGGCCTCACAGATATAAACAACAATAACTCCGCTTCTATTCGTCGTATGCAAATCTGCGACATAGCAATTTGTAGCATAAAACACGCCCCAACTAACCACCTTATACCGATCTGCGACGTACTTGTATAGTTTTGTCAAACGTCGATCGTTTCGAGGGGTAGGCAATCCGGTAGTCAATGGCGATTCATGGCCTCACAGATATAAACAACTATAACTCCGCTTCTATTCGTCGAATGGAAATTTGCGACATAGCAATTTGTAGCTTAAAACACGTCACATCGACCCACCTTGTGCCGATCTGCGACGAACTTACATAGTTTCGTCAAACATCGATCGTTTCGAGTGGTAGGCAATCCGGTAGTCAATGGCGATTCATGGCCTCACAGATATAAACAACTATAACTCCGCTTCTATTCGTCGAATGCAAATATGCGACATAGCAATTTGTAGCTTAAAACACGTCACATCGACCCACCTTGTGCCGATCTGCGACGAACTTGCATAGTTTCGTCAAACGTCGATCGTTTCGAGTGGTTGGGAATCCGGCCATCAATGGTGATTCATGGCCTCACAGATATAAACAACTATAACTCCGCTTCTATTCGTCGAATGCAAATCTGCGACATAGCAATTTGTAGCTTAAACCACGTCACATCGACCCACTTTGTGCCGATCTGCGACGAACTTGCATGGTTTCGTCAAACATCGATCGTTTCGAGTGGTAGGGACTCCGGCCGTCAATGGTGATTCATGGCCTCACAGATATAAACAACAATAACTCCGCTTCTATTCGTCGTATGCGAATCTGCGACATAGCAATTTGTAGCTTAAAACACGACACATCGACCCACCTCATGCCGCTCTGCGACGTACTTGTATAGTTTCGTCAAACGTCGATCGTTTCGAGTGGTAGGCAATCCGGTAGTCAATGGCGATTCATGGCCTCACAGATATAAACAACAATAAGTCCGCTTTTATACGTCGTATGCGAATCTGCGACATAGCAATTTGTAGCTTAAAACACGCCCCAACGAACCACCTTATACCGATCTGCGACGAACTTGCATAGGTTCGTCAAACATCGATCGTTTCGAGTGGAAAGCAATCCGGCCGTCAATGGTGATTCATGGCCTCACAGATATAAACAAAAATAACTCCGCTTCTATTCGTCGTATGCAAATCTGCGACATAGCAATTTGTAGCATAAAACACGCCCCAACTAACCACCTTATACCGATCTGCGACGAGCTTGTATAGTTTCGTCAAACGTCGATCGTTTCGAGTGGGAGGCAATCCGGGAGTCAATGGCGATTCATGGCCTCACAGATATAAACAACTATAAGTCCGCTTCTATACGTCGTATGCGAATCTGCGACATAGCAATTTGTAGCTTAAAACACGCCCCAACGAACCACCTTATACCGATCTGCGACGAACTTGCGTAGTTTCGTCAAACATCGATCGTTTCGAGTGGAAAGCAATCCGGCCGTCAATGGTGATTCATGGCCTCACAGATATAAACAACTATAACTCCGCTTCTATTCGCCGTTTGCAAATCTGCGACGTAGCAATTTGTAGCATAAAACACGTCACATCGACCCACCTTGTGCCGATCTGCGACGAACTTGCATAGTTTTGTCAAACATCGATCGTTTCGAGTGGAAAGCAATCCGGCCGTCAATGGTGATTCATGGCCTGACAGATATAAACAACTATAACTCCGCTTCCATTCGTCGAATGCAAATCTGCGACATAGCAATTTTTAGCTTAAAACACGTCACATCGACCCACCTTGTGCCGATCTGCGACGTACTTGTATAGTTTCGTCAAACGTCGATCGTTTCGAGTGGTAGGCAATCCGGTAGTCAATGGCGATTCATGGCCTCACAGATATAAACAACTATAACTCCGCTTCTATTCGTCGAATGCAAATCTGCGACATAGCAATTTGTAGCTTAAACCACGTCACATCGACCCACTTTGTGCCGATCTGCGACGAACTTGAATGGTTTCGTCAAACATCGATCGTTTCGAGTGGTAGGGACTCCGGCCGTCAATGGTGATTCATGGCCTCACAGATATAAACAACAATAACTCCGCTTCTATTCGTCGTATGCGAATCTGCGACATAGCAATTTGTAGCTTAAAACACGACACATCGACCCACCTCATGCCGCTCTGCGACGTACTTGTATAGTTTCGTCAAACGTCGATCGTTTCGAGTGGTAGGCAATCCGGTAGTCAATGGCGATTCATGGCCTCACAGATATAAACAACAATAAGTCCGCTTTTATACGTCGTATGCGAATCTGCGACATAGCAATTTGTAGCTTAAAACACGCCCCAACGAACCACCTTATACCGATCTGCGACGAACTTGCATAGGTTCGTCAAACATCGATCGTTTCGAGTGGAAAGCAATCCGGCCGTCAATGGTGATTCATGGCCTCACAGATATAAACAACAATAAGTCCGCTTTTATACGTCGTATGCGAATCTGCGACATAGCAATTTGTAGCTTAAAACACGCCCCAACGAACCACCTTATACCGATCTGCGACGAACTTGCATAGGTTCGTCAAACATCGATCGTTTCGAGTGGAAAGCAATCCGGCCGTCAATGGTGATTCATGGCCTCACAGATATAAACAAAAATAACTCCGCTTCTATTCGTCGTATGCAAATCTGCGACATAGCAATTTGTAGCATAAAACACGCCCCAACTAAGCACCTTATACCGATCTGCGACGAGCTTGTATAGTTTCGTCAAACGTCGATCGTTTCGAGTGGGAGGCAATCCGGTAGTCAATGGCGATTCATGGCCTCACAGATATAAACAACTATAAGTCCGCTTCTATACGTCGTATGCGAATCTGCGACATAGCAATTTGTAGCTTAAAACACGCCCCAACGAACCACCTTATACCGATCTGCGACGAACTTGCGTAGTTTCGTCAAACATCGATCGTTTCGAGTGGAAAGCAATCCGGCCGTCAATGGTGATTCATGGCCTCACAGATATAAACAACTATAACTCCGCTTCTATTCGCCGTTTGCAAATCTGCGACGTAGCAATTTGTAGCATAAAACACGTCACATCGACCCACCTTGTGCCGATCTGCGACGAACTTGCATAGTTTTGTCAAACATCGATCGTTTCGAGTGGAAAGCAATCCGGCCGTCAATGGTGATTCATGGCCTGACAGATATAAACAACTATAACTCCGCTTCCATTCGTCGAATGCAAATCTGCGACATAGCAATTTTTAGCTTAAAACACGTCACATCGACCCACCTTGTGCCGATCTGCGACGAACTTGCATAGTTTCGTCAAACATCGATCGTTTCGAGTGGTAGGCAATCCGGCCGTCAATGGTGATTCATGGCCTCACAGATATAAACAATAATAACTCCGCTTCTATTCGTCGTATGCGTATATGCGACATAGCAATTTGTTGCTTAAAACACGTCACATCGACCCACCTTCTGCCGATCTGCGACGAATTTGCATGGTTTCGTCAAACGTCGATCGTTTCGAGTGGTAGGGAATCCGGCCATCAATGGTGATTCATGGCCTCACAGATATAAACAACTATAACTCCGCTTCTATTCGTCGAATGCAAATCTGCGACATAGCAATTTGTAGCTTAAACCACGTCACATCGACCCACTTTGTGCCGATCTGCGACGAACTTGCATGGTTTCGTCAAACATCGATCGTTTCGAGTGGTAGGGACTCCGGCCGTCAATGGTGATTCATGGCCTCACAGATATAAACAACAATAACTCCGCTTCTATTCGTCGTATGCGAATCTGCGACATAGTAATTTGTAGCTTAAAACACGACACATCGACCCACCTCATGCCGCTCTGCGACGTACTTGTATAGTTTCGTCAAACGTCGATCGTTTCGAGTGGTAGGCAATCCGGTAGTCAATGGCGATTCATGGCCTCACAGATATAAACAACTATAAGTCCGCTTTTATACGTCGTATGCGAATCTGCGACATAGCAATTTGTAGCTTAAAACACGCCCCAACGAACCACCTTATACCGATCTGCGACGAACTTGCATAGGTTCGTCAAACATCGATCGTTTCGAGTGGAAAGCAATCCGGCCGTCAATGGTGATTCATGGCCTCACAGATATAAACAACAATAAGTCCGCTTTTATACGTCGTATGCGAATCTGCGACATAGCAATTTGTAGCTTAAAACACGCCCCAACGAACCACCTTATACCGATCTGCGACGAACTTGCATAGGTTCGTCAAACATCGATCGTTTCGAGTGGAAAGCAATCCGGCCGTCAATGGTGATTCATGGCCTCACAGATATAAACAAAAATAACTCCGCTTCAATTCGTCGTATGCAAATCTGCGACATAGCAATTTGTAGCATAAAACACGCCCCAACTAAGCACCTTATACCGATCTGCGACGAGCTTGTATAGTTTCGTCAAACGTCGATCGTTTCGAGTGGGAGGCAATCCGGTAGTCAATGGCGATTCATGGCCTCACAGATATAAACAACTATAAGTCCGCTTCTATACGTCGTATGCGAATCTGCGACATAGCAATTTGTAGCTTAAAACACGCCCCAACGAACCACCTTATACCGATCTGCGACGAACTTGCGTAGTTTCGTCAAACATCGATCGTTTCGAGTGGAAAGCAATCCGGCCGTCAATGGTGATTCATGGCCTCACAGATATAAACAACTATAACTCCGCTTCTATTCGCCGTTTGCAAATCTGCGACGTAGCAATTTGTAGCATAAAACACGTCACATCGACCCACCTTGTGCCGATCTGCGACGAACTTGCATAGTTTTGTCAAACATCGATCGTTTCGAGTGGAAAGCAATCCGGCCGTCAATGGTGATTCATGGCCTGACAGATATAAACAACTATAACTCCGCTTCCATTCGTCGAATGCAAATCTGCGACATAGCAATTTTTAGCTTAAAACACGTCACATCGACCTACCTTGTGCCGATCTGCGACGAACTTGCATAGTTTCGTCAAACATCGATCGTTTCGAGTGGTAGGCAATCCGGCCGTCAATGGTGATTCATGGCCTCACAGATATAAACAATAATAACTCCGCTTCTATTCGTCGTATGCGTATATGCGACATAGCAATTTGTTGCTTAAAACACGTCACATCGACCCACCTTCTGCCGATCTGCGACGAATTTGCATGGTTTCGTCAAACGTCGATCGTTTCGAGTGGTAGGGAATCCGGCCATCAATGGTGATTCATGGCCTCACAGATATAAACAACTATAACTCCGCTTCTATTCGTCGAATGCAAATCTGCGACATAGCAATTTGTAGCTTAAACCACGTCACATCGACCCACTTTGTGCCGATCTGCGACGAACTTGCATGGTTTCGTCAAACATCGATCATTTCGAGTGGTAGGGACTCCGGCCGTCAATGGTGATTCATGGCCTCACAGATATAAACAACAATAACTCCGCTTCTATTCGTCGTATGCGAATCTGCGACATAGTAATTTGTAGCTTAAAACACGACACATCGACCCACCTCATGCCGCTCTGCGACGTACTTGTATAGTTTCGTCAAACGTCGATCGTTTCGAGTGGTAGGCAATCCGGTAGTCAATGGCGATTCATGGCCTCACAGATATAAACAACTATAAGTCCGCTTTTATACGTCGTATGCGAATCTGCGACATAGCAATTTGTAGCTTAAAACACGCCCCAACGAACCACCTTATACCGATCTGCGACGAACTTGCATAGGTTCGTCAAACATCGATCGTTTCGAGTGGAAAGCAATCCGGCCGTCAATGGTGATTCATGGCCTCACAGATATAAACAACAATAACTCCGTTTCTATTCGTCGTATGCAAATCTGCGACATAGCAATTTGTAGCATAAAACACGCCCCAACTAACCACCTTATACCGATCTGCGACGAGCTTGTATAGTTTCGTCAAACGTCGATCGTTTCGAGTGGGAGGCAATCCGGTAGTCAGTGGCGATTCATGGCCTCACAGATATAAACAACTATAAGTCCGCTTCTATACGTCGTATGCGAATCTGCGACATAGCAATTTGTAGCTTAAAACACGCCCCAACGAACCACCTTATACCGATCTGCGACGAACTTGCGTAGTTGCGTCAAACTTCGATCGTTTCGAGTGGAAAGCAATCCGGCCGTCAATGGTGATTCATGGCCTCACAGATATAAACAACTATAACTCCGCTTCTATTCGTCGTATGCAAATCTGCGGCATAGCAATGTGTAGCATAAAACACGCCCCAACTAACCACCTTATACCGATCTGCGACGAGCTTGTATAGTTTCGTCAAACGTCGATCGTTTCGAGTGGGAGGCAATCCGGTAGTCAATGGCGATTCATGGCCTCACAGATATAAACAACTATAAGTCCGCTTCTATACGTCGTATGCGAATCTGCGACATAGCAATTTGTAGCTTAAAACACGCCCCAACGAACCACCTTATACCGATCTGCGACGAACTTGCGTAGTTTCGTCAAACATCGATCGTTTCGAGTGGAAAGCAATCCGGCCGTCAATGGTGATTCATGGCCTCACAGATATAAACAACAATAAGTCCGCTTTTATACGTCGTATGCGAATCTGCGACATAGCAATTTGTAGCTTAAAACACGCCCCAACGAACCACCTTATACCGATCTGCGACGAACTTGCATAGGTTCGTCAAACATCGATCGTTTCGAGTGGAAAGCAATCCGGCCGTCAATGGTGATTCATGGCCTCACAGATATAAACAAAAATAACTCCGCTTCTATTCGTCGTATGCAAATCTGCGACATAGCAATTTGTAGCATAAAACACGCCCCAACTAAGCACCTTATACCGATCTGCGACGAGCTTGTATAGTTTCGTCAAACGTCGATCGTTTCGAGTGGGAGGCAATCCGGTAGTCAATGGCGATTCATGGCCTCACAGATATAAACAACTATAAGTCCGCTTCTATACGTCGTATGCGAATCTGCGACATAGCAATTTGTAGCTTAAAACACGCCCCAACGAACCACCTTATACCGATCTGCGACGAACTTGCGTAGTTTCGTCAAACATCGATCGTTTCGAGTGGAAAGCAATCCGGCCGTCAATGGTGATTCATGGCCTCACAGATATAAACAACTATAACTCCGCTTCTATTCGCCGTTTGCAAATCTGCGACGTAGCAATTTGTAGCATAAAACACGTCACATCGACCCACCTTGTGCCGATCTGCGACGAACTTGCATAGTTTTGTCAAACATCGATCGTTTCGAGTGGAAAGCAATCCGGCCGTCAATGGTGATTCATGGCCTGACAGATATAAACAACTATAACTCCGCTTCCATTCGTCGAATGCAAATCTGCGACATAGCAATTTTTAGCTTAAAACACGTCACATCGACCCACCTTGTGCCGATCTGCGACGAACTTGCATAGTTTCGTCAAACATCGATCGTTTCGAGTGGTAGGCAATCCGGCCGTCAATGGTGATTCATGGCCTCACAGATATAAACAATAATAACTCCGCTTCTATTCGTCGTATGCGTATATGCGACATAGCAATTTGTTGCTTAAAACACGTCACATCGACCCACCTTCTGCCGATCTGCGACGAATTTGCATGGTTTCGTCAAACGTCGATCGTTTCGAGTGGTAGGGAATCCGGCCATCAATGGTGATTCATGGCCTCACAGATATAAACAACTATAACTCCGCTTCTATTCGTCGAATGCAAATCTGCGACATAGCAATTTGTAGCTTAAACCACGTCACATCGACCCACTTTGTGCCGATCTGCGACGAACTTGCATGGTTTCGTCAAACATCGATCGTTTCGAGTGGTAGGGACTCCGGCCGTCAATGGTGATTCATGGCCTCACAGATATAAACAACAATAACTCCGCTTCTATTCGTCGTATGCGAATCTGCGACATAGTAATTTGTAGCTTAAAACACGACACATCGACCCACCTCATGCCGCTCTGCGACGTACTTGTATAGTTTCGTCAAACGTCGATCGTTTCGAGTGGTAGGCAATCCGGTAGTCAATGGCGATTCATGGCCTCACAGATATAAACAACTATAAGTCCGCTTTTATACGTCGTATGCGAATCTGCGACATAGCAATTTGTAGCTTAAAACACGCCCCAACGAACCACCTTATACCGATCTGCGACGAACTTGCATAGGTTCGTCAAACATCGATCGTTTCGAGTGGAAAGCAATCCGGCCGTCAATGGTGATTCATGGCCTCACAGATATAAACAACAATAAGTCCGCTTTTATACGTCGTATGCGAATCTGCGACATAGCAATTTGTAGCTTAAAACACGCCCCAACGAACCACCTTATACCGATCTGCGACGAACTTGCATAGGTTCGTCAAACATCGATCGTTTCGAGTGGAAAGCAATCCGGCCGTCAATGGTGATTCATGGCCTCACAGATATAAACAAAAATAACTCCGCTTCTATTCGTCGTATGCAAATCTGCGACATAGCAATTTGTAGCATAAAACACGCCCCAACTAAGCACCTTATACCGATCTGCGACGAGCTTGTATAGTTTCGTCAAACGTCGATCGTTTCGAGTGGGAGGCAATCCGGTAGTCAATGGCGATTCATGGCCTCACAGATATAAACAACTATAAGTCCGCTTCTATACGTCGTATGCGAATCTGCGACATAGCAATTTGTAGCTTAAAACACGCCCCAACGAACCACCTTATACCGATCTGCGACGAACTTGCGTAGTTTCGTCAAACATCGATCGTTTCGAGTGGAAAGCAATCCGGCCGTCAATGGTGATTCATGGCCTCACAGATATAAACAACTATAACTCCGCTTCTATTCGCCGTTTGCAAATCTGCGACGTAGCAATTTGTAGCATAAAACACGTCACATCGACCCACCTTGTGCCGATCTGCGACGAACTTGCATAGTTTTGTCAAACATCGATCGTTTCGAGTGGAAAGCAATCCGGCCGTCAATGGTGATTCATGGCCTGACAGATATAAACAACTATAACTCCGCTTCCATTCGTCGAATGCAAATCTGCGACATAGCAATTTTTAGCTTAAAACACGTCACATCGACCCACCTTGTGCCGATCTGCGACGAACTTGCATAGTTTCGTCAAACATCGATCGTTTCGAGTGGTAGGCAATCCGGCCGTCAATGGTGATTCATGGCCTCACAGATATAAACAATAATAACTCCGCTTCTATTCGTCGTATGCGTATATGCGACATAGCAATTTGTTGCTTAAAACACGTCACATCGACCCACCTTCTGCCGATCTGCGACGAATTTGCATGGTTTCGTCAAACGTCGATCGTTTCGAGTGGTAGGGAATCCGGCCATCAATGGTGATTCATGGCCTCACAGATATAAACAACTATAACTCCGCTTCTATTCGTCGAATGCAAATCTGCGACATAGCAATTTGTAGCTTAAACCACGTCACATCGACCCACTTTGTGCCGATCTGCGACGAACTTGCATGGTTTCGTCAAACATCGATCGTTTCGAGTGGTAGGGACTCCGGCCGTCAATGGTGATTCATGGCCTCACAGATATAAACAACAATAACTCCGCTTCTATTCGTCGTATGCGAATCTGCGACATAGTAATTTGTAGCTTAAAACACGACACATCGACCCACCTCATGCCGCTCTGCGACGTACTTGTATAGTTTCGTCAAACGTCGATCGTTTCGAGTGGTAGGCAATCCGGTAGTCAATGGCGATTCATGGCCTCACAGATATAAACAACTATAAGTCCGCTTTTATACGTCGTATGCGAATCTGCGACATAGCAATTTGTAGCTTAAAACACGCCCCAACGAACCACCTTATACCGATCTGCGACGAACTTGCATAGGTTCGTCAAACATCGATCGTTTCGAGTGGAAAGCAATCCGGCCGTCAATGGTGATTCATGGCCTCACAGATATAAACAACAATAACTCCGTTTCTATTCGTCGTATGCAAATCTGCGACATAGCAATTTGTAGCATAAAACACGCCCCAACTAACCACCTTATACCGATCTGCGACGAGCTTGTATAGTTTCGTCAAACGTCGATCGTTTCGAGTGGGAGGCAATCCGGTAGTCAGTGGCGATTCATGGCCTCACAGATATAAACAACTATAAGTCCGCTTCTATACGTCGTATGCGAATCTGCGACATAGCAATTTGTAGCTTAAAACACGCCCCAACGAACCACCTTATACCGATCTGCGACGAACTTGCGTAGTTGCGTCAAACTTCGATCGTTTCGAGTGGAAAGCAATCCGGCCGTCAATGGTGATTCATGGCCTCACAGATATAAACAACTATAACTCCGCTTCTATTCGTCGTATGCAAATCTGCGGCATAGCAATGTGTAGCATAAAACACGCCCCAACTAACCACCTTATACCGATCTGCGACGAGCTTGTATAGTTTCGTCAAACGTCGATCGTTTCGAGTGGGAGGCAATCCGGTAGTCAATGGCGATTCATGGCCTCACAGATATAAACAACTATAAGTCCGCTTCTATACGTCGTATGCGAATCTGCGACATAGCAATTTGTAGCTTAAAACACGCCCCAACGAACCACCTTATACCGATCTGCGACGAACTTGCGTAGTTTCGTCAAACATCGATCGTTTCGAGTGGAAAGCAATCCGGCCGTCAATGGTGATTCATGGCCTCACAGATATAAACAACTATAACTCCGCTTCTATTCGCCGTTTGCAAATCTGCGACGTAGCAATTTGTAGCATAAAACACGTCACATCGACCCACCTTGTGCCGATCTGCGACGAACTTGCATAGTTTTGTCAAACATCGATCGTTTCGAGTGGAAAGCAATCCGGCCGTCAATGGTGATTCATGGCCTGACAGATATAAACAACTATAACTCCGCTTCCATTCGTCGAATGCAAATCTGCGACATAGCAATTTTTAGCTTAAAACACGTCACATCGACCCACCTTGTGCCGATCTGCGACGAACTTGCATAGTTTCGTCAAACATCGATCGTTTCGAGTGGTAGGCAATCCGGCCGTCAATGGTGATTCATGGCCTCACAGATATAAATAATAATAACTCCGCTTCTATTCGTCGTATGCGTATATGCGACATAGCAATTTGTTGCTTAAAACACGTCACATCGACCCACCTTCTGCCGATCTGCGACGAATTTGCATGGTTTCGTCAAACGTCGATCGTTTCGAGTGGTAGGGAATCCGGCCATCAATGGTGATTCATGGCCTCACAGATATAAACAACTATAACTCCGCTTCTATTCGTCGAATGCAAATCTGCGACATTGCAATTTGTAGCTTAAACCACGTCACATCGACCCACTTTGTGCCGATCTGCGACGAACTTGCATGGTTTCGTCAAACATCGATCGTTTCGAGTGGTAGGGACTCCGGCCGTCAATGGTGATTCATGGCCTCACAGATATAAACAACAATAACTCCGCTTCTATTCGTCGTATGCGAATCTGCGACATAGCAATTTGTAGCTTAAAACACGACACATCGACCCACCTCATGCCGATCTGCGACGTACTTGTATAGTTTCGTCAAACGTCGATCGTTTCGAGTGGTAGGCAATCCGGTAGTCAATGGCGATTCATGGCCTCACAGATATAAACAACTATAAGTCCGCTTTTATACGTCGTATGCGAATCTGCGACATAGCAATTTGTAGCTTAAAACACGCCCCAACGAACCACCTTATACCGATCTGCGACGAACTTGCATAGGTTCGTCAAACATCGATCGTTTCGAGTGGAAAGCAATCCGGCCGTCAATGGTGATTCATGGCCTCACAGATATAAACAACTACAACTCCGCTTCTATTCGCCGTATGCAAATCTGCGACGTAGCAATTTGTAGCATAAAACACGGCCCAACGACCCACCTTATACCGATCTGCGACGAACTTGCATAGTTTCGTCAAACATCGATCGTTTCGAGTGGTAGGCAATCCGGCCGTCAATGGTGATTCATGGCCTCACAGATATAAACAATAATAACTCCGCTTCTATTCGTCGTATGCGTATATGCGACATAGCAATTTGTTGCTTAAAACACGTCACATCGACCCACCTTCTGCCGATCTGCGACGAATTTGCATGGTTTCGTCAAACGTCGATCGTTTCGAGTGGTAGGGAATCCGGCCATCAATGGTGATTCATGGCCTCACAGATATAAACAACTATAACTCCGCTTCTATTCGTCGAATGCAAATCTGCGACATAGCAATTTGTAGCTTAAACCACGTCACATCGACCCACTTTGTGCCGATCTGCGACGAACTTGCATGGTTTCGTCAAACATCGATCGTTTCGAGTGGTAGGGACTCCGGCCGTCAATGGTGATTCATGGCCTCACAGATATAAACAACAATAACTCCGCTTCTATTCGTCGTATGCGAATCTGCGACATAGCAATTTGTAGCTTAAAACACGACACATCGACCCACCTCATGCCGATCTGCGACGTACTTGTATAGTTTCGTCAAACGTCGATCGTTTCGAGTGGTAGGCAATCCGGTAGTCAATGGCGATTCATGGCCTCACAGATATAAACAACTATAAGTCCGCTTTTATACGTCGTATGCGAATCTGCGACATAGCAATTTGTAGCTTAAAACACGCCCCAACGAACCACCTTATACCGATCTGCGACGAACTTGCATAGGTTCGTCAAACATCGATCGTTTCGAGTGGAAAGCAATCCGGCCGTCAATGGTGATTCATGGCCTCACAGATATAAACAACTATAACTCCGCTTCTATTCGCCGTATGCAAATCTGCGACGTAGCAATTTGTAGCATAAAACACGGCCCAACGACCCACCTTATACCGATCTGCGACGAACTTGCATAGTTTTGTCAAACATCGATCGTTTCGAGTGGAAAGCAATCCGGCCGTCAATGGTGATTCATGGCCTGACAGATATAAACAACTATAACTCCGCTTCCATTCGTCGAATGCAAATCTGCGACATAGCAATTTTTAGCTTAAAACACGTCACATCGACCCACCTTGTGCCGATCTGCGACGAACTTGCATAGTTTCGTCAAACATCGATCGTTTCGAGTGGTAGGCAATCCGGCCGTCAATGGTGATTCATGGCCTCACAGATATAAACAACAATAACTCCGCTTCTATTCGTCGTATGCAAATCTGCGACATAGCAATTTGTAGCATAAAACACGCCCCAACTAACCACCTTATACCGATCTGCGACGAACTTGCATAGTTTTGTCAAACATCGATCGTTTCGAGTGGAAAGCAATCCGGCCGTCAATGGTGATTCATGGCCTGACAGATTTAAACAACTATAACTCAGCTTCTATTCGTCGAATGCAAATTTGCGACATAGCGATTTGTAGCTTAAAACACGACACATCGACCCATCTCATGCCGATCTGCGACGTACTTGTATAGTTTCGTCAAACGTCGATCGTTTCGAGTGGTAGGCAATCCGCTAGTCAATGGCGATTCATGGCCTCACAGATATAAACAACAATAACTCCGCTCCTATTCGTCGTATGCAAATCTGCGACATAGCAATTTGTAGCATAAAACACGCCCCAACTAACCACCTTATACCGATCTCTGACGTACTTGTATAGTTTTGTCAAACGTCGATCGTTTCGAGGGGTAGGCAATCCGGTAGTCAATGGCGATTCATGGCCTCACAGATATAAACAACTATAACTCCGCTTCTATTCGTCGTATGCAAATTTGCGACATAGCAATTTGTAGCATAAAACACGCCCCAACTAACCACCTTATACCGATCTGCGACGAACTTGCATAGTTTTGTCAAACATCGATCGTTTCGAGTGGAAAGCAATCCGGCCGTCAATGGTGATTCATGGCCTCACAGATATAAACAATAATAACTCCGCTTCTATTCGTCGTATGCGTATATGCGACATAGCAATTTGTTGCTTAAAACACGTCACATCGACCCACCTTCTGCCGATCTGCGACGAATTTGCATGGTTTCGTCAAACGTCGATCGTTTCGAGTGGTTGGGAATCCGGCCATCAATGGTGATTCATGGCCTCACAGATATAAACAACTATAACTCCGCTTCTATTCGTCGAATGCAAATCTGCGACATAGCAATTTGTAGCTTAAACCACGTCACATCGACCCACTTTGTGCCGATCTGCGACGAACTTGCATGGTTTCGTCAAACATCGATCGTTTCGAGTGGTAGGGACTCCGGCCGTCAATGGTGATTCATGGCCTCACAGATATAAACAACAATAACTCCGCTTCTATTCGTCGTATGCGAATCTGCGACATAGCAATTTGTAGCTTAAAACACGACACATCGACCCACCTCATGCCGCTCTGCGACGTACTTGTATAGTTTCGTCAAACGTCGATCGTTTCGAGTGGTAGGCAATCCGGTAGTCAATGGCGATTCATGGCCTCACAGATATAAACAACTATAAGTCCGCTTCTATACGTCGTATGCGAATCTGCGACATAGCAATTTGTAGCTTAAAACACGCCCCAACGAACCACCTTATACCGATCTGCGACGAACTTGCATAGTTTCGTCAAACATCGATCGTTTCGAGTGGAAAGCAATCCGGCCGTCAATGGTGATTCATGGCCTCACAGATATAAACAACTATAACTCCGCTTCTATTCGCCGTATGCAAATCTACGACGTAGCAATTTGTAGCTTAAAACACGTCACATCGACCCACCTTCTGCCGATCTGCGACGAACTTGCATGGTTTCGTCAAACTTCGATCGTTTCGAGTGGTGGGGAATCCGGCCGTCAATGGTGATTCATGGCCTCACAGATATAAACAACTATAACTCCGCTTCTATTCGTCGAATGCAAATCTGCGACATAGCAATTTGTAGCTTAAAACACGTCACATCGACCAACCTTGTGCCGATCTGCGACGAACTTGCATAGTTTCGTCAAACATCGATCGTTTCGAGTGGTAGGCAATCCGGCCGTCAATGGTGATCATGGCCTCACAGATATAAACACCAAAAACTTGGATTCTATTCGTCGTATGCGAATCTGCGACATAGCATTTTGTAGCTTAAAACACGGCCCAACGACCCACCTTATACCGATCTGCAACGAACTTGATTGGTTTCGTCAAACATCGATCGTTTCGAGTGGTAGGCAATCCGGCCGTCAATGGTGATTCATGGCCTCACAGATATAAACAATAATAACTCCGCTTCTATTCGTCGAATGCAAATCTGCGACATAGCAATTTGTACATAAAACACGTCACATCGACCCATCTTGTGCCGATCTGCGACGAACTTGCATAGTTTTGTCAAACATCGATCGTTTCGAGTGGAAAGCAATCCGGCCGTCAATGGTGATTCATGGCCTGACAGATATAAACAACTATAACTCCGCTTCTATTCGTCGAATGCAAATCTGCGACATAGCAATTTGTAGCTTAAAACACGTCACATCGACCCACCTTGTGCCGATCTGCGACGAACTTGCATAGTTTCGTCGAACATCGATCGTTTCGAGTGGTAGGGAATCCGGCCGTCAATGGTGATTCATGGCCTCACAGATATAAACAACAATAACTCCGCTTCTATTCGTCGTATGCAAATCTGCGACATAGCAATTTGTAGCTTAAAACAGGACACATCGACCCACCTTATACCGTTCTGCGAAAATCTTGCATAGTTTCGTCAAACGTCGATCGTTCCGAGTGGTAGGCGATCCGGCCGACAATGGTGATTCATGGCCTCACAGATATAAACACCAAAAACTTGGATTCTATTCGTCGTACGCGAATCTGCGACATAGCATTTTGTAGCTTAAAACACGGCCCAACGACCCACCTTATACCGATCTGCAACGAAGTTGATTGGTTTCGTCAAACATCGATCGTTTCGAGTGCTAGGCTATCCGGCCGTCAATGGTGATTCATGGCCTCACGGATATAAACAACTATAACTCTGCTTCTGTTCGTCGTATGCAAATCTGCGACATAGCAATTTGTAGCTTAAAACACGACACATCGACACACCTCATGCCGATCTGCGACGTACTTGTATAGTTTTGTCAAACGTCGATCGTTTCGAGGGGTAGGCAATCCGGTAGTCAATGGCGATTCATGGCCTCACAGATATAAACAACTATAACTCCGCTTCTATTCGTCGAATGCAAATTTGCGACATAGCAATTTGTAGCTTAAAACACGTTACATCGACCCACCTTGTGTCGATCTGCGACGAACTTGCATGGTTTCGTCAAACGTCGATCGTTTCGAGTGGTAGGGAATCCGGCCGTCAATGGTGATTCATGGCCTCACAGGTATAAACAACAATAACTCCGCTTCTGTTCGTCGTATGCGAATATGCGACATAGTAATTTGTAGCTTAAAACACGTCAGATCGACCCACCTTCTGCCGATCTGCGACGAACTTGCATGGTTTCGTCAAACGTCGATCGTTTCGAATGGTAGGGAATCCGGCCGTCAATGGTGATTCATGGCCTCACAGATATAAACAACTATAACTCCGCTTCTATTCGTCGAATACAAATCTGCGACATAGCAATTTGTAGCTTAAAACACGTCACATCGACTCACCTTGTGCCGATCTGCGACGAACTTGCATAGTTTCGTCAAACATCGATCGTTTCGAGTGGTAGGCAATCCGGCCGTCAATGGTGATTCATGGCCTCACAGATATAAACAACAATAACTCCGCTTCTATTCGTCGTATGCAAATCTGCGACATAGCAATTTGTAGCATAAAACACGCCCCAACGAACCACCTTATACCGATCTGCGACGAACTTGCATAGTTTTGTCAAACATCGATCGTTTCGAGTGGAAAGCAATCCGGCCGTCAATGGTGATTCATGACCTGACAGATATAAACAACTATAACTCAGCTTCTATTCGTCGAATGCAAATTTGCGACATAGCGATTTGTAGCTTAAAACACGACACATCGACCCACTTCATGCCGATCTGTGACGTACTTGTATAGTTTCGTCAAACATCGATCGTTTCGAGTGGTAGGGAATCCGGCCGTCGATGTTGATTCATGGCCTCACAGATATAAACAACAATAACTCCGCTTCTATTCGTCGTATGCGAATCTGCGACATAGCAATTTGTAGCTTAAAACACGACACATCGACCCACCTCATGCCGATCTGCGACGTACTTGTATAGTTTCGTCAAACATCGATCGTTTCGAGTGGAAAGCAATCCGGCCGTCAATGGTGATTCATGGCCTGACAGATATAAACAACTATAACTCCGCTTCCATTCGTCGAATGCAAATCTGCGACATAGCAATTTTTAGCTTAAAACACGTCACATCGACCCACCTTGTGCCGATCTGCGACGAACTTGCATAGTTTCGTCAAACATCGATCGTTTCGAGTGGTAGGCAATCCGGCTGTCAATGGTGATTCATGGCCTCACAGATATAAACAACAATAACTCCGCTTCTATTCGTCGTATGCGAATATGCGACATAGCAATTTGGAGCTTAAAACACGTCACATCGACCCACCTTCTGCCGATCTGCGACGAACTTGCATGGTTTCGTCAAACTTCGATCGTTTCGAGTGGTGGGGAATCCGGCCGTCAATGGTGATTCATGGCCTCACAGATATAAACAACTATAACTCCGCTTCTATTCGTCGAATGCAAATCTGCGACATAGCAATTTGTAGCTTAAAACACGTCACATCGACCAACCTTGTGCCGATCTGCGACGAACTTGCATAGTTTCGTCAAACATCGATCGTTTCGAGTGGTAGGCAATCCGGCCGTCAATGGTGATTCATGGCCTCACAGATATAAACAACAATAACTCCGCTTCTATTCGTCGTATGCAAATCTGCGACATAGCAATTTGTAGCATAAAACACGCCCCAACTAACCACCTTATACCGATCTGCGACGAACTTGCATAGTTTTGTCAAACATCGATCGTTTCGAGTGGAAAGCAATCCGGCCGTCAATGGCGATTCATGGCCTCACAGATATAAACAACTATAAGTCCGCTTCTATACGTCGTATGCGAATCTGCGACATAGCAATTTGTAGCTTAAAACACGCCCCAACGAACCACCTTATACCGATCTGCGACGAACTTGCATAGTTTCGTCAAACATCGATCGTTTCGAGTGGAAAGCAATCCGGCCGTCAATGGCGATTCATGGCCTCACAGATATAAACAACTATAACTCCGCTTCTATTCGTCGTATGCGAATCTGCGACCTAGCAATTTGTAGCTTAAAACACGCCCCAATGAACCACTTTATACCGATCTGCGACGAACTTGCATAGTTTCGTCAAACATCGATCGATTCTAGTGGAAAGCAATCCGGCCGTCAATGGTGATTCATGGCCTCACAGATACAAACAACAATAACTCCGCTTCTATACGTCGTATGCGAATCTGCGACATAGCAATTTGTAGCTTAAGACACGTCACATCGACCCACCTTGTGCCGATCTGGGACGAACTTGCATAGTTTCGTCAAACATCGATCGTTTGGAGTGGAAAGCAATCCGGCCGTCAATGGTGATTCATGGCCTCACAGATATAAACAACAATAACTCCGCTTCTATTCGTCGTATGCGAATCTGCGACATAGCAATTTGTAGCTTAAAACACGTCACATCGACCCACCTTCTGCCGATCTGCGACGAACTTGCATGGTTTCGTCAAACGTCGATCGTTTCGAGTGGTAGGGAATCCGGCCGTCAATGGTGATTCATGGCCTCACAGATATAAACAACAATAACTCCGCTTCTATTCGTCGTATGCAAATCTGCGACATAGCAATTTGTAGCATAAAACACGACACATCGACACACCTCATGCCGATCTGCGACGTACTTGTATAGTTTTGTCAAACGTCGATCGTTTCGAGGGGTAGGCAATCCGGTAGTCAATGGCGATTCATGGCCTCACAGATATAAACAACTATAACTCCGCTTCTATTCGTCGAATGCAAATTTGCGACATAGCAATTTGTAGCTTAAAACACGTTACATCGACCCACCTTGTGTCGATCTGCGACGAACTTGCATGGTTTCGTCAAACGTCGATCGTTTCGAGTGGTAGGGAATCCGGCCGTCAATGGTGATTCATGGCCTCACAGATATAAACAACAATAACTCCGCTTCTATTCGTCGTATGCGAATATGCGACATAGTAATTTGTAGCTTAAAACGCGTCAGATCGACCCACCTTCTGCCGATCTGCGACGAACTTGCATGGTTTCGTCAAACGTCGATCGTTTCGAGTGGTAGGGAATCCGGCCGTCATTGGTGATTCATGGCCTCACAGATATAAACAACTATAACTCCGCTTCTATTCGTCGAATACAAATCTGCGACATAGCAATTTGTAGCTTAAAACACGTCACATCGACTCACCTTGTGCCGACCTGCGACGAACTTGCATAGTTTCGTCAAACATCGATCGTTTCGAGTGGTAGGCAATCCGGCCGTCAATGGTGATTCATGGCCTCACAGATATAAACAACAATAACTCCGCTTCTATTCGTCGTATGCAAATCTGCGACATAGCAATTTGTAGCATAAAACACGCCCCAACGAACCACCTTATACCGATCTGCGACGAACTTGCATAGTTTTGTCAAACATCGATCGTTTCGAGTGGAAAGCAATCCGGCCGTCAATGGTGATTCATGACCTGACAGATATAAACAACTATAACTCAGCTTCTATTCGTCGAATGCAAATTTGCGACATAGCGATTTGTAGCTTAAAACACGACACATCGACCCACTTCATGCCGATCTGTGACGTACTTGTATAGTTTCGTCAAACATCGATCGTTTCGAGTGGTAGGGAATCCGGCCGTCGATGGTGATTCATGGCCTCACAGATATAAACAACAATAACTCCGCTTCTATTCGTCGTATGCGAATCTGCGACATAGCAATTTGTAGCTTAAAACACGACACATCGACCCACCTCATGCCGATCTGCGACGTACTTGTATAGTTTCGTCAAACATCGATCGTATCGAGTGGAAAGCAATCCGGCCGTCAATGGTGATTCATGGCCTGACAGATATAAACAACTATAACTCCGCTTCCATTCGTCGAATGCAAATCTGCGACATAGCAATTTTTAGCTTAAAACACGTCACATCGACCCACCTTGTGCCGATCTGCGACGAACTTGCATAGTTTCGTCAAACATCGATCGTTTCGAGTGGTAGGCAATCCGGCCGTCAATGGTAATTCATGGCCTCACAGATATAAACAACAATAACTCCGCTTCTATTCGTCGTATGCGAATATGCGACATAGCAATTTGGAGCTTAAAACACGTCACATCGACCCACCTTCTGCCGATCTGCGACGAACTTGCATGGTTTCGTCAAACTTCGATCGTTTCGAGTGGTGGGGAATCCGGCCGTCAATGGTGATTCATGGCCTCACAGATATAAACAACAATAACTCCGCTTCTATTCGTCGTATGCAAATCTGCGACATAGCAATTTGTAGCATAAAACACGCCCCAACGAACCACCTTATACCGATCTGCGACGAACTTGCATAGTTTTGTCAAACATCGATCGTTTCGAGTGGAAAGCAATCCGGCCGTCAATGGTGATTCATGACCTGACAGATATAAACAACTATAACTCAGCTTCTATTCGTCGAATGCAAATTTGCGACATAGCGATTTGTAGCTTAAAACACGACACATCGACCCACTTCATGCCGATCTGTGACGTACTTGTATAGTTTCGTCAAACATCGATCGTTTCGAGTGGTAGGGAATCCGGCCGTCGATGGTGATTCATGGCCTCACAGATATAAACAACAATAACTCCGCTTCTATTCGTCGTATGCGAATCTGCGACATAGCAATTTGTAGCTTAAAACACGACACATCGACCCACCTCATGCCGATCTGCGACGTACTTGTATAGTTTCGTCAAACATCGATCGTATCGAGTGGAAAGCAATCCGGCCGTCAATGGTGATTCATGGCCTGACAGATATAAACAACTATAACTCCGCTTCCATTCGTCGAATGCAAATCTGCGACATAGCAATTTTTAGCTTAAAACACGTCACATCGACCCACCTTGTGCCGATCTGCGACGAACTTGCATAGTTTCGTCAAACATCGATCGTTTCGAGTGGTAGGCAATCCGGCCGTCAATGGTAATTCATGGCCTCACAGATATAAACAACAATAACTCCGCTTCTATTCGTCGTATGCGAATATGCGACATAGCAATTTGGAGCTTAAAACACGTCACATCGACCCACCTTCTGCCGATCTGCGACGAACTTGCATGGTTTCGTCAAACTTCGATCGTTTCGAGTGGTGGGGAATCCGGCCGTCAATGGTGATTCATGGCCTCACAGATATAAACAACTATAACTCCGCTTCTATTCGTCGAATGCAAATCTGCGACATAGCAATTTGTAGCATAAAACACGTCACATCGACCCATCTTGTGCCGATCTGCGACGATCTTGCATAGTTTTGTCAAACATCGATCGTTTCGAGTGGAAAGCAATCCGGCCGTCAATGGTGATTCATGGCCTGACAGATATAAACAACTATAACTCCGCTTCTATTCATCGAATGCAAATCTGCGACATAGCAATTTGTAGCTTAAAACACGTCACATCGACCCACCTTGTGCCGATCTGCGACGAACTTGCATAGTTTCGTCGAACATCGATCGTTTCGAGTGGTAGGGAATCCGGCCGTCAATGGTGATTCATGGCCTCACAGATATAAACAACAATAACTCCGCTTCTATTCGTCGTATGCAAATCTGCGACATAGCAATTTGTAGCTTAAAACAGGACACATCGACCCACCTTATACCGTTCTGCGAAAATCTTGCATAGTTTCGTCAAACGTCGATCGTTCCGAGTGGTAGGCGATCCGGCCGACAATGGTGATTCATGGCCTCACAGATATAAACACCAAAAACTTGGATTCTATTCGTCGTACCCGAATCTGCGACATAGCATTTTGTAGCTTAAAACACGGCCCAACGACCCACCTTATACCGATCTGCAACGAAGTTGATTGGTTTCGTCAAACATCGATCGTTTCGAGTGCTAGGCTATCCGGCCGTCAATGGTGATTCATGGCCTCACGGATATAAACAACTATAACTCTGCTTCTGTTCGTCGTATGCAAATCTGCGACATAGCAATTTGTAGCTTAAAACACGACACATCGACACACCTCATGCCGATCTGCGACGTACTTGTATAGTTTTGTCAAACGTCGATCGTTTCGAGGGGTAGGCAATCCGGTAGTCAATGGCGATTCATGGCCTCACAGATATAAACAACTATAACTCCGCTTCTATACGTCGAATGCAAATTTGCGACATAGCAATTTGTAGCTTAAAACATGTTACATCGACCCACCTTGTGTCGATCTGCGACGAACTTGCATGGTTTCGTCAAACGTCGATCGTTTCGAGTGGTAGGGAATCCGGCCGTCAATGGTGATTCATGGCCTCACAGATATAAACAACAATAACTCCGCTTCTATTCGTCGTATGCGAATATGCGACATAGTAATTTGTAGCTTAAAGCAAGTCAGATCGACCCACCTTCTGCCGATCTGCGACGAACTTGCATGGTTTCGTCAAACGTCGATCGTTTCGAGTGGTAGGGAATCCGGCCGTCAATGGTGATTCATGGCCTCACAGATATAAACAACTATAACTCCGCTTCTATTCGTCGAATACAAATCTGCGACATAGCAATTTGTAGCTTAAAACACGTCACATCGACTCACCTTGTGCCGATCTGTGACGAACTTGCATAGTTTCGTCAAACATCGATCGTTTCGAGTGGTAGGCAATCCGGCCGTCAATGGTGATTCATGGCCTCACAGATATAAACAACAATAACTTCGCTTCTATTCGTCGTATGCAAATCTGCGACATAGCAATTTGTAGCATAAAACACGCCCCAACGAACCACCTTATACCGATCTGCGACGAACTTGCATAGTTTTGTCAAACATCGATCGTTTCGAGTGGAAAGCAATCCGGCCGTCAATGGTGATTCATGACCTGACAGATATAAACAACTATAACTCAGCTTCTATTCGTCGAATGCAAATTTGCGACATAGCGATTTGTAGCTTAAAACACGACACATCGACCCACTTCATGCCGATCTGTGACGTACTTGTATAGTTTCGTCAAACATCGATCGTTTCGAGTGGTAGGGAATCCGGCCGTCGATGGTGATTCATGGCCTCACAGATATAAACAACAATAACTCCGCTTCTATTCGTCGTATGCGAATCTGCGACATAGCAATTTGTAGCTTAAAACACGACACATCGACCCACCTCATGCCGATCTGCGACGTACTTGTATAGTTTTGTCAAACATCGATCGTTTCGAGTGGAAAGCAATCCGGCCGTCAATGGTGATTCATGGCCTCACAGATATAAACAACAATAACTCCGCTTCTATTCGTCGTATGCGAATCTGCGACATAGCAATTTGTAGCTTAAGACACGTCACATCGACCCACCTTGTGCCGATCTGGGACGAACTTGCATAGTTTCGTCAAACATCGATCGTTTGGAGTGGAAAGCAATCCGGCCGTCAATGGTGATTCATGGCCTCACAGATATAAACAACAATAACTCCGCTTCTATTCGTCGTATGCGAATATGCGACATAGCAATTTGTAGCTTAAAACACGTCACATCGACCCACCTTCTCCCGATCTGCGACGAACTTGCATGGTTTCGTCAAACGTCGATCGTTTCGAGTGGTAGGGAATCCGGCCGTCAATGGTGATTCATGGCCTCACAGATATAAACAACAATAACTCCGCTTCTATTCGTCGTATGCAAATCTGCGACATAGCAATTTGTAGCATAAAACACGACACATCGACACACCTCATGCCGATCTGCGACGTACTTGTATAGTTTTGTCAAACGTCGATCGTTTCGAGGGGTAGGCAATCCGGTAGTCAATGGCGATTCATGGCCTCACAGATATAAACAACTATAACTCCGCTTCTATTCGTCGAATGCAAATTTGCGACATAGCAATTTGTAGCTTAAAACACGTTACATCGACCCACCTTGTGTCGATCTGCGACGAACTTGCATGGTTTCGTCAAACGTCGATCGTTTCGAGTGGTAGGGAATCCGGCCGTCAATGGTGATTCATGGCCTCACAGATATAAACAACAATAACTCCGCTTCTATTCGTCGTATGCGAATATGCGACATAGTAATTTGTAGCTTAAAACGCGTCAGATCGACCCACCTTCTGCCGATCTGCGACGAACTTGCATGGTTTCGTCAAACGTTGATCGTTTCGAGTGGTAGGGAATCCGGCCGTCAATGGTGATTCATGGCCTCACAGATATAAACAACTATAACTCCGCTTCTATTCGTCGAATACAAATCTGCGACATTGCAATTTGTAGCTTAAAACACGTCACATCGACTCACCTTGTGCCGATCTGCGACGAACTTGCATAGTTTCGTCAAACATCGATCGTTTCGAGTGGTAGGCAATCCGGCCGTCAATGGTGATTCATGGCCTCACAGATATAAACAACAATAACTCCGCTTCTATTCGTCGTATGCAAATCTGCGACATAGCAATTTGTAGCATAAAACACGCCCCAACGAACCACCTTATACCGATCTGCGACGAACTTGCATAGTTTTGTCAAACATCGATCGTTTCGAGTGGAAAGCAATCCGGCCGTCAATGGTGATTCATGACCTGACAGATATAAACAACTATAACTCAGCTTCTATTCGTCGAATGCAAATTTGCGACATAGCGATTTGTAGCTTAAAACACGACACATCGACCCACTTCATGCCGATCTGTGACGTACTTGTATAGTTTCGTCAAACATCGATCGTTTCGAGTGGTAGGGAATCCGGCCGTCGATGGTGATTCATGGCCTCACAGATATAAACAACAATAACTCCGCTTCTATTCGTCGTATGCGAATCTGCGACATAGCAATTTGTAGCTTAAAACACGACACATCGACCCACCTCATGCCGATCTGCGACGTACTTGTATAGTTTCGTCAAACATCGATCGTATCGAGTGGAAAGCAATTCGGCCGTCAATGGTGATTCATGGCCTGACAGATATAAACAACTATAACTCCGCTTCCATTCGTCGAATGCAAATCTGCGACATAGCAATTTTTAGCTTAAAACACGTCACATCGACCCACCTTGTGCCGATCTGCGACGAACTTGCATAGTTTCGTCAAACATCGATCGTTTCGAGTGGTAGGCAATCCGGCCGTCAATGGTAATTCATGGCCTCACAGATATAAACAACAATAACTCCGCTTCTATTCGTCGTATGCGAATATGCGACATAGCAATTTGGAGCTTAAAACACGTCACATCGACCCACCTTCTGCCGATCTGCGACGAACTTGCATGGTTTCGTCAAACTTCGATCGTTTCGAGTGGTGGGGAATCCGGCCGTCAATGGTGATTCATGGCCTCACAGATATAAACAACAATAACTCCGCTTCTATTCGTCGTATGCAAATCTGCGACATAGCAATTTGTAGCATAAAACACGCCCCAACGAACCACCTTATACCGATCTGCGACGAACTTGCATAGTTTTGTCAAACATCGATCGTTTCGAGTGGAAAGCAATCCGGCCGTCAATGGTGATTCATGACCTGACAGATATAAACAACTATAACTCAGCTTCTATTCGTCGAATGCAAATTTGCGACATAGCGATTTGTAGCTTAAAACACGACACATCGACCCACTTCATGCCGATCTGTGACGTACTTGTATAGTTTCGTCAAACATCGATCGTTTCGAGTGGTAGGGAATCCGGCCGTCGATGGTGATTCATGGCCTCACAGATATAAACAACAATAACTCCGCTTCTATTCGTCGTATGCGAATCTGCGACATAGCAATTTGGAGCTTAAAACACGTCACATCGACCCACCTTGTGCCGATCTGCGACGAACTTGCATAGTTTCGTCAAACATCGATCGTTTCGAGTGGTAGGCAATCCGGCCGTCAATGGTTATTCATGGCCTCACAGATATAAACAACAATAACTCCGCTTCTATTCGTCGTATGCGAATATGCGACATAGCAATTTGGAGCTTAAAACACGTCACATCGACCCACCTTCTGCCGATCTGAGACGAACTTGCATGGTTTCGTCAAACTTCGATCGTTTCGAGTGGTGGGGAATCCGGCCGTCAATGGTGATTCATGGCCTCACAGATATAAACAACTATAACTCCGCTTCTATTCGTCGAATGCAAATCTGCGACATAGCAATTTGTAGCATAAAACACGTCACATCGACCCATCTTGTGCCGATCTGCGACGAACTTGCATAGTTTTGTCAAACATCGATCGTTTCGAGTGGAAAGGAATCCGGCCGTCAATGGTGATTCATGGCCTGACAGATATAAACAACTATAACTCCGCTTCTATTCATCGAATGCAAATCTGCGACATAGCAATTTGTAGCTTAAAACACGTCACATCGACCCACCTTGTGCCGATCTGCGACGAACTTGCATAGTTTCGTCGAACATCGATCGTTTCGAGTGGTAGGGAATCCGGCCGTCAATGGTGATTCATGGCCTCACAGATATAAACAACAATAACTCCGCTTCTATTCGTCGTATGCAAATCTGCGACATAGCAATTTGTAGCTTAAAACAGGACACATCGACCCACCTTATACCGTTCTGCGAAAATCTTGCATAGTTTCGTCAAACGTCGATCGTTCCGAGTGGTAGGCGATCCGGCCGACAATGGTGATTCATGGCCTCACAGATATAAACACCAAAAACTTGGATTCTATTCGTCGTACCCGAATCTGCGACATAGCATTTTGTAGCTTAAAACACGGCCCAACGACCCACCTTATACCGATCTGCAACGAAGTTGATTGGTTTCGTCAAACATCGATCGTTTCGAGTGCTAGGCTATCCGGCCGTCAATGGTGATTCATGGCCTCACGGATATAAACAACTATAACTCTGCTTCTGTTCGTCGTATGCAAATCTGCGACATAGCAATTTGTAGCTTAAAACACGACACATCGACACACCTCATGCCGATCTGCGACGTACTTGTATAGTTTTGTCAAACGTCGATCGTTTCGAGGGGTAGGCAATCCGGTAGTCAATGGCGATTCATGGCCTCACAGATATAAACAACTATAACTCCGCTTCTATTCGTCGAATGCAAATTTGCGACATAGCAATTTGTAGCTTAAAACATGTTACATCGACCCACCTTGTGTCGATCTGCGACGAACTTGCATGGTTTCGTCAAACGTCGATCGTTTCGAGTGGTAGGGAATCCGGCCGTCAATGGTGATTCATGGCCTCACAGATATAAACAACAATAACTCCGCTTCTATTCGTCGTATGCGAATATGCGACATAGTAATTTGTAGCTTAAAGCACGTCAGATCGACCCACCTTCTGCCGATCTGCGACGAACTTGCATGGTTTCGTCAAACGTCGATCGTTTCGAGTGGTAGGGAATCCGGCCGTCAATGGTGATTCATGGCCTCACAGATATAAACAACTATAACTCCGCTTCTATTCGTCGAATACAAATCTGCGACATAGCAATTTGTAGCTTAAAACACGTCACATCGACTCACCTTGTGCCGATCTGCGACGAACTTGCATAGTTTCGTCAAACATCGATCGTTTCGAGTGGTAGGCAATCCGGCCGTCAATGGTGATTCATGGCCTCACAGATATAAACAACAATAACTCCGCTTCTATTCGTCGTATGCAAATCTGCGACATAGCAATTTGTAGCATAAAACACGCCCCAACGAACCACCTTATACCGATCTGCGACGAACTTGCATAGTTTTGTCAAACATCGATCGTTTCGAGTGGAAAGCAATCCGGCCGTCAATGGTGATTCATGACCTGACAGATATAAACAACTATAACTCAGCTTCTATTCGTCGAATGCAAATTTGCGACATAGCGATTTGTAGCTTAAAACACGACACATCGACCCACTTCATGCCGATCTGTGACGTACTTGTATAGTTTCGTCAAACATCGATCGTTTCGAGTGGTAGGGAATCCGGCCGTCGATGGTGATTCATGGCCTCACAGATATAAACAACAATAACTCCGCTTCTATTCGTCGTATGCGAATCTGCGACATAGCAATTTGTAGCTTAAAACACGACACATCGACCCACCTCATGCCGATCTGCGACGTACTTGTATAGTTTTGTCAAACATCGATCGTTTCGAGTGGAAAGCAATCCGGCCGTCAATGGTGATTCATGGCCTGACAGATATAAACAACTATAACTCCGCTTCCATTCGTCGAATGCAAATCTGCGACATAGCAATTTTTAGCTTAAAACACGTCACATCGACCCACCTTGTGCCGATCTGCGACGAACTTGCATAGTTTCGTCAGACATCGATCGTTTCGAGTGGTAGGCAATCCGGCCGTCAATGGTGATTCATGGCCTCACAGATATAAACAACAATAACTCCGCTTCTATTCGTCGTATGCGAATATGCGACATAGCAATTTGGAGCTTAAAACACGTCACATCGACCCACCTTCTGCCGATCTGCGACGAACTTGCATGGTTTCGTCAAACTTCGATCGTTTCGAGTGGTGGAGAATCCGGCCGTCAATGGTGATTCATGGCCTCACAGATATAAACAACTATAACTCCGCTCCTATTCGTCGAATGCAAATCTGCGACATAGCAATTTGTAGCTTAAAACACGTCACATCGACCAACCTTGTGCCGATCTGCGACGAACTTGCATAGTTTCGTCAAACATCGATCGTTTCGAGTGGTAGGCAATCCGGCCGTCAATGGTGATTCATGGCCTCACAGATATAAACAACAATAACTCCGCTTCTATTCGTCGTATGCAAATCTGCGACATAGCAATTTGTAGCATAAAACACGCCCCAACTAACCACCTTATACCGATCTGCGACGAACTTGCATTGTTTTGTCAAACATCGATCGTTTCGAGTGGAAAGCAATCCGGCCGTCAATGGCGATTCATGGCCTCACAGATATAAACAACTATAAGTCCGCTTCTATACGTCGTATGCGAATCTGCGACATAGCAATTTGTAGCTTAAAACACGCCCCAACGAACCACCTTATACCGATCTGCGACGAACTTGCATAGTTTCGTCAAACATCGATCGTTTCGAGTGGAAAGCAATCCGGCCGTCAATGGCGATTCATGGCCTCACAGATATAAACAACTATAACTCCGCTTCTATTCGTCGTATGCGAATCTGCGACCTAGCAATTTGTAGCTTAAAACACGCCCCAATGAAACACTTTATACCGATCTGCGACGAACTTGCATAGTTTCGTCAAACATCGATCGATTCTAGTGGAAAGCAATCCGGCCGTCAATGGTGATTCATGGCCTCACAGATACAAACAACAATAACTCCGCTTCTATACGTCGTATGCGAATCTGCGACATAGCAATTTGTAGCTTAAAACACGTCACATCGACCCACCTTGTGCCGATCTGGGACGAACTTGCATAGTTTCGTCAAACATCGATCGTTTGGAGTGGAAAGCAATCCGGCCGTCAATGGTGATTCATGGCCTCACAGATATAAACAACAATAGCTCCGCTTCTATTCGTCGTATGCGAATATGCGACATAGCAATTTGTAGCTTAAAACACGTCACATCGACCCACCTTCTGCCGATCTGCGACGAACTTGCATGGTTTCGTCAAACGTCGATCGTTTCGAGTGGTAGGGAATCCGGCCGTCAATGGTGATTCATGGCCTCACAGATATAAACAACAATAACTCCGCTTCTATTCGTCGTATGCAAATCTGCGACATAGCAATTTGTAGCATAAAACACGCCCCAACGAACCACCTTATACCGATCTGCGACGAACTTGCATAGTTTTGTCAATCATCAATCGTTTCGAGTGGAAAGCAATCCGGCCGTCAATGGTGATTCATGGCCTGACAGATATAAACAACTATAACTCCGCTTCTATTCGTCGAATGCAAATGTGCGACATAGCAATTTGTAGCTTAAAACACGTCACATCGAACCACCTTGTGCCGATCTGCGACGAACTTGCATAGTTTCGTCAATCGTCGATCGTTTCGAGTGGTAGGCAATCCGGTAGTCAATGGCGATTCATGGCCTCACAGATATAAACGACTATAAGTCCGCTTCTATACGTCGTATACGAATCTGCGACATAGCAATTTGTAGCTTAAAACACGCCCCAACGAACCACCTTATACCGATCTGCGACGAACTTGCATAGTTTTGTCAAACATCGATCGTTTCCAGTGGAAAGCAATCCGGCCGTCAATGGTGATTCATGGCCTGACAGATATAAACAACTATAACTCAGCTTCTATTCGTCGAATGCAAATTTACGACATAGCGATTTGTAGCTTAAAACACGACACATCGACCCACCTCATGCCGATCTGCGACGTACTTGTATAGTTTCGTCAAACGTCGATCGTTTCGAGTGGCAGGCAATCCGGTAGTCAATGGCGATTCATGGCCTCACAGATATAAACCACTATAACTCCGCTTCTATTAGTCGCATGCGAATCTGCGACCTAGCAATTTGTAGCTTAAAACACGCCCCGATGAAGCACCTTATACCGATCTGCGACGAACTTGCATAGTTTCGTCAAACATCGATCGATTCTAGTGGAAAGCAATCCGGCCGTCAATGGTGATTCATGGCCTCACAGATATAAACAACTATAACTCCGCTTCTATTCGTCGGATGCAAATCTACGACATAGCAATTTGTAGCTTAAAACACGTCACATCGACCCACCTTGTGCCGATCTGGGATGAACTTGCATAGTTTCGTCAAACATCGATGGTTTCGAGTGGTAGGCAATCCGGCCGTCAATGGTGATTCATGGCCTCACAGATATAAACAACAATAACTCCGCTTCTATTCGTCGAATGCAAATCTGCGACATAGCTATTTGTAGCTTAAAACATGGCCCAACGACCCACATTATACCGATCTGCGACGAACTTGCATAGTTTCGTCAAACGTCGATAGTTTCGAGTGGTAGGCAATCCGGCCGCCAATGGTGATTCATGGCCTCACAGATATAAACAACAATAACTCCGCTTCTATTCGTCGTATGCGAATCTGCGACAATGCAATTTGTAGCTTAAAACACGTCACATCGACCCACCTTCCGCCGATCTGCGACGAACTTGCATGGTTTCGTCAAACGTCGATCATTTCGAGTGGTCGGGAATCCGGCCGTCAATGGTGATTCATGGCCTCACAGATATAAACATCAATAACTCCGCTTCTATTCGTCGTATGCGAATATGCGACATAGCAATTTGTAGCTTAAAACACGTCACATCGACCCACCTTCCGCCGATCTGCGACGAACTTGCATGGTTTCGTCAAACGTCGATCATTTCGAGTGGTCGGGAATCCGGCCGTCAATGGTGATTCATGGCCTCACAGATATAAACAACAATAACTCCGCTTCTATTCGTCGTATGCGAATCTGCGACAATGCAATTTTTAGCTTAAAACACGTCCCAACGAACCACCTTATACCGATCTGCGACGAACTTGCATAGTTTTGTCAAATATCGATCGTTTCGAGTGGAAAGCAATCCGGCCGTCAATGGTGATTCACGGCCTGACAGATATAAACAACTATAACTCCGCCTCTATTCGTCGAATGCAAATCTGCGACATAGCAATTTGTAGCATAAAACACGCCCCAACTAACCACCTTATACCGATCTGCGACGAGCTTGTATAGTTTCGTCAAACGTCGATCGTTTCGAGTGGGAGGCAATCCGGTAGTCAATGGCGATTCATGGCCTCACAGATATAAACAACTATAAGTCCGCTTCTATACGTCGTATGCGAATCTGCGACATAGCAATTTGTAGCTTAAAACACGCCCCAACGAACCACCTTATACCGATCTGCGACGAACTTGCGTAGTTTCGTCAAACATCGATCGTTTCGAGTGGAAAGCAATCCGGCCGTCAATGGTGATTCATGGCCTCACAGATATAGACAACTATAACTCCGCTTCTATTCGCCGTTTGCAAATCTGCGACGTAGCAATTTGTAGCATAAAACACGTCACATCGACCCACCTTGTGCCGATCTGCGACGAACTTGCATAGTTTTGTCAAACATCGATCGTTTCGAGTGGAAAGCAATCCGGCCGTCAATGGTGATTCATGGCCTGACAGATATAAACAACTATAACTCCGCTTCCATTCGTCGAATGCAAATCTGCGACATAGCAATTTTTAGCTTAAAACACGTCACATCGACCCACCTTGTGCCGATCTGCGACGAACTTGCATAGTTTCGTCAAACATCGATCGTTTCGAGTGGTAGGCAATCCGGCCGTCAATGGTGATTCATGGCCTCACAGATATAAACAATAATAACTCCGCTTCTATTCGTCGTATGCGTATATGCGACATAGAAATTTGTTGCTTAAAACACGTCACATCGACCCACCTTCTGCCGATCTGCGACGAATTTGCATGGTTTCGTCAAACGTCGATCGTTTCGAGTGGTAGGGAATCCGGCCATCAATGGTGATTCATGGCCTCACAGATATAAACAACTATAACTCCGCTTCTATTCGTCGAATGCAAATCTGCGACATAGCAATTTGTAGCTTAAACCACGTCACATCGACCCACTTTGTGCCGATCTGCGACGAACTTGCATGGTTTCGTCAAACATCGATCGTTTCGAGTGGTAGGGACTCCGGCCGTCAATGGTGATTCATGGCCTCACAGATATAAACAACAATAACTCCGCTTCTATTCGTCGTATGCGAATCTGCGACATAGCAATTTGTAGCTTAAAACACGACACATCGACCCACCTCATGCCGATCTGCGACGTACTTGTATAGTTTCGTCAAACGTCGATCGTTTCGAGTGGTAGGCAATCCGGTAGTCAATGGCGATTCATGGCCTCACAGATATAAACAACTATAAGTCCGCTTTTATAAGTCGTACGCGAATCTGCGACATAGCAATTTGTAGCTTAAAACACGCCCCAACGAACCACCTTATACCGATCTGCGACGAACTTGCATAGGTTAGTCAAACATCGATCGTTTCGAGTGGAAAGCAATCCGGCCGTCAATGGTGATTCATGGCCTCACAGATATAAACAACTATAACTCCGCTTCTATTCGCCGTATGCAAATCTGCGACGTAGCAATTTGTAGCATAAAACACGGCCCAACGACCCACCTTATACCGATCTGCGACGAACTTGCATAGTTTTGTCAAACATCGATCGTTTCGAGTGGAAAGCAATCCGGCCGTCAATGGTGATTCATGGCCTGACAGATATAAACAACTATAACTCCGCTTCCATTCGTCGAATGCAAATCTGCGACATAGCAATTTTTAGCTTAAAACACGTCACATCGACCCACCTTGTGCCGATCTGCGACGAACTTGCATAGTTTCGTCAAACATCGATCGTTTCGAGTGGTAGGGAATCCGGCCGTCAATGGTGATTCATGGCCTCACAGATATAAACAACAATAACTCCGCTTCTATTTGTCGTATGCAAATCTGCGACATAGCAATTTGTAGCATAAAACACGCCCCAACTAACCACCTTATACCGATCTGCGACGAACTTGCATAGTTTTGTCAAACATCGATCGTTTCGAGTGGAAAGCAATCCGGCCGTCAATGGTGATTCATGGCCTGACAGATTTAAACAACTATAACTCAGCTTCTATTCGTCGAATGCAAATTTGCGACATAGCGATTTGTAGCTTAAAACACGACACATCGACCCACCTCATGCCGATCTGCGACGTACTTGTATAGTTTCGTCAAACGTCGATCGTTTCGAGTGGTAGGCAATCCGGTAGTCAATGGCGATTCATGGCCTCACAGATATAAACAACTATAAGTCCGCTTCTATACGTCGTATGCGAATCTGCGACGTAGCAATTTGTAGCTTAAAACACGACACATCGACCCACCTCATGCCGATCTGCGACGTACTTGTATAGTTTTGTCAAACGTCGATCGTTTCGAGGGGTAGGCAATCCGGTAGTCAATGGCGATTCATGGCCTCACAGATATGAACAACTATAACTCCGCTTCTATTCGTCGAATGCAAATTTGCGACATAGCAATTTGTAGCTTAAAACACGTTACATCGACCCACCTTGTGCCGATCTGCGACGAACTTGCATAGTTTCGTCAAACATCGATCGTTTCGAGTGGTAGGCAATCCGGCCGTCAATGGTGATTCATGGCCTCACAGATATAAACAATAATAACTCCGCTTCTATACGTCGTATGCGAATATGCGACATAGCAATTTGTAGCTTAAAACACGTCACATCGACCCACCTTCTGCCGATCTGCGACGAACTTGCATGGTTTCGTCAAACATCGATCGTTTCGAGTGGTGGGGACTCCGGCCGTCAATGGTGATTCATGGCCTCACAGATATAAACAACAATAACTCCGCTTCTATTCGTCGTATGCGAATCTGCGACATAGCAATTTGTAGCTTAAAACACGACACATCGACCCACCTCATGCCGATCTGCGACGTACTTGTATAGTTTCGTCAAACGTCGATCGTTTCGAGTGGGAGGCAATCTGGTAGTCAATGGCGATTCATGGCCTCACAGATATAAACAACTATAAGTCCGCTTCTATACGTCGTATGCGAATCTGCGACATAGCAATTTGTAGCTTAAAACACGCCCCAACGAACCACCTTATACCGATCTGCGACGAACTTGCGTAGTTTCGTCAAACATCGATCGTTTCGAGTGGAAAGCAATCCGGCCGTCAATGGTGATTCATGGCCTCACAGATATAAACAACTATAACTCCGCTTCTATTCGCCGAATGCAAATCTGCGACGTAGCAATTTGTAGCATAAAACACGTCACATCGACCCACCTTGTGCCGATCTGCGACGAACTTGCATAGTTTTGTCAAACATCGATCGTTTCGAGTGGAAAGCAATCCGGCCGTCAATGGTGATTCATGGCCTGACAGATATAAACAACTATAACTCCGCTTCCATTCGTCGAATGCAAATCTGCGACATAGCAATTTTTAGCTTAAAACACGTCACATCGACCCACCTTGTGCCGATCTGCGACGAACTTGCATGGTTTCGTCAAACATCGATCGTTTCGAGTGGTAGGCAATCCGGCCGTCAATGGTGATTCATGGCCTCACAGATATAAACAATAATAACTCCGCTTCTATTCGTCGTATGCGTATATGCGACATAGAAATTTGTTGCTTAAAACACGTCACATCGACCCACCTTCTGCCGATCTGCGACGAATTTGCATGGTTTCGTCAAACGTCGATCGTTTCGAGTGGTAGGGAATCCGGCCATCAATGGTGATTCATGGCCTCACAGATATAAACAACTATAACTCCGCTTCTATTCGTCGAATGCAAATCTGCGACATAGCAATTTGTAGCTTAAACCACGTCACATCGACCCACTTTGTGCCGATCTGCGACGAACTTGCATGGTTTCGTCAAACATCGATCGTTTCGAGTGGTAGGGATTCCGGCCGTCAATGGTGATTCATGGCCTCACAGATATAAACAACAATAACTCCGCTTCTATTCGTCGTATGCGAATCTGCGACATAGCAATTTGTAGCTTAAAACACGACACATCGACCCACCTCATGCCGATCTGCGACGTACTTGTATAGTTTCGTCAAACGTCGATCGTTTCGAGTGGTAGGCAATCCGGTAGTCAATGGCGATTCATGGCCTCACAGATATAAACAACTATAAGTCCGCTTTTATACGTCGTATGCGAATCTGCGACATAGCAGTTTGTAGCTTAAAACACGCCCCAACGAACCACCTTATACCGATCTGCGACGAACTTGCATAGGTTCGTCAAACATCGATCGTTTCGAGTGGAAAGCAATCCGGCCGTCAATGGTGATTCATGGCCTCACAGATATAAACAACAATAACTCCGCTTCTATTCGTCGTATGCAAATCTGCGACATAGCAATTTGTAGCATAAAACACGCCCCAACTAACCACCTTATACCGATCTGCGACGAGCTTGTATAGTTTCGTCAAACGTCGATCGTTTCGAGTGGGAGGCAATCCGGTAGTCAATGGCGATTCATGGCCTCACAGATATAAACAACTATAAGTCCGCTTCTATACGTCGTATGCGAATCTGCGACATAGCAATTTGTAGCTTAAAACACGCCCCAACGAACCACCTTATACCGATCTGCGACGAACTTGCGTAGTTTCGTCAAACATCGATCGTTTCGAGTGGAAAGCAATCCGGCCGTCAATGGTGATTCATGGCCTCACAGATATAAACAACTATAACTCCGCTTCTATTCGCCGTTTGCAAATCTGCGACGTAGCAATTTGTAGCATAAAACACGTCACATCGACCCACCTTGTGCCGATCTGCGACGAACTTGCATAGTTTTGTCAAACATCGATCGTTTCGAGTGGAAAGCAATCCGGCCGTCAATGGTGATTCATGGCCTGACAGATATAAACAACTATAACTCCGCTTCCATTCGTCGAATGCAAATCTGCGACATAGCAATTTTTAGCTTAAAACACGTCACATCGACCCACCTTGTGCCGATCTGCGACGAACTTGCATAGTTTCGTCAAACATCGATCGTTTCGAGTGGTAGGCAATCCGGCCGTCAATGGTGATTCATGGCCTCACAGATATAAACAATAATAACTCCGCTTCTATTCGTCGTATGCGTATATGCGACATAGAAATTTGTTGCTTAAAACACGTCACATCGACCCACCTTCTGCCGATCTGCGACGAATTTGCATGGTTTCGTCAAACGTCGATCGTTTCGAGTGGTAGGGAATCCGGCCATCAATGGTGATTCATGGCCTCACAGATATAAACAACTATAACTCCGCTTCTATTCGTCGAATGCAAATCTGCGACATAGCAATTTGTAGCTTAAACCACGTCACATCGACCCACTTTGTGCCGATCTGCGACGAACTTGCATGGTTTCGTCAAACATCGATCGTTTCGAGTGGTAGGGACTCCGGCCGTCAATGGTGATTCATGGCCTCACAGATATAAACAACAATAACTCCGCTTCTATTCGTCGTATGCGAATCTGCGACATAGCAATTTGTAGCTTAAAACACGACACATCGACCCACCTCATGCCGATCTGCGACGTACTTGTATAGTTTCGTCAAACGTCGATCGTTTCGAGTGGTAGGCAATCCGGTAGTCAATGGCGATTCATGGCCTCACAGATATAAACAACTATAAGTCCGCTTTTATACGTCGTACGCGAATCTGCGACATAGCAATTTGTAGCTTAAAACACGCCCCAACGAACCACCTTATACCGATCTGCGACGAACTTGCATAGGTTCGTCAAACATCGATCGTTTCGAGTGGAAAGCAATCCGGCCGTCAATGGTGATTCATGGCCTCACAGATATAAACAACTATAACTCCGCTTCTATTCGCCGTATGCAAATCTGCGACGTAGCAATTTGTAGCATAAAACACGGCCCAACGACCCACCTTATACCGATCTGCGACGAACTTGCATAGTTTTGTCAAACATCGATCGTTTCGAGTGGAAAGCAATCCGGCCGTCAATGGTGATTCATGGCCTGACAGATATAAACAACTATAACTCCGCTTCCATTCGTCGAATGCAAATCTGCGACATAGCAATTTTTAGCTTAAAACACGTCACATCGACCCACCTTGTGCCGATCTGCGACGAACTTGCATAGTTTCGTCAAACATCGATCGTTTCGAGTGGTAGGCAATCCGGCCGTCAATGGTGATTCATGGCCTCACAGATATAAACAACAATAACTCCGCTTCTATTTGTCGTATGCAAATCTGCGACATAGCAATTTGTAGCATAAAACACGCCCCAACTAACCACCTTATACCGATCTGCGACGAACTTGCATAGTTTTGTCAAACATCGATCGTTTCGAGTGGAAAGCAATCCGGCCGTCAATGGTGATTCATGGCCTGACAGATTTAAACAACTATAACTCAGCTTCTATTCGTCGAATGCAAATTTGCGACATAGCGATTTGTAGCTTAAAACACGACACATCGACCCACCTCATGCCGATCTGCGACGTACTTGTATAGTTTCGTCAAACGTCGATCGTTTCGAGTGGTAGGCAATCCGGTAGTCAATGGCGATTCATGGCCTCACAGATATAAACAACTATAAGTCCGCTTCTATACGTCGTATGCGAATCTGCGACGTAGCAATTTGTAGCTTAAAACACGACACATCGACCCACCTCATGCCGATCTGCGACGTACTTGTATAGTTTTGTCAAACGTCGATCGTTTCGAGGGGTAGGCAATCCGGTAGTCAATGGCGATTCATGGCCTCACAGATATGAACAACTATAACTCCGCTTCTATTCGTCGAATGCAAATTTGCGACATAGCAATTTGTAGCTTAAAACACGTTACATCGACCCACCTTGTGCCGATCTGCGACGAACTTGCATAGTTTCGTCAAACATCGATCGTTTCGAGTGGTAGGCAATCCGGCCGTCAATGGTGATTCATGGCCTCACAGATATAAACAATAATAACTCCGCTTCTATAGGTCGTATGCGAATATGCGACAAAGCAATTTGTAGCTTAAAACACGTCACATCGACCCACCTTCTGCCGATCTGCGACGAACTTGCATGGTTTCGTCAAACATCGATCGTTTCGAGTGGTGGGGACTCCGGCCGTCAATGGTGATTCATGGCCTCACAGATATAAACAACAATAACTCCGCTTCTATTCGTCGTATGCGAATCTGCGACATAGCAATTTGTAGCTTAAAACACGACACATCGACCCACCTCATGCCGATCTGCGACGTACTTGTATAGTTTCGTCAAACGTCGATCGTTTCGAGTGGGAGGCAATCTGGTAGTCAATGGCGATTCATGGCCTCACAGATATAAACAACTATAAGTCCGCTTCTATACGTCGTATGCGAATCTGCGACATAGCAATTTGTAGCTTAAAACACGCCCCAACGAACCACCTTATACCGATCTGCGACGAACTTGCGTAGTTTCGTCAAACATCGATCGTTTCGAGTGGAAAGCAATCCGGCCGTCAATGGTGATTCATGGCCTCACAGATATAAACAACTATAACTCCGCTTCTATTCGCCGTTTGCAAATCTGCGACGTAGCAATTTGTAGCATAAAACACGTCACATCGACCCACCTTGTGCCGATCTGCGACGAACTTGCATAGTTTTGTCAAACATCGATCGTTTCGAGTGGAAAGCAATCCGGCCGTCAATGGTGATTCATGGCCTGACAGATATAAACAACTATAACTCCGCTTCCATTCGTCGAATGCAAATCTGCGACATAGCAATTTTTAGCTTAAAACACGTCACATCGACCCACCTTGTGCCGATCTGCGACGAACTTGCATAGTTTCGTCAAACATCGATCGTTTCGAGTGGTAGGCAATCCGGCCGTCAATGGTGATTCATGGCCTCACAGATATAAACAATAATAACTCCGCTTCTATTCGTCGTATGCGTATATGCGACATAGAAATTTGTTGCTTAAAACACGTCACATCGACCCACCTTCTGCCGATCTGCGACGAATTTGCATGGTTTCGTCAAACGTCGATCGTTTCGAGTGGTAGGGAATCCGGCCATCAATGGTGATTCATGGCCTCACAGATATAAACAACTATAACTCCGCTTCTATTCGTCGAATGCAAATCTGCGACATAGCAATTTGTAGCTTAAACCACGTCACATCGACCCACGTTGTGCCGATCTGCGACGAACTTGCATGGTTTCGTCAAACATCGATCGTTTCGAGTGGTAGGGATTCCGGCCGTCAATGGTGATTCATGGCCTCACAGATATAAACAACAATAACTCCGCTTCTATTCGTCGTATGCGAATCTGCGACATAGCAATTTGTAGCTTAAAACACGACACATCGACCCACCTCATGCCGATCTGCGACGTACTTGTATAGTTTCGTCAAACGTCGATCGTTTCGAGTGGTAGGCAATCCGGTAGTCAATGGCGATTCATGGCCTCACAGATATAAACAACTATAAGTCCGCTTTTATACGTCGTACGCGAATCTGCGACATAGCAATTTGTAGCTTAAAACAAGCCCCAACGAACCACCTTGTGCCGATCTGCGACGAACTTGCATGGTTTCGTCAAACGTCGATCGTTTCGAGTGGTAGGGAATCCGGCCGTCGATGGTGATTCATGGCCTCACAGATATAAACAACAATAACTCCGCTTCTATTCGTCGTATGCGAATCTGCGACATAGCAATTTGTAGCTTAAAACACGACACATCGACCCACCCCATGCCGATCTGCGACGTACTTGTATAGTTTCGTCAAACGGCGATCGTTTCGAGTGGTAGGCAATCCGGTAGTCAATGGCGATTCATGGCCTCACAGATATAAACAACTATAAGTCCGCTTCTATACGTCGTATGCGAATCTGCGACATAGCAATTTGTAGCTTAAAACACGCCCCAACGAACCACCTTATACCGATCTGCGACGAACTTGCATAGTTTTGTCAAACATCGATCGTTTCGAGTGGAAAGCAATCCGGCCGTCAATGGTGATTCATGGCCTGACAGATATAAACAACTATAACTCCGCTTCCATTCGTCGAATGCAAATCTGCGACATAGCAATTTTTACCTTAAAACACGTCACATCGACCCACCTTGTGCCGATCTGCGACGAACTTGCATAGTTTCGTCAAACATCGATCGTTTCGAGTGGTAGGCAATCCGGCCGTCAATGGTGATTCATGGCCTCACAGATATAAACAACAATAACTCCGCTTCTATTCGTCGTATGCGAATATGCGACATAGCAATTTGTAGCTTAAAACACGTCACATCGACCCACCTTCTGCCGATCTGCGACGAACTTGCATGGTTTCGTCAAACTTCGATCGTTTCGAGTGGTGGGGAATCCGGCCGTCAATGGTGATTCATGGCCTCACAGATATAAACAACTATAACTCCGCTTCTATTCGTCGAATGCAAATCTGCGACATAACAATTTGTAGCTTAAAACACGTCACATCGACCAACCTTGTGCCGATCTGCGACGAACTTGCATAGTTTCGTCAAACATCGATCGTTTCGAGTGGTAGGCAATCCGGCCGTCAATGGTGATCATGGCCTCACAGATATAAACACCAAAAACTTGGATTCTATTCGTCGTATGCGAATCTGCGACATAGCATTTTGTAGCTTAAAACACGGCCCAACGAGCCACCTTATACCGATCTGCAACGAACTTGATTGGTTTCGTCAAACATCGATCGTTTCGAGTGGTAGGCAATCCGGCCGTCAATGGTGATTCATGGCCTCACAGATATAAACAATAATAACTCCGCTTCTATTCGTCGAATACAAATCTGCGACATAGCAATTTGTAGCTTAAAACACGTCACATCGACCCACCTTGTGCCGATCTGCGACGAACTTGCATAGTTTCGTCAAACATCGATCGTTTCGAGTGGTAGGCAATCCGGCCGTCAATGGTGATTCATGGCCTCACAGATATAAACAACAATAACTCCGCTTCTATTCGTCGTATGCAAATCTGCGACATAGCAATTTGTAGCATAAAACACGCCCCAACGAACCACCTGATACCGATCTGCGACGAACTTGCATAGTTTTGTCAAACATCGATCGTTTCGAGTGGAAAGCAATCCGGCCGTCAATGGTGATTCATGGCCTCACAGATATAAACAACAATAACTCCGCTTCTATTCGTCGTATGCGAATATGCGACATAGTAATTTGTAGCTTAAAACACGTCAGATCGACCCACCTTCTGCCGATCTGCGACGAACTTGCATGGTTTCGTCAAACGTCGATCGTTTCGAGTGGTAGGCAATCCGGCCGTCAATGGTGATTCATGGCCTCACAGATATAAACAACAATAACTCCGCTTCTATTCGTCGTATGCAAATCTGCGACATAGCAATTTGTAGCATAAAACACGCCCCAACGAACCACCTTGTGCCGATCTGCGACGAACTTGCATAGTTTTGTCAAACATCGATCGTTTCGAGTGGAAAGCAATCCGGCCGTCAATGGTGGTTCATGACCTGACAGATATAAACAACTATAACTCAGCTTCTATTCGTCGAATGCAAATTTGCGACATAGCGATTTGTAGCTTAAAACACGACACATCGACCCACTTCATGCCGATCTGTGACGTACTTGTATAGTTTCGTCAAACATCGATCGTTTCGAGTGGTAGGCAATCCGGCCGTCAATGGTGATTCATGGCCTCACAGATATAAACAACAATAACTCCGCTTCTATTCGTCGTATGCAAATCTGCGACATAGCAATTTGTAGCATAAAACACGCGCCAACGAACCACCTTATACCGATCTGCGACGAACTTGCATAGTTTTGTCAAACATCGATCGTTTCGAGTGGAAAGCAATCCGGCCGTCAATGGTGATTCATGGCCTGACAGATATAAACAACTATAACTCCGCTTCTATTCGTCGAATGCAAATCTGCGACATAGCAATTTGTAGCTTAAAACGCGTCACATCGACCCACCTTGTGCCGATCTGCGACGAACTTGCATGGTTTCGTCAAACGTCGATCGTTTCGAGTGGTAGGGAATCCGGCCGTCGATGGTGATTCATGGCCTCACAGATATAAACAACAATAACTCCGCTTCTATTCGTCGTATGCGAATCTGCGACATAGCAATTTGTAGCTTAAAACACGACACATCGACCCACCCCATGCCGATCTGCGACGTACTTGTATAGTTTCGTCAAACGGCGATCGTTTCGAGTGGTAGGCAATCCGGTAGTCAATGGCGATTCATGGCCTCACAGATATAAACAACTATAAGTCCGCTTCTATACGTCGTATGCGAATCTGCGACATAGCAATTTGTAGCTTAAAACACGCCCCAACGAACCACCTTATACCGATCTGCGACGAACTTGCATAGTTTTGTCAAACATCGATCGTTTCGAGTGGAAAGCAATCCGGCCGTCAATGGTGATTCATGGCCTGACAGATATAAACAACTATAACTCCGCTTCCATTCGTCGAATGCAAATCTGCGACATAGCAATTTTTACCTTAAAACACGTCACATCAACCCACCTTGTGCCGATCTGCGACGAACTTGCATAGTTTCGTCAAACATCGATCGTTTCGAGTGGTAGGCAATCCGGCCGTCAATGGTGATTCATGGCCTCACAGATATAAACAACAATAACTCCGCTTCTATTCGTCGTATGCGAATATGCGACATAGCAATTTGTAGCTTAAAACACGTCACATCGACCCACCTTCTGCCGATCTGCGACGAACTTGCATGGTTTCGTCAAACTTCGATCGTTTCGAGTGGTGGGGAATCCGGCCGTCAATGGTGATTCATGGCCTCACAGATATAAACAACTATAACTCCGCTTCTATTCGTCGAATGCAAATCTGCGACATAACAATTTGTAGCTTAAAACACGTCACATCGACCAACCTTGTGCCGATCTGCGACGAACTTGCATAGTTTCGTCAAACATCGATCGTTTCGAGTGGTAGGCAATCCGGCCGTCAATGGTGATCATGGCCTCACAGATATAAACACCAAAAACTCGGATTCTATTCGTCGTATGCGAATCTGCGACATAGCATTTTGTAGCTTAAAACACGGCCCAACGAGCCACCTTATACCGATCTGCAACGAACTTGATTGGTTTCGTCAAACATCGATCGTTTCGAGTGGTAGGCAATCCGGCCGTCAATGGTGATTCATGGCCTCACAGATATAAACAATAATAACTCCGCTTCTATTCGTCGAATACAAATCTGCGACATAGCAATTTGTAGCTTAAAACACGTCACATCGACCCACCTTGTGCCGATCTGCGACGAACTTGCATAGTTTCGTCAAACATCGATCGTTTCGAGTGGTAGGCAATCCGGCCGTCAATGGTGATTCATGGCCTCACAGATATAAACAACAATAACTCCGCTTCTATTCGTCGTATGCAAATCTGCGACATAGCAATTTGTAGCATAAAACACGCCCCAACGAACCACCTGTTACCGATCTGCGACGAACTTGCATAGTTTTGTCAAACATCGATCGTTTCGAGTGGAAAGCAATCCGGCCGTCAATGGTGATTCATGGCCTCACAGATATAAACAACAATAACTCCGCTTCTATTCGTCGTATGCGAATATGCGACATAGTAATTTGTAGCTTAAAACACGTCAGATCGACCCACCTTCTGCCGATCTGCGACGAACTTGCATGGTTTCGTCAAACGTCGATCGTTTCGAGTGGTAGGCAATCCGGCCGTCAATGGTGATTCATGGCCTCACAGATATAAACAACAATAACTCCGCTTCTATTCGTCGTATGCAAATCTGCGACATAGCAATTTGTAGCATAAAACACGCCCCAACGAACCACCTTGTGCCGATCTGCGACGAACTTGCATAGTTTTGTCAAACATCGATCGTTTCGAGTGGAAAGCAATCCGGCCGTCAATGGTGGTTCATGACCTGACAGATATAAACAACTATAACTCAGCTTCTATTCGTCGAATGCAAATTTGCGACATAGCGATTTGTAGCTTAAAACACGACACATCGACCCACTTCATGCCGATCTGTGACGTACTTGTATAGTTTCGTCAAACATCGATCGTTTCGAGTGGTAGGCAATCCGGCCGTCAATGGTGATTCATGGCCTCACAGATATAAACAACAATAACTCCGCTTCTATTCGTCGTATGCAAATCTGCGACATAGCAATTTGTAGCATAAAACACGCGCCAACGAACCACCTTATACCGATCTGCGACGAACTTGCATAGTTTTGTCAAACATCGATCGTTTCGAGTGGAAAGCAATCCGGCCGTCAATGGTGATTCATGGCCTGACAGATATAAACAACTATAACTCCGCTTCTATTCGTCGAATGCAAATCTGCGACATAGCAATTTGTAGCTTAAAACGCGTCACATCGACCCACCTTGTGCCGATCTGCGACGAACTTGCATGGTTTCGTCAAACGTCGATCGTTTCGAGTGGTAGGGAATCCGGCCGTCGATGGTGATTCATGGCCTCACAGATATAAACAACAATAACTCCGCTTCTATTCGTCGTATGCGAATCTGCGACATAGCAATTTGTAGCTTAAAACACGACACATCGACCCACCCCATGCCGATCTGCGACGTACTTGTATAGTTTCGTCAAACGGCGATCGTTTCGAGTGGTAGGCAATCCGGTAGTCAATGGCGATTCATGGCCTCACAGATATAAACAACTATAAGTCCGCTTCTATACGTCGTATGCGAATCTGCGACATAGCAATTTGTAGCTTAAAACACGCCCCAACGAACCACCTTATACCGATCTGCGACGAACTTGCATAGTTTTGTCAAACATCGATCGTTTCGAGTGGAAAGCAATCCGGCCGTCAATGGTGATTCATGGCCTGACAGATATAAACAACTATAACTCCGCTTCCATTCGTCGAATGCAAATCTGCGACATAGCAATTTTTACCTTAAAACACGTCACATCGACCCACCTTGTGCCGATCTGCGACGAACTTGCATAGTTTCGTCAAACATCGATCGTTTCGAGTGGTAGGCAATCCGGCCGTCAATGGTGATTCATGGCCTCACAGATATAAACAACAATAACTCCGCTTCTATTCGTCGTATGCGAATATGCGACATAGCAATTTGTAGCTTAAAACACGTCACATCGACCCACCTTCTGCCGATCTGCGACGAACTTGCATGGTTTCGTCAAACTTCGATCGTTTCGAGTGGTGGGGAATCCGGCCGTCAATGGTGATTCATGGCCTCACAGATATAAACAACTATAACTCCGCTTCTATTCGTCGAATGCAAATCTGCGACATAACAATTTGTAGCTTAAAACACGTCACATCGACCAACCTTGTGCCGATCTGCGACGAACTTGCATAGTTTCGTCAAACATCGATCGTTTCGAGTGGTAGGCAATCCGGCCGTCAATGGTGATCATGGCCTCACAGATATAAACACCAAAAACTCGGATTCTATTCGTCGTATGCGAATCTGCGACATAGCATTTTGTAGCTTAAAACACGGCCCAACGAGCCACCTTATACCGATCTGCAACGAACTTGATTGGTTTCGTCAAACATCGATCGTTTCGAGTGGTAGGCAATCCGGCCGTCAATGGTGATTCATGGCCTCACAGATATAAACAATAATAACTCCGCTTCTATACGTCGTATGCGAATCTGCGACATAGCAATTTGTAGCTTAAAACACGCCCCAACGAACCACCTTATACCGATCTGCGACGAACTTGCGTAGTTTCGTCAAACATCGATCGTTTCGAGTGGAAAGCAATCCGGCCGTCAATGGTGATTCATGGCCTCACAGATATAAACAACTATAACTCCGCTTCTATTCGCCGTTTGCAAATCTGCGACGTAGCAATTTGTGGCATAAAACACGTCACATCGACCCACCTTGTGCCGATCTGCGACGAACTTGCATAGTTTCGTCAAACATCGATCGTTTCGAGTGGTAGGCAATCCGGCCGTCAATGGTGATTCATGGCCTGACAGATATAAACAACTATAACTCCGCTTCCATTTGTCGAATGCAAATCTGCGACATAGCAATTTTTAGCTTAAAACACGTCACATCGACCCACCTTGTGCCGATCTGCGACGAACTTGCATAGTTTCGTCAAACATCGATCGTTTCGAGTGGTAGGCAATCCGGCCGTCAATGGTGATTCATGGCCTCACAGATATAAACAATAATAACTCCGCTTCTATTCGTCGAATGCAAATCTGCGACATAGCAATTTGTAGCTTAAACCACGTCACATCGACCCACTTTGTGCCGATCTGCGACGAACTTGCATGGTTTCGTCAAACGTCGATCGTTTCGAGTGGTAGGGACTCCGGCCGTCAATGGTGATTCATGGCCTCACAGATATAAACAACAATAACTCCGCTTCTATTCGTCGTACGCGAATCTGCGACATAGCAATTTGTAGCTTAAAACACGACACATCGACCCACCTCATGCCGATCTGCGACGTACTTGTATAGTTTCGTCAAACGTCGATCGTTTCGAGTGGTAGGCAATCCGGTAGTCAATGGCGATTCATGGCCTCACAGATATAAACAACTATAAGTCCGCTTGTATACGTCGTATGCGAATCTGCGACATAGCAATTTGTAGCTTAAAACACGCCCCAACGAACCACCTTATACCGATCTGCGATGAACTTGCATAGGTTCGTCAAACATCGATCGTTTCGAGTGGAAAGCAATCCGGCCGTCAATGGTGATTCATGGCCTCACAGATATAAACAACTATAACTCCGCTTTTATTCGCCGTATGCAAATCTGCGACGTAGCAATTTGTAGCATAAAACACGGCCCAACGACCCACCTTATACCGATCTGCGACGAACTTGCATAGTTTTGTCAAACATCGATCGTTTCGAGTGGAAAGCAATCCGGCCGTCAATGGTGATTCATGGCCTGACAGATATAAACAACTATAACTCCGCTTCCATTCGTCGAATGCAAATCTGCGACATAGCAATTTTTAGCTTAAAACACGTCACATCGACCCACCTTGTGCCGATCTGCGACGAACTTGCATAGTTTCGTCAAACATCGATCGTTTCGAGTGGTAGGCAATCCGGCCGTCAATGGTGATTCATGGCCTCACAGATATAAACAACAATAACTCCGCTTCTATTCGTCGTATGCAAATCTGCGACATAGCAATTTGTAGCATAAAACACGCCCCAACTAACCACCTCATACCGATCTGCGACGAACTTGCATAGTTTTGTCAAACATCGATCGTTTCGAGTGGAAAGCAATCCGGCCGTCAATGGTGATTCATGGCCTGACAGATTTAAACAACTATAACTCAGCTTCTATTCGTCGAATGCAAATTTGCGACATAGCGATTTGTAGCTTAAAACACGACACAACGACCCACCTCATGCCGATCTGCGACGTACTTGTATAGTTTCGTCAAACGTCGATCGTTTCGAGTGGTAGGCAATCCGGTAGTCAATGGCGATTCATGGCCTCACAGATATAAACAACTATAAGTCCGCTTCTATACGTCGTATGCGAATCTGCGACGTAGCATTTTGTAGCTTAAAACACGGCCCAACGACCCACCTTATACCGATCTGCAACGAACTTGATTGGTTTCGTCAAACATCGATCGTTTCGAGTGCTAGGCAATCCGGCCGTCAATGGTGATTCATGGCCTCACGGATATAAACAACTATAACTCTGCTTCTGTTCGTCGTATGCAAATCTGCGACATAGCAATTTGTAGCTTAAAACACGACACATCGACCCACCTCATGCCGATCTGCGACGTACTTGTATAGTTTTGTCAAACGTCGATCGTTTCGAGGGGTAGGCAATCCGGTAGTCAATGGCGATTCATGGCCTCACAGATATAAACAACTATAACTCCGCTTCTATTCGTCGAATGCAAATTTGCGACACAGCAATTTGTAGCTTAAAACACGTTACATCGACCCACCTTGTGTCGATCTGCGACGAACTTGCATGGTTTCGTCAAACGTCGATCGTTTCGAGTGGTAGGGAATCCGGCCGTCAATGGTGATTCATGGCCTCACAGATATAAACAACAATAACTCCGCTTCTATTCGTCGTATGCGAATCTGCGACATAGCAATTTGTAGCTTAAAACACGACACATCGACCCACCTCATGCCGATCTGCGACGTACTTGTATAGTTTCGTCAAACGTCGATCGTTTCGAGTGGGAGGCAATCCGGTAGTCAATGGCGATTCATGGCCTCACAGATATAAACAACTATAAGTCCGCTTCTATACGTCGTATGCGAATCTGCGACATAGCAATTTGTAGCTTAAAACACGCCCCAACGAACCACCTTATACCGATCTGCGACGAACTTGCGTAGTTTCGTCAAACATCGATCGTTTCGAGTGGAAAGCAATCCGGCCGTCAATGGTGATTCATGGCCTCACAGATATAAACAACTATAACTCCGCTTCTATTCGCCGTTTGCAAATCTGCGACGTAGCAATTTGTGGCATAAAACACGTCACATCGACCCACCTTGTGCCGATCTGCGACGAACTTGCATAGTTTTGTCAAACATCGATCGTTTCGAGTGGAAAGCAATCCGGCCGTCAATGGTGATTCATGGCCTGGCAGATATAAACAACTATAACTCCGCTTCCATTTGTCGAATGCAAATCTGCGACATAGCAATTTTTAGCTTAAAACACGTCACTTCGACCCACCTTGTGCCGATCTGCGACGAACTTGCATAGTTTCGTCAAACATCGATCGTTTCGAGTGGTAGGCAATCCGGCCGTCAATGGTGATTCATGGCCTCACAGATATAAACAATAATAACTCCGCTTCTATTCGTCGAATGCAAATCTGCGACATAGCAATTTGTAGCTTAAACCACGTCACATCGACCCACTTTGTGCCGATCTGCGACGAACTTGCATGGTTTCGTCAAACATCGATCGTTTCGAGTGGTAGGGACTCCGGCCGTCAATGGTGATTCATGGCCTCACAGATATAAACAACAATAACTCCGCTTCTATTCGTCGTACGCGAATCTGCGACATAGCAATTTGTAGCTTAAAACACGACACATCGACCCACCTCATGCCGATCTACGACGTACTTGTATAGTTTCGTCAAACGTCGATCGTTTCGAGTGGTAGGCAATCCGGTAGTCAATGGCGATTCATGGCCTCACAGATATAAACAACTATAAGTCCGCTTGTATACGTCGTATGCGAATCTGCGACATAGCAATTTGTAGCTTAAAACACGCCCCAACGAACCACCTTATACCGATCTGCGATGAACTTGCATAGGTTCGTCAAACATCGATCGTTTCGAGTGGAAAGCAATCCGGCCGTCAATGGTGATTCATGGCCTCACAGATATAAACAACTATAACTCCGCTTTTATTCGCCGTATGCAAATCTGCGACGTAGCAATTTGTAGCATAAAACACGGCCCAACGACCCACCTTATACCGATCTGCGACGAACTTGCATAGTTTTGTCAAACATCGATCGTTTCGAGTGGAAAGCAATCCGGCCGTCAATGGTGATTCATGGCCTGACAGATATAAACAACTATAACTCCGCTTCCATTCGTCGAATGCAAATCTGCGACATAGCAATTTTTAGCTTAAAACACGTCACATCGACCCACCTTGTGCCGATCTGCGACGAACTTGCATAGTTTCGTCAAACATCGATCGTTTCGAGTGGTAGGCAATCCGGCCGTCAATGGTGATTCATGGCCTCACAGATATAAACAACAATAACTCCGCTTCTATTCGTCGTATGCAAATCTGCGACATAGCAATTTGTAGCATAAAACACGCCCCAACTAACCACCTCATACCGATCTGCGACGAACTTGCATAGTTTTGTCAAACATCGATCGTTTCGAGTGGAAAGCAATCCGGCCGTCAATGGTGATTCATGGCCTGACAGATTTAAACAACTATAACTCAGCTTCTATTCGTCGAATGCAAATTTGCGACATAGCGATTTGTAGCTTAAAACACGACACATCGACCCACCTCATGCCGATCTGCGACGTACTTGTATAGTTTCGTCAAACGTCGATCGTTTCGAGTGGTAGGCAATCCGGTAGTCAATGGCGATTCATGGCCTCACAGATATAAACAACTATAAGTCCGCTTCTATACGTCGTATGCGAATCTGCGACGTAGCATTTTGTAGCTTAAAACACGGCCCAACGACCCACCTTATACCGATCTGCAACGAACTTGATTGGTTTCGTCAAACATCGATCGTTTCGAGTGCTAGGCAATCCGGCCGTCAATGGTGATTCATGGCCTCACGGATATAAACAACTATAACTCCGCTTCTATTCGTCGAATGCAAATTTGCGACACAGCAATTTGTAGCTTAAAACACGTTACATCGACCCACCTTGTGTCGATCTGCGACGAACTTGCATGGTTTCGTCAAACGTCGATCGTTTCGAGTGGTAGGGAATCCGGCCGTCAATGGTGATTCATGGCCTCACAGATATAAACAACAATAACTCCGCTTCTATTCGTCGTATGCGAATATGCGACATAGTAATTTGTAGCTTAAAACACGTCAGATCGACCCACCTTCTGCCGATCTGCGACGAACTTGCATGGTTTCGTCAAACGTCGATCGTTTCGAGTGGTAGGCAATCCGGCCGTCAATGGTGATTCATGGCCTCACAGATATAAACAACTATAACTCCGCTTCTATTCGTCGAATGCAAATCTGCGACATAGCAATTTGTAGCTTAAACCACGTCACATAGACCCACTTTGTGCCGATCTGCGACGAACTTGCATGGTTTCGTCAAACATCGATCGTTTCGAGTGGTAGGGACTCCGGCCGTCAATGGTGATTCATGGCCTCACAGATATAAACAACAATAACTCCGCTTCTATTCGTCGTATGCGAATCTGCGACATAGCAATTTGTAGCTTAAAACACGACACATCGACCCACCTCATGCCGATCTGCGACGTACTTGTATAGTTTCGTCAAACGTCGATCGTTTCGAGTGGTAGGCAATCCGGTAGTCAATGGCGATTCATGGCCTCACAGATATAAACAACTATAAGTCCGCTTGTATACGTCGTATGAAAATCTGCGACATAGCAATTTGTAGCTTAAAACACGCCCCAACGAACCACCTTATACCGATCTGCGATGAACCTGGCATAGGTTCGTCAAACATCGATCGTTTCGAGTGGAAAGCAATCCGGCCGTCAATGGTGATTCATGGCCTCACAGATATAAACAACTATAACTCCGCTTCTATTCGTCGTATGCGAATCTGCGACATAGCATTTTGTAGCTTAAAACACGGCCCAACGAGCCACCTTATACCGATCTGCATCGAACTTGATTGGTTTCGTCAAACATCGATCGTTTCGAGTGGTAGGCAATCCGGCCGTCAATGGTGATTCATGGCCTCACAGATATAAACAATAATAACTCCGCTTCTATTCGTCGAATACAAATCTGCGACATAGCAATTTGTAGCTTAAAACACGTCACATCGACCCACCTTGTGCCGATCTGCGACGAACTTGCATAGTTTCGTCAAACATCGATCGTTTCGAGTGGTAGGCAATCCGGCCGTCAATGGTGATTCATGGCCTCACAGATATAAACAACAATAACTCCGCTTCTATTCGTCGTATGCAAATCTGCGACATAGCAATTTGTAGCATAAAACACGCCCCAACGAACCACCTGATACCGATCTGCGACGAACTTGCATAGTTTTGTCAAACATCGATCGTTTCGAGTGGAAAGCAATCCGGCCGTCAATGGTGATTCATGACCTGACAGATATAAACAACTATAACTCAGCTTCTATTCGTCGAATGCAAATTTGCGACATAGCGATTTGTAGCTTAAAACACGACACATCGACCCACTTCATGCCGATCTGTGACGTACTTGTATAGTTTCGTCAAACATCGATCGTTTCGAGTGGTAGGGAATCCGGCCGTCGATGGTGATTCATGGCCTCACAGATATAAACAACAATAACTCCGCTTCTATTCGTCGTATGCGAATCTGCGACATAGCAATTTGTAGCTTAAAACACGACACATCGACCCACCTCATGCCGATCTGCGACGTACTTGTATAGTTTCGTCAAACGTCGATCGTTTCGAGTGGGAGGCAATCCGGTAGTCAATGGCGATTCATGGCCTCACAGATATAAACAACTATAAGTCCGCTTCTATACGTCGTATGCGAATCTGCGACATAGCAATTTGTAGCTTAAAACACGCCCCAACGAACCACCTTATACCGATCTGCGACGAACTTGCGTAGTTTCGTCAAACATCGATCGTTTCGAGTGGAAAGCAATCCGGCCGTCAATGGTGATTCATGGCCTCACAGATATAAACAACTATAACTCCGCTTCTATTCGCCGTTTGCAAATCTGCGACGTAGCAATTTGTGGCATAAAACACGTCACATCGACCCACCTTGTGCCGATCTGCGACGAACTTGCATAGTTTTGTCAAACATCGATCGTTTCGAGTGGAAAGCAATCCGGCCGTCAATGGTGATTCATGGCCTGACAGATATAAACAACTATAACTCCGCTTCCATTTGTCGAATGCAAATCTGCGACATAGCAATTTTTAGCTTAAAACACGTCACATCGACCCACCTTGTGCCGATCTGCGACGAACTTGCATAGTTTCGTCAAACATCGATCGTTTCGAGTGGTAGGCAATCCGGCCGTCAATGGTGATTCATGGCCTCACAGATATAAACAATAATAACTCCGCTTCTATTCGTCGAATGCAAATCTGCGACATAGCAATTTGTAGCTTAAACCACGTCACATCGACCCACTTTGTGCCGATCTGCGACGAACTTGCATGGTTTCGTCAAACATCGATCGTTTCGAGTGGTAGGGACTCCGGCCGTCAATGGTGATTCATGGCCTCACAGATATAAACAACAATAACTCCGCTTCTATTCGTCGTACGCGAATCTGCGACATAGCAATTTGTAGCTTAAAACACGATACATCGACCCACCTCATGCCGATCTGCGACGTACTTGTATAGTTTCGTCAAACGTCGATCGTTTCGAGTGGTAGGCAATCCGGTAGTCAATGGCGATTCATGGCCTCACAGATATAAACAACTATAAGTCCGCTTGTATACGTCGTATGCGAATCTGCGACATAGCAATTTGTAGCTTAAAACACGCCCCAACGAACCACCTTATACCGATCTGCGATGAACTTGCATAGGTTCGTCAAACATCGATCGTTTCGAGTGGAAAGCAATCCGGCCGTCAATGGTGATTCATGGCCTCACAGATATAAACAACTATAACTCCGCTTCTATTCGCCGTATGCAAATCTGCGACGTAGCAATTTGTAGCATAAAACACGGCCCAACGACCCACCTTATACCGATCTGCGACGAACTTGCATAGTTTTGTCAAACATCGATCGTTTCGAGTGGAAAGCAATCCGGCCGTCAATGGTGATTCATGGCCTGACAGATATAAACAACTATAACTCCGCTTCCATTCGTCGAATGCAAATCTGCGACATAGCAATTTTTAGCTTAAAACACGTCACATCGACCCACCTTGTGCCGATCTGCGACGAACCTGCATAGTTTCGTCAAACGTCGATCGTTTCGAGTGGTAGGCAATCCGGTAGTCAATGGCGATTCATGGCCTCACAGATATAAACAACTATAAGTCCGCTTCTATACGTCGTAGGCGAATCTGCGACGTAGCATTTTGTAGCTTAAAACACGGCCCAACGACCCACCTTATACCGATCTGCAACGAACTTGATTGGTTTCGTCAAACATCGATCGTTTCGAGTGCTAGGCAATCCGGCCGTCAATGGTGATTCATGGCCTCACGGATATAAACAACTATAACTCTGCTTCTGTTCGTCGTATGCAAATCTGCGACATAGCAATTTGTAGCTTAAAACACGACACATCGACCCACCTCATGCCGATCTACGACGTACTTGTATAGTTTTGTCAAACGTCGATCGTTTCGAGGGGTAGGCAATCCGGTAGTCAATGGCGATTCATGGCCTCACAGATATAAACAACTATAACTCCGCTTCTATTCGTCGAATGCAAATTTGCGACATAGCAATTTGTAGCTTAAAACACGTTACATCGACCCACCTTGTGTCGATCTGCGACGAACTTGCATGGTTTCGTCAAACGTCGATCGTTTCGAGTGGTAGGGAATCCGGCCGTCAATGGTGATTCATGGCCTCACAGATATAAACAACAATAACTCCGCTTCTATTCGTCGTATGCGAATATGCGACATAGTAATTTGTAGCTTAAAACACGTCAGTTCGACCCACCTTCTGCCGATCTGCGACGAACTTACATGGTTTCGTCAAACGTCGATCGTTTCGAGTGGTAGGCAATCCGGCAGTCAATGGTGATTCATGGCCTCACAGATATAAACAACAATAACTCCGCTTCTATTCGTCGTATGCAAATCTGCGACATAGCAATTTGTAGCATAAAACACGCCCCAACGAACCACCTTGTGCCGATCTGCGACGAACTTGCATAGTTTTGTCAAACATCGATCGTTTCGAGTGGAAAGCAATCCGGCCGTCAATGGTGATTCATGACCTGACAGATATAAACAACTATAACTCAGCTTCTATTCGTCGAATGCAAATTTGCGACATAGCGATTTGTAGCTTAAAACACGACACATCGACCCACTTCATGCCGATCTGTGACGTACTTGTATAGTTTCGTCAAACATCGATCGTTTCGAGTGGTAGGCAATCCGGCCGTCAATGGTGATTCATGGCCTCACAGATATAAACAACAATAACTCCGCTTCTATTCGTCGTATGCAAATCTGCGACATAGCAATTTGTAGCATAAAACACGCCCCAACGAACCACCTTATACCGATCTGCGACGAACTTGCATAGTTTTGTCAAACATCGATCGTTTCGAGTGGAAAGCAATCCGGCCGTCAATGGTGATTCATGGCCTGACAGATATAAACAACTATAACTCCGCTTCTATTCGTCGAATGCAAATCTGCGACATAGCAATTTGTAGCTTAAAACACGTCACATCGACCCACCTTGTGCCGATCTGCGACGAACTTGCATGATTTCGTCAAACGTCGATCGTTTCGAGTGGTAGGGAATCCGGCCGTCGATGGTGATTCATGGCCTCACAGATATAAACAACAATAACTCCGCTTCTATTCGTCGTATGCGAATCTGCGACATAGCAATTTGTAGCTTAAAACACGTCACATCGACCAACCTTGTGCCGATCTGCGACGAACTTGCATAGTTTCGTCAAACATCGATCGTTTCGAGTGGTAGGCAATCCGGCCGTCAATGGTGATCATGGCCTCACAGATATAAACACCAAAAACTTGGATTCTATTCGTCGTATGCGAATCTGCGACATAGCATTTTGTAGCTTAAAACACGGCCCAACGACCCACCTTATACCGATCTGCAACGAACTTGATTGGTTTCGTCAAACATCGATCGTTTCGAGTGGTAGGCAATCCGGCCGTCAATGGTGATTCATGGCCTCACAGATATAAACACTAAAAACTCCGCTTCTATTCGTCGTATGCAAATCTGCGACATAGCAATTTGTAGCATAAAACAATTCACATCGACCCATCTTGTGCCGATCTGCGACGAACTTGCATAGTTTTGTCAAACATCGATCGTTTCGAGTGGAAAGCAATCCGGCCGTCAATGGTGATTCATGGCCTGACAGATATAAACAACTATAACTCCGCTTCTATTCATCGAATGCAAATCTGCGACATAGCAATTTGTAGCTTAAAACACGTCACATCGACCCACCTTGTGCCGATCTGCGACGAACTTGCATAGTTTCGTCGAACATCGATCGTTTCGAGTGGTAGGGAATCCGGCCGTCAATGGTGATTCATGGCCTGACAGATATAAACAACAATAACTCCGCTTCTATTCGTCGTATGCTAATCTGCGACATAGCAATTTGTAGCTTAAAACACGTCACATCGACCCACCTTGTGCCGATCTGCGACGAACTTGCATAGTTTCGTCAAACATCGATCGTTTCGAGTGGTAGGGAATCCGGCCGTCAATGGTGATTCATGGCCTCACAGATATAAACAACAATAACTCCGCTTCTATTCGTCGTATGCAAATCTGCGACATAGCAATTTGTAGCTTAAAACAGGACACATCGACCCACCTTATACCGTTCTGCGAAAATCTTGCATAGTTTCGTCAAACGTCGATCGTTCCGAGTGGTAGGCGATCCGGCCGACAATGGTGATTCATGGCCTCACAGATATAAATACCAAAAACTTGGATTTTATTCGTCGTACGCGAATCTGCGACATAGCATTTTGTAGCTTAAAACACGGCCCAACGACCCACCTTATACCGATCTGCGACGTACTTGTATAGTTTCGTCAAACGTCGATCGTTTCGAGTGGTAGGCAATCCGGTAGTCAATGGCGATTCATGGCCTCACAGATATAAACAACTATAAGTCCGCTTTTATACGTCGTATGCGAATCTGCGACATAGCAATTTGTAGCTTAAAACACGCCCCAACGAACCACCTTATACCGATCTGCGATGAACTTGCATAGGTTCGTCAAACATCGATCGTTTCGAGTGGAAAGCAATCCGGCCGTCAATGGTGATTCATGGCCTCACAGATATAAACAACTATAACTCCGCTTCTATTCGCCGTATGCAAATCTGCGACGTAGCAATTTGTAGCATAAAACACGGCCCAACGACCCACCTTATACCGATCTGCGACGAACTTGCATAGTTTTGTCAAACATCGATCGTTTCGAGTGGAAAGCAATCCGGCCGTCAATGGTGATTCATGGCCTGACAGATATAAACAACTATAACTCCGCTTCCATTCGTCGAATGCAAATCTGCGACATAGCAATTTTTAGCTTAAAACACGTCACATCGACCCACCTCATGCCGATCTGCGACGTACTTGTATAGTTTCGTCAAACGTCGATCGTTTCGAGTGGTAGGCAATCCGGCCGTCAATGGTGATCATGGCCTCACAGATATAAACACCAAAAACTTGGATTCTATTCGTCGTATGCGAATCTGCGACATAGCAATTTGTAGCTTAAAACACGGCCCAACGACCCACCTTATACCGATCTGCAACGAACTTGATTGGTTTCGTCAAACATCGATCGTTTCGAGTGCTAGGCTATCCGGCCGTCAATGGTGATTCATGGCCTCACGGATATAAACAACTATAACTCTGCTTCTGTTCGTCGTATGCAAATCTGCGACATAGCAATTTGTAGCTTAAAACACGACACATCGACACACCTCATGCCGATCTGCGACGTACTTGTATAGTTTTGTCAAATGTCGATCGTTTCGAGTGGTAGGCAATCCGGCCGTCAATGGTGATTCATGGCCTCACAGATATAAACAACTATAACTCCGCTTCTATTCGCCGTTTGCAAATCTGCGACGTAGCAATTTGTAGCATAAAACACGTCACATCGACCCACCTTGTGCCGATCTGCGACGAACTTGCATAGTTTTGTCAAACATCGATCGTTTCGAGTGGAAAGCAATCCGGCCGTCAATGGTGATTCATGGCCTGACAGATATAAACAACTATAACTCCGCTTCCATTTGTCGAATGCAAATCTGCGACATAGCAATTTTTAGCTTAAAACACGTCACATCGACCCACCTTGTGCCGATCTGCGACGAACTTGCATAGTTTCGTCAAACATCGATCGTTTCGAGTGGTAGGCAATCCGGCCGTCAATGGTGATTCATGGCCTCACAGATATAAACAATAATAACTCCGCTTCTATTCGTCGAATGCAAATCTGCGACATAGCAATTTGTAGCTTAAACCACGTCACATCGACCCACCTTGTGCCGATCTGCGACGAACTTGCATAGTTTCGTCAAACATCGATCGTTTCGAGTGGTAGGGACTCCGGCCGTCAATGGTGATTCATGGCCTCACAGATATAAACAACAATAACTCCGCTTCTATTCGTCGTATGCAAATCTGCGACATAGCAATTTGTAGCATAAAACACGCCCCAACGAACCACCTTATACCGATCTGCGACGAACTTGCATAGTTTTGTCAAACATCGATCGTTTCGAGTGGAAAGCAATCCGGCCGTCAATGGTGATTCATGACCTGACAGATATAAACAACTATAACTCAGCTTCTATTCGTCGAATGCAAATTTGCGACATAGCGATTTGTAGCTTAAAACACGACACATCGACCCACTTCATGCCGATCTGTGACGTACTTGTATAGTTTCGTCAAACATCGATCGTTTCGAGTGGTAGGGAATCCGGCCGTCGATGGTGATTCATGGCCTCACAGATATAAACAACAATAACTCCGCTTCTATTCGTCGTATGCGAATCTGCGACATAGCAATTTGTAGCTTAAAACACGCCCCAACGAACCACCTTATACCGATCTGCGATGAACTTGCATAGGTTCGTCAAACATCGATCGTTTCGAGTGGAAAGCAATCCGGCCGTCAATGGTGATTCATGGCCTCACAGATATAAACAACTATAACTCCGCTTCTATTCGCCGTATGCAAATCTGCGACGTAGCAATTTGTAGCATAAAACACGGCCCAACGACCCACCTTATACCGATCTGCGACGAACTTGCATAGTTTTGTCAAACATCGATCGTTTCGAGTGGAAAGCAATCCGGCCGTCAATGGTGATTCATGGCCTGACAGATATAAACAACTATAACTCCGCTTCCATTCGTCGAATGCAAATCTGCGACATAGCAATTTTTAGCTTAAAACACGTCACATCGACCCACCTCATGCCGATCTGCGACGTACTTGTATAGTTTCGTCAAACGTCGATCGTTTCGAGTGGTAGGCAATCCGGCCGTCAATGGTGATCATGGCCTCACAGATATAAACACCAAAAACTTGGATTCTATTCGTCGTATGCGAATCTGCGACATAGCATTTTGTAGCTTAAAACACGGCCCAACGACCCACCTTATACCGATCTGCAACGAACTTGATTGGTTTCGTCAAACATCGATCGTTTCGAGTGCTAGGCTATCCGGCCGTCAATGGTGATTCATGGCCTCACGGATATAAACAACTATAACTCTGCTTCTGTTCGTCGTATGCAAATCTGCGACATAGCAATTTGTAGCTTAAAACACGACACATCGACACACCTCATGCCGATCTGCGACGTACTTGTATAGTTTTGTCAAACGTCGATCGTTTCGAGGGGTAGGCAATCCGGTAGTCAATGGCGATTCATGGCCTCACAGATATAAACAACTATAACTCCGCTTCTATTCGTCGAATGCAAATTTGCGACATAGCAATTTGTAGCTTAAAACACGTTACATCGACCCACCTTGTGTCGATCTGCGACGAACTTGCATGGTTTCGTCAAACGTCGATCGTTTCGAGTGGTAGGGAATCCGGCCGTCAATGGTGATTCATGGCCTCACAGATATAAACAACAATAACTCCGCTTCTATTCGTCGTATGCGAATATGCGACATAGTAATTTGTAGCTTAAAACACGTCACATCGACCCACCTTCTGCCGATCTGCGACGAACTTGCATGGTTTCGTCAAACGTCGATCGTTTCGAGTGGTAGGCAATCCGGCAGTCAATGGTGATTCATGGCCTCACAGATATAAACAACAATAACTCCGCTTCTATTCGTCGTATGCAAATCTGCGACATAGCAATTTGTAGCATAAAACACGCCCCAACGAACCACCTTGTGCCGATCTGCGACGAACTTGCATAGTTTTGTCAAACATCGATCGTTTCGAGTGGAAAGCAATCCGGCCGTCAATGGTGATTCATGACCTGACAGATATAAACAACTATAACTCAGCTTCTATTCGTCGAATGCAAATTTGCGACATAGCGATTTGTAGCTTAAAACACGACACATCGACCCACTTCATGCCGATCTGTGACGTACTTGTATAGTTTCGTCAAACATCGATCGTTTCGAGTGGTAGGCAATCCGGCCGTCAATGGTGATTCATGGCCTCACAGATATAAACAACAATAACTCCGCTTCTATTCGTCGTATGCAAATCTGCGACATAGCAATTTGTAGCATAAAACACGCGCCAACGAACCACCTTATACCGATCTGCGACGAACTTGCATAGTTTTGTCAAACATCGATCGTTTCGAGTGGAAAGCAATCCGGCCGTCAATGGTGATTCATGGCCTGACAGATATAAACAACTATAACTCCGCTTCTATTCGTCGAATGCAAATCTGCGACATAGCAATTTGTAGCTTAAAACACGTCACATCGACCCACCTTGTGCCGATCTGCGACGAACTTGCATGATTTCGTCAAACGTCGATCGTTTCGAGTGGTAGGGAATCCGGCCGTCGATGGTGATTCATGGCCTCACAGATATAAACAACAATAACTCCGCTTCTATTCGTCGTATGCGAATCTGCGACATAGCAATTTGTAGCTTAAAACACGTCACATCGACCAACCTTGTGCCGATCTGCGACGAACTTGCATAGTTTCGTCAAACATCGATCGTTTCGAGTGGTAGGCAATCCGGCCGTCAATGGTGATCATGACCTCACAGATATAAACACCAAAAACTTGGATTCTATTCGTCGTATGCGAATCTGCGACATAGCATTTTGTAGCTTAAAACACGGCCCAACGACCCACCTTATACCGATCTGCAACGAACTTGATTGGTTTCGTCAAACATCGATCGTTTCGAGTGGTAGGCAATCCGGCCGTCAATGGTGATTCATGGCCTCACAGATATAAACAATAATAACTCCGCTTCTATTCGTCGAATGCAAATCTGCGACATAGCAATTTGTAGCATAAAACAATTCACATCGACCCATCTTGTGCCGATCTGCGACGAACTTGCATAGTTTTGTCAAACATCGATCGTTTCGAGTGGAAAGCAATCCGGCCGTCAATGGTGATTCATGGCCTGACAGATATAAACAACTATAACTCCGCTTCTATTCATCGAATGCAAATCTGCGACATAGCAATTTGTAGCTTAAAACACGTCACATCGACCCACCTTGTGCCGATCTGCGACGAACTTGCATAGTTTCGTCGAACATCGATCGTTTCGAGTGGTAGGGAATCCGGCCGTCAATGGTGATTCATGGCCTGACAGATATAAACAACAATAACTCCGCTTCTATTCGTCGTATGCTAATCTGCGACATAGCAATTTGTAGCTTAAAACACGTCACATCGACCCACCTTGTGCCGATCTGCGACGAACTTGCATAGTTTCGTCGAACATCGATCGTTTCGAGTGGTAGGGAATCCGGCCGTCAATGGTGATTCATGGCCTCACAGATATAAACAACAATAACTCCGCTTCTATTCGTCGTATGCAAATCTGCGACATAGCAATTTGTAGCTTAAAACAGGACACATCGACCCACCTTATACCGTTCTGCGAAAATCTTGCATAGTTTCGTCAAACGTCGATCGTTCCGAGTGGTAGGCGATCCGGCCGACAATGGTGATTCATGGCCTCACAGATATAAATACCAAAAACTTGGATTTTATTCGTCGTACGCGAATCTGCGACATAGCATTTTGTAGCTTAAAACACGGCCCAACGACCCACCTTATACCGATCTGCGACGTACTTGTATAGTTTCGTCAAACGTCGATCGTTTCGAGTGGTAGGCAATCCGGTAGTCAATGGCGATTCATGGCCTCACAGATATAAACAACTATAAGTCCGCTTTTATACGTCGTATGCGAATCTGCGACATAGCAATTTGTAGCTTAAAACACGCCCCAACGAACCACCTTATACCGATCTGCGATGAACTTGCATAGGTTCGTCAAACATCGATCGTTTCGAGTGGAAAGCAATCCGGCCGTCAATGGTGATTCATGGCCTCACAGATATAAACAACTATAACTCCGCTTCTATTCGCCGTATGCAAATCTGCGACGTAGCAATTTGTAGCATAAAACACGGCCCAACGACCCACCTTATACCGATCTGCGACGAACTTGCATAGTTTTGTCAAACATCGATCGTTTCGAGTGGAAAGCAATCCGGCCGTCAATGGTGATTCATGGCCTGACAGATATAAACAACTATAACTCCGCTTCCATTCGTCGAATGCAAATCTGCGACATAGCAATTTTTAGCTTAAAACACGTCACATCGACCCACCTCATGCCGATCTGCGACGTACTTGTATAGTTTCGTCAAACGTCGATCGTTTCGAGTGGTAGGCAATCCGGCCGTCAATGGTGATCATGGCCTCACAGATATAAACACCAAAAACTTGGATTCTATTCGTCGTATGCGAATCTGCGACATAGCATTTTGTAGCTTAAAACACGGCCCAACGACCCACCTTATACCGATCTGCAACGAACTTGATTGGTTTCGTCAAACATCGATCGTTTCGAGTGCTAGGCTATCCGGCCGTCAATGGTGATTCATGGCCTCACGGATATAAACAACTATAACTCTGCTTCTGTTCGTCGTATGCAAATCTGCGACATAGCAATTTGTAGCTTAAAACACGACACATCGACACACCTCATGCCGATCTGCGACGTACTTGTATAGTTTTGTCAAATGTCGATCGTTTCGAGTGGTAGGCAATCCGGCCGTCAATGGTGATTCATGGCCTCACAGATATAAACAACTATAACTCCGCTTCTATTCGCCGTTTGCAAATCTGCGACGTAGCAATTTGTGGCATAAAACACGTCACATCGACCCACCTTGTGCCGATCTGCGACGAACTTGCATAGTTTTGTCAAACATCGATCGTTTCGAGTGGAAAGCAATCCGGCCGTCAATGGTGATTCATGGCCTGACAGATATAAACAACTATAACTCCGCTTCCATTTGTCGAATGCAAATCTGCGACATAGCAATTTTTAGCTTAAAACACGTCACATCGACCCACCTTGTGCCGATCTGCGACGAACTTGCATAGTTTCGTCAAACATCGATCGTTTCGAGTGGTAGGCAATCCGGCCGTCAATGGTGATTCATGGCCTCACAGATATAAACAATAATAACTCCGCTTCTATTCGTCGAATGCAAATCTGCGACATAGCAATTTGTAGCTTAAACCACGTCACATCGACCCACTTTGTGCCGATCTGCGACGAACTTGCATGGTTTCGTCAAACATCGATCGTTTCGAGTGGTAGGGACTCCGGCCGTCAATGGTGATTCATGGCCTCACAGATATAAACAACAATAACTCCGCTTCTATTCGTCGTATGCAAATCTGCGACATAGCAATTTGTAGCATAAAACACGCCCCAACGAACCACCTTATACCGATCTGCGACGAACTTGCATAGTTTTGTCAAACATCGATCGTTTCGAGTGGAAAGCAATCCGGCCGTCAATGGTGATTCATGACCTGACAGATATAAACAACTATAACTCAGCTTCTATTCGTCGAATGCAAATTTGCGACATAGCGATTTGTAGCTTAAAACACGACACATCGACCCACTTCATGCCGATCTGTGACGTACTTGTATAGTTTCGTCAAACATCGATCGTTTCGAGTGGTAGGGAATCCGGCCGTCAATGGTGATTCATGGCCTCACAGATATAAACAACAATAACTCCGCTTCTATTCGTCGTATGCGAATCTGCGACATAGCAATTTGTAGCTTAAAACACGCCCCAACGAACCACCTTATACCGATCTGCGATGAACTTGCATAGGTTCGTCAAACATCGATCGTTTCGAGTGGAAAGCAATCCGGCCGTCAATGGTGATTCATGGCCTCACAGATATAAACAACTATAACTCCGCTTCTATTCGCCGTATGCAAATCTGCGACGTAGCAATTTGTAGCATAAAACACGGCCCAACGACCCACCTTATACCGATCTGCGACGAACTTGCATAGTTTTGTCAAACATCGATCGTTTCGAGTGGAAAGCAATCCGGCCGTCAATGGTGATTCATGGCCTGACAGATATAAACAACTATAACTCCGCTTCCATTCGTCGAATGCAAATCTGCGACATAGCAATTTTTAGCTTAAAACACGTCACATCGACCCACCTCATGCCGATCTGCGACGTACTTGTATAGTTTCGTCAAACGTCGATCGTTTCGAGTGGTAGGCAATCCGGCCGTCAATGGTGATCATGGCCTCACAGATATAAACACCAAAAACTTGGATTCTATTCGTCGTATGCGAATCTGCGACATAGCATTTTGTAGCTTAAAACACGGCCCAACGACCCACCTTATACCGATCTGCAACGAACTTGATTGGTTTCGTCAAACATCGATCGTTTCGAGTGCTAGGCTATCCGGCCGTCAATGGTGATTCATGGCCTCACGGATATAAACAACTATAACTCTGCTTCTGTTCGTCGTATGCAAATCTGCGACATAGCAATTTGTAGCTTAAAACACGACACATCGACACACCTCATGCCGATCTGCGACGTACTTGTATAGTTTTGTCAAACGTCGATCGTTTCGAGGGGTAGGCAATCCGGTAGTCAATGGCGATTCATGGCCTCACAGATATAAACAACTATAACTCCGCTTCTATTCGTCGAATGCAAATTTGCGACATAGCAATTTGTAGCTTAAAACACGTTACATCGACCCACCTTGTGTCGATCTGCGACGAACTTGCATGGTTTCGTCAAACGTCGATCGTTTCGAGTGGTAGGGAATCCGGCCGTCAATGGTGATTCATGGCCTCACAGATATAAACAACAATAACTCCGCTTCTATTCGTCGTATGCGAATATGCGACATAGTAATTTGTAGCTTAAAACACGTCAGATCGACCCACCTTCTGCCGATCTGCGACGAACTTGCATGGTTTCGTCAAACGTCGATCGTTTCGAGTGGTAGGCAATCCGGCCGTCAATGGTGATTCATGGCCTCACAGATATAAACAACAATAACTCCGCTTCTATTCGTCGTATGCAAATCTGCGACATAGCAATTTGTAGCATAAAACACGCCCCAACGAACCACCTTGTGCCGATCTGCGACGAACTTGCATAGTTTTGTCAAACATCGATCGTTTCGAGTGGAAAGCAATCCGGCCGTCAATGGTGATTCATGACCTGACAGATATAAACAACTATAACTCAGCTTCTATTCGTCGAATGCAAATTTGCGACATAGCGATTTGTAGCTTAAAACACGACACATCGACCCACTTCATGCCGATCTGTGACGTACTTGTATAGTTTCGTCAAACATCGATCGTTTCGAGTGGTAGGCAATCCGGCCGTCAATGGTGATTCATGGCCTCACAGATATAAACAACAATAACTCCGCTTCTATTCGTCGTATGCAAATCTGCGACATAGCAATTTGTAGCATAAAACACGCGCCAACGAACCACCTTATACCGATCTGCGACGAACTTGCATAGTTTTGTCAAACATCGATCGTTTCGAGTGGAAAGCAATCCGGCCGTCAATGGTGATTCATGGCCTGACAGATATAAACAACTATAACTCCGCTTCTATTCGTCGAATGCAAATTTGCGACATAGCAATTTGTAGCTTAAAACACGTTACATCGACCCACCTTGTGTCGATCTGCGACGAACTTGCATGGTTTCGTCAAACGTCGATCGTTTCGAGTGGTAGGGAATCCGGCCGTCAATGGTGATTCATGGCCTCACAGATATAAACAACAATAACTCCGCTTCTATTCGTCGTATGCGAATATGCGACATAGTAATTTGTAGCTTAAAACACGTCAGATCGACCCACCTTCTGCCGATCTGCGACGAACTTGCATGGTTTCGTCAAACGTCGATCGTTTCGAGTGGTAGGGAATCCGGCCGTCAATGGTGATTCATGGCCTCACGGATATAAACAACTATAACTCTGCTTCTGTTCGTCGTATGCAAATCTGCGACATAGCAATTTGTAGCTTAAAACACGACACATCGACACACCTCATGCCGATCTGCGACGTACTTGTATAGTTTTGTCAAACGTCGATCGTTTCGAGGGGTAGGCAATCCGGTAGTCAATGGCGATTCATGGCCTCACAGATATAAACAACTATAACTCCGCTTCTATTCGTCGAATGCAAATTTGCGACATAGCAATTTGTAGCTTAAAACACGTTACATCGACCCACCTTGTGTCGATCTGCGACGAACTTGCATGGTTTCGTCAAACGTCGATCGTTTCGAGTGGTAGGGAATCCGGCCGTCAATGGTGATTCATGGCCTCACAGATATAAACAACAATAACTCCGCTTCTATTCGTCGTATGCGAATATGCGACATAGTAATTTGTAGCTTAAAACACGTCAGATCGACCCACCTTCTGCCGATCTGCGACGAACTTGCATGGTTTCGTCAAACGTCGATCGTTTCGAGTGGTAGGGAATCCGGCCGTCAATGGTGATTCATGGCCTCACAGATATAAACAACTATAACTCCGCTTCTATTCGTCGAATACAAATCTGCGACATAGCAATTTGTAGCTTAAAACACGTCACATCGACTCACCTTGTGCCGATCCGCGACGAACTTGCATAGTTTCGTCAAACATCGATCGTTTCGAGTGGAAAGCAATCCGGCCGTCAATGGTGATTCATGGCCTCACAGATATAAACAACTATAACTCCGCTTCTATTCGCCGTATGCAAATCTGCGACATAGCAATTTGTAGCATAAAACACGCCCCAACTAACCACCTCATACCGATCTGCGACGAACTTGCATAGTTTTGTCAAACATCGATCGTTTCGAGTGGAAAGCAATCCGGCCGTCAATGGTGATTCATGGCCTGACAGATTTAAACAACTATAACTCAGCTTCTATTCGTCGAATGCAAATTTGCGACATAGCGATTTGTAGCTTAAAACACGACACATCGACCCACCTCATGCCGATCTGCGACGTACTTGTATAGTTTCGTCTAACGTCGATCGTTTCGAGTGGTAGGCAATCCGGTAGTCAATGGCGATTCATGGCCTCACAGATATAAACAACTATAAGTCCGCTTCTATACGTCGTAGGCGAATCTGCGACGTAGCATTTTGTAGCTTAAAACACGGCCCAACGACCCACCTTATACCGATCTGCAACGAACTTGATTGGTTTCGTCAAACATCGATCGTTTCGAGTGCTAGGCAATCCGGCCGTCAATGGTGATTCATGGCCTCACGGATATAAACAACTATAACTCTGCTTCTGTTCGTCGTATGCAAATCTGCGACATAGCAATTTGTAGCTTAAAACACGACACATCGACCCACCTCATGCCGATCTACGACGTACTTGTATAGTTTTGTCAAACGTCGATCGTTTCGAGGGGTAGGCAATCCGGTAGTCAATGGCAATTCATGGCCTCACAGATATAAACAACTATAACTCCGCTTCTATTCGTCGAATGCAAATTTGCGACATAGCAATTTGTAGCTTAAAACACGTTACATCGACCCACCTTGTGTCGATCTGCGACGAACTTGCATGGTTTCGTCAAACGTCGATCGTTTCGAGTGGTAGGGAATCCGGCCGTCAATGGTGATTCATGGCCTCACAGATATAAACAACAATAACTCCGCTTCTATTCGTCGTATGCGAATATGCGACATAGTAATTTGTAGCTTAAAACACGTCAGATCGACCCACCTTCTGCCGATCTGCGACGAACTTGCATGGTTTCGTCAAACGTCGATCGTTTCGAGTGGTAGGCAATCCGGCCGTCAATGGTGATTCATGGCCTCACAGATATAAACAACAATAACTCCGCTTCTATTCGTCGTATGCAAATCTGCGACATAGCAATTTGTAGCATAAAACACGCCCCAACGAACCACCTTGTGCCGATCTGCGACGAACTTGCATAGTTTTGTCAAACATCGATCGTTTCGAGTGGAAAGCAATCCGGCCGTCAATGGTGATTCATGACCTGACAGATATAAACAACTATAACTCAGCTTCTATTCGTCGAATGCAAATTTGCGACATAGCGATTTGTAGCTTAAAACACGACACATCGACCCACTTCATGCCGATCTGTGACGTACTTGTATAGTTTCGTCAAACATCGATCGTTTCGAGTGGTAGGCAATCCGGCCGTCAATGGTGATTCATGGCCTCACAGATATAAACAACAATAACTCCGCTTCTATTCGTCGTATGCAAATCTGCGACATAGCAATTTGTAGCATAAAACACGCGCCAACGAACCACCTTATACCGATCTGCGACGAACTTGCATAGTTTTGTCAAACATCGATCGTTTCGAGTGGAAAGCAATCCGGCCGTCAATGGTGATTCATGGCCTGACAGATATAAACAACTATAACTCCGCTTCTATTCGTCGAATGCAAATCTGCGACATAGCAATTTGTAGCTTAAAACACGTCACATCGACCCACCTTGTGCCGATCTGCGACGAACTTGCATGATTTCGTCAAACGTCGATCGTTTCGAGTGGTAGGGAATCCGGCCGTCGATGGTGATTCATGGCCTCACAGATATAAACAACAATAACTCCGCTTCTATTCGTCGTATGCGAATCTGCGACATAGCAATTTGTAGCTTAAAACACGTCACATCGACCAACCTTGTGCCGATCTGCGACGAACTTGCATAGTTTCGTCAAACATCGATCGTTTCGAGTGGTAGGCAATCCGGCCGTCAATGGTGATCATGGCCTCACAGATATAAACACCAAAAACTTGGATTCTATTCGTCGTATGCGAATCTGCGACATAGCATTTTGTAGCTTAAAACACGGCCCAACGACCCACCTTATACCGATCTGCAACGAACTTGATTGGTTTCGTCAAACATCGATCGTTTCGAGTGGTAGGCAATCCGGCCGTCAATGGTGATTCATGGCCTCACAGATATAAACAATAATAACTCCGCTTCTATTCGTCGAATGCAAATCTGCGACATAGCAATTTGTAGCATAAAACAATTCACATCGACCCATCTTGTGCCGATCTGCGACGAACTTGCATAGTTTTGTCAAACATCGATCGTTTCGAGTGGTAGGGAATCCGGCCGTCAATGGTGATTCATGGCCTCACAGATATAAACAACAATAACTCCGCTTCTATTCGTCGTATGCAAATCTGCGACATAGCAATTTGTAGCTTAAAACAGGACACATCGACCCACCTTATACCGTTCTGCGAAAATCTTGCATAGTTTCGTCAAACGTCGATCGTTCCGAGTGGTAGGCGATCCGGCCGACAATGGTGATTCATGGCCTCACAGATATAAATACCAAAAACTTGGATTCTATTCGTCGTACGCGAATCTGCGACATAGCATTTTGTAGCTTAAAACACGGCCCAACGACCCACCTTATACCGATCTGCGACGTACTTGTATAGTTTCGTCAAACGTCGATCGTTTCGAGTGGTAGGCAATCCGGTAGTCAATGGCGATTCATGGCCTCACAGATATAAACAACTATAAGTCCGCTTTTATACGTCGTATGCGAATCTGCGACATAGCAATTTGTAGCTTAAAACACGCCCCAACGAACCACCTTATACCGATCTGCGATGAACTTGCATAGGTTCGTCAAACATCGATCGTTTCGAGTGGAAAGCAATCCGGCCGTCAATGGTGATTCATGGCCTCACAGATATAAACAACTATAACTCCGCTTCTATTCGCCGTATGCAAATCTGCGACGTAGCAATTTGTAGCATAAAACACGGCCCAACGACCCACCTTATACCGATCTGCGACGAACTTGCATAGTTTTGTCAAACATCGATCGTTTCGAGTGGAAAGCAATCCGGCCGTCAATGGTGATTCATGGCCTGACAGATATAAACAACTATAACTCCGCTTCCATTCGTCGAATGCAAATCTGCGACATAGCAATTTTTAGCTTAAAACACGTCACATCGACCCACCTCATGCCGATCTGCGACGTACTTGTATAGTTTCGTCAAACGTCGATCGTTTCGAGTGGTAGGCAATCCGGCCGTCAATGGTGATCATGGCCTCACAGATATAAACACCAAAAACTTGGATTCTATTCGTCGTATGCGAATCTGCGACATAGCATTTTGTAGCTTAAAACACGGCCCAACGACCCACCTTATACCGATCTGCAACGAACTTGATTGGTTTCGTCAAACATCGATCGTTTCGAGTGCTAGGCTATCCGGCCGTCAATGGTGATTCATGGCCTCACGGATATAAACAACTATAACTCTGCTTCTGTTCGTCGTATGCAAATCTGCGACATAGCAATTTGTAGCTTAAAACACGACACATCGACACACCTCATGCCGATCTGCGACGTACTTGTATAGTTTTGTCAAACGTCGATCGTTTCGAGGGGTAGGCAATCCGGTAGTCAATGGCGATTCATGGCCTCACAGATATAAACAACTATAACTCCGCTTCTATTCGTCGAATGCAAATTTGCGACATAGCAATTTGTAGCTTAAAACACGTTACATCGACCCACCTTGTGTCGATCTGCGACGAACTTGCATGGTTTCGTCAAACGTCGATCGTTTCGAGTGGTAGGGAATCCGGCCGTCAATGGTGATTCATGGCCTCACAGATATAAACAACAATAACTCCGCTTCTATTCGTCGTATGCGAATATGCGACATAGCAATTTGTAGCTTAAAACACGTCACATCGACTCACCTTGTGCCGATCCGCGACGAACTTGCATAGTTTCGTCAAACATCGATCGTTTCGAGTGGTAGGCAATCCGGCCGTCAATGGTGATTCATGGCCTCACAGATATAAACAACAATAACTCCGCTTCTATTCGTCGTATGCAAATCTGCGACATAGCAATTTGTAGCATAAAACACGCCCCAACGAACCACCTTATACCGATCTGCGACGAACTTGCATAGTTTTGTCAAACATCGATCGTTTCGAGTGGAAAGCAATCCGGCCGTCAATGGTGATTCATGACCTGACAGATATAAACAACTATAACTCAGCTTCTATTCGTCGAATGCAAATTTGCGACATAGCGATTTGTAGCTTAAAACACGACACATCGACCCACTTCATGCCGATCTGTGACGTACTTGTATAGTTTCGTCAAACATCGATCGTTTCGAGTGGTAGGGAATCCGGCCGTCGATGGTGATTCATGGCCTCACAGATATAAACAACAATAACTCCGCTTCTATTCGTCGTATGCGAATCTGCGACATAGCAATTTGTAGCTTAAAACACGCCCCAACGAACCACCTTATACCGATCTGCGATGAACTTGCATAGGTTCGTCAAACATCGATCGTTTCGAGTGGAAAGCAATCCGGCCGTCAATGGTGATTCATGGCCTCACAGATATAAACAACTATAACTCCGCTTCTATTCGCCGTATGCAAATCTGCGACGTAGCAATTTGTAGCATAAAACACGGCCCAACGACCCACCTTATACCGATCTGCGACGAACTTGCATAGTTTTGTCAAACATCGATCGTTTCGAGTGGAAAGCAATCCGGCCGTCAATGGTGATTCATGGCCTGACAGATATAAACAACTATAACTCCGCTTCCATTCGTCGAATGCAAATCTGCGACATAGCAATTTTTAGCTTAAAACACGTCACATCGACCCACCTCATGCCGATCTGCGACGTACTTGTATAGTTTCGTCAAACGTCGATCGTTTCGAGTGGTAGGCAATCCGGCCGTCAATGGTGATCATGGCCTCACAGATATAAACACCAAAAACTTGGATTCTATTCGTCGTATGCGAATCTGCGACATAGCATTTTGTAGCTTAAAACACGGCCCAACGACCCACCTTATACCGATCTGCAACGAACTTGATTGGTTTCGTCAAACATCGATCGTTTCGAGTGCTAGGCTATCCGGCCGTCAATGGTGATTCATGGCCTCACGGATATAAACAACTATAACTCTGCTTCTGTTCGTCGTATGCAAATCTGCGACATAGCAATTTGTAGCTTAAAACACGACACATCGACACACCTCATGCCGATCTGCGACGTACTTGTATAGTTTTGTCAAACGTCGATCGTTTCGAGGGGTAGGCAATCCGGTAGTCAATGGCGATTCATGGCCTCACAGATATAAACAACTATAACTCCGCTTCTATTCGTCGAATGCAAATTTGCGACATAGCAATTTGTAGCTTAAAACACGTTACATCGACCCACCTTGTGTCGATCTGCGACGAACTTGCATGGTTTCGTCAAACGTCGATCGTTTCGAGTGGTAGGGAATCCGGCCGTCAATGGTGATTCATGGCCTCACAGATATAAACAACAATAACTCCGCTTCTATTCGTCGTATGCGAATATGCGACATAGTAATTTGTAGCTTAAAACACGTCAGATCGACCCACCTTCTGCCGATCTGCGACGAACTTGCATGGTTTCGTCAAACGTCGATCGTTTCGAGTGGTAGGGAATCCGGCCGTCAATGGTGATTCATGGCCTCACAGATATAAACAACTATAACTCCGCTTCTATTCGTCGAATACAAATCTGCGACATAGCAATTTGTAGCTTAAAACACGTCACATCGACTCACCTTGTGCCGATCCGCGACGAACTTGCATAGTTTCGTCAAACATCGATCGTTTCGAGTGGTAGGCAATCCGGCCGTCAATGGTGATTCATGGCCTCACAGATATAAACAACAATAACTCCGCTTCTATTCGTCGTATGCAAATCTGCGACATAGCAATTTGTAGCATAAAACACGCCCCAACGAACCACCTTATACCGATCTGCGACGAACTTGCATAGTTTTGTCAAACATCGATCGTTTCGAGTGGAAAGCAATCCGGCCGTCAATGGTGATTCATGACCTGACAGATATAAACAACTATAACTCAGCTTCTGTTCGTCGAATGCAAATTTGCGACATAGCGATTTGTAGCTTAAAACACGACACATCGACCCACTTCATGCCGATCTGTGACGTACTTGTATAGTTTCGTCAAACATCGATCGTTTCGAGTGGTAGGGAATCCGGCCGTCGATGGTGATTCATGGCCTCACAGATATAAACAACAATAACTCCGCTTCTATTCGTCGTATGCGAATCTGCGACATAGCAATTTGTAGCTTAAAACACGACACATCGACCCACCTCATGCCGATCTGCGACGTACTTGTATAGTTTCGTCAAACATCGATCGTTTCGAGTGGAAAGCAATCCGGCCGTCAATGGTGATTCATGGCCTGACAGATATAAACAACTATAACTCCGCTTCCATTCGTCGAATGCAAATCTGCGACATAGCAATTTTTAGCTTAAAACAGGACACATCGACCCACCTTATACCGTTCTGCGAAAATCTTGCATAGTTTCGTCAAACGTCGATCGTTCCGAGTGGTAGGCGATCCGGCCGACAATGGTGATTCATGGCCTCACAGATATAAACACCAAAAACTTGGATTCTATTCGTCGTACGCGAATCTGCGACATAGCATTTTGTAGCTTAAAACACGGCCCAACGACCCACCTTATACCGATCTGCAACGAAGTTGATTGGTTTCGTCAAACATCGATCGTTTCGAGTGCTAGGCTATCCGGCCGTCAATGGTGATTCATGGCCTCACGGATATAAACAACTATAACTCTGCTTCTGTTCGTCGTATGCAAATCTGCGACATAGCAATTTGTAGCTTAAAACACGACACATCGACACACCTCATGCCGATCTGCGACGTACTTGTGTAGTTTTGTCAAACGTCGATCGTTTCGAGGGGTAGGCAATCCGGTAGTCAATGGCGATTCATGGCCTCACAGATATAAACAACTATAACTCCGCTTCTATTCGTCGAATGCAAATTTGCGACATAGCAATTTGTAGCTTAAAACACGTTACATCGACCCACCTTGTGTCGATCTGCGACGAACTTGCATGGTTTCGTCAAACGTCGATCGTTTCGAGTGGTAGGGAATCCGGCCGTCAATGGTGATTCATGGCCTCACAGATATAAACAACAATAACTCCGCTTCTATTCGTCGTATGCGAATATGCGACATAGTAATTTGTAGCTTAAAACACGTCAGATCGACCCACCTTCTGCCGATCTGCGACGAACTTGCATGGTTTCGTCAAACGTCGATCGTTTCGAGTGGTAGGGAATCCGGCCGTCAATGGTGATTCATGGCCTCACAGATATAAACAACTATAACTCCGCTTCTATTCGTCGAATACAAATCTGCGACATAGCAATTTGTAGCTTAAAACACGTCACATCGACTCACCTTGTGCCGATCTGCGACGAACTTGCATAGTTTCGTCAAACATCGATCGTTTCGAGTGGTAGGCAATCCGGCCGTCAATGGTGATTCATGGTCTCACAGATATAAACAACAATAACTCCGCTTCTATTCGTCGTATGCAAATCTGCGACATAGCAATTTGTAGCATAAAACACGCCCCAACGAACCACCTTATACCGATCTGCGACGAACTTGCATAGTTTTGTCAAACATCGATCGTTTCGAGTGGAAAGCAATCCGGCCGTCAATGGTGATTCATGACCTGACAGATATAAACAACTATAACTCAGCTTCTATTCGTCGAATGCAAATTTGCGACATAGCGATTTGTAGCTTAAAACACGACACATCGACCCACTTCATGCCGATCTGTGACGTACTTGTATAGTTTCGTCAAACATCGATCGTTTCGAGTGGTAGGGAATCCGGCCGTCGATGGTGATTCATGGCCTCACAGATATAAACAACAATAACTCCGCTTCTATTCGTCGTATGCGAATCTGCGACATAGCAATATGTAGCTTAAAACACGACACATCGACCCACCTCATGCCGATCTGCGACGTACTTGTATAGTTTCGTCAAACATCGATCGTTTCGAGTGGTAAGCAATCCGGCCGTCAATGGTGATTCATGGCCTGACAGATATAAACAACTATAACTCCGCTTCCATTCGTCGAATGCAAATCTGCGACATAGCAATTTTTAGCTTAAAACACGTCACATCGACCCACCTTGTGCCGATCTGCGACGAACTTGCATAGTTTCGTCAAACATCGATCGTTTCGAGTGGTAGGCAATCCGGCCGTCAATGGTGATTCATGGCCTCACAGATATAAACAACAATAACTCCGCTTCTATTCGTCGAATGCAAATCTGCGACATAGCAATTTGTAGCTTAAAACACGTCACATCGACCAACCTTGTGCCGATCTGCGACGAACTTGCATAGTTTCGTCAAACATCGATCGTTTCGAGTGGTAGGCAATCCGGCCGTCAATGGTGATTCATGGCCTCACAGATATAAACAACAATAACTCCGCTTCTATTCGTCGTATGCAAATCTGCGACATAGCAATTTGTAGCATAAAACACGCCCCAACGAACCACCTTATACCGATCTGCGACGAACTTGCATAGTTTTGTCAAACATCGATCGTTTCGAGTGGAAAGCAATCCGGCCGTCAATGGCGATTCATGGCCTCACAGATATAAACAACTATAAGTCCGCTTCTATACGTCGTATGCGAATCTGCGACATAGCAATTTGTAGCTTAAAACACGCCCCAACGAACCACCTTATACCGATCTGCGACGAACTTGCATAGTTTCGTCAAACATCGATCGTTTCGAGTGGTAAGCAATCCGGCCGTCAATGGCGATTCATGGCCTCACAGATATAAACAACTATAACTCCGCTTCTATTCGTCGTATGCGAATCTGCGACCTAGCAATTTGTAGCTTAAAACACGCCCCAACTAACCACCTTATACCGATCTGCGACGAACTTGTATAGTTTCGTCAAACATCGATCGATTCTAGTGGAAAGCAATCCGGCCGTCAATGGTGATTCATGGCCTCACAGATACAAACAACAATAACTCCGCTTCTATACGTCGTATGCGAATCTGCGACATAGCAATTTGTAGCTTAAAACACGTCACATCGACCCACCTTGTGCCGATCTGGGACGAACTTGCATAGTTTCGTCAAACATCGATCGTTTGGAGTGGAAAGCAATCCGGCCGTCAATGGTGATTCATGGCCTCACAGATATAAACAACAATAACTCCGCTTCTATTCGTCGTATGCGAATATGCGACATAGCAATTTGTAGCTTAAAACACGTCACATCGACCCACCTTCTGCCGATCTGCGACGAACTTGCATGGTCTCGTCAAACGTCGATCGTTTCGAGTGGTAGGGAATCCGGCCGTCAATGGTGATTCATGGCCTCACAGATATAAACAACAATAACTCCGCTTCTATTCGTCGTATGCAAATCTGCGACATAGCAATTTGTAGCATAAAACACGACACATCGACACACCTCATGCCGATCTGCGACGTACTTGTATAGTTTTGTCAAACGTCGATCGTTTCGAGGGATAGGCAATCCGGTAGTCAATGGCGATTCATGGCCTCACAGATATAAACAACTATAACTCCGCTTCTATTCGTCGAATGCAAATTTGCGACATAGCAATTTGTAGCTTAAAACACGTTACATCGACCCACCTTGTGTCGATCTGCGACGAACTTGCATGGTTTCGTCAAACGTCGATCGTTTCGAGTGGTAGGCAATCCGGCCGTCAATGGTGATTCATGGCCTCACAGATATAAACAACAATAACTCCGCTTCTATTCGTCGTATGCGAATATGCGACATAGTAATTTGTAGCTTAAAACACGTCAGATCGACCCACCTTCTGCCGATCTGCGACGAACTTGCATGGTTTCGTCAAACGTCGATCGTTTCGAGTGGTAGGGAATCCGGCCGTCAATGGTGATTCATGGCCTCACAGATATAAACAACTATAACTCCGCTTCTATTCGTCGAATACAAATCTGCGACATAGCAATTTGTAGCTTAAAACACGTCACATCGACTCACCTTGTGCCGATCTGCGACGAACTTGCATAGTTTCGTCAAACATCGATCGTTTCGAGTGGTAGGCAATCCGGCCGTCAATGGTGATTCATGGCCTCACAGATATAAACAACAATAACTCCGCTTCTATTCGTCGTATGCAAATCTGCGACATAGCAATTTGTAGCATAAAACACGCCCCAACGAACCACCTTATACCGATCTGCGACGTACTTGTATAGTTTCGTCAAACGTCGATCGTTTCGAGTGGTAGGCAATCCGGTAGTCAATGGCGATTCATGGCCTCACAGATATAAACAACTATAAGTCCGCTTTTATACGTCGTATGCGAATCTGCGACATAGCAATTTGTAGCTTAAAACACGCCCCAACGAACCACCTTATACCGATCTGCGATGAACTTGCATAGGTTCGTCAAACATCGATCGTTTCGAGTGGAAAGCAATCCGGCCGTCAATGGTGATTCATGGCCTCACAGATATAAACAACTATAACTCCGCTTCTATTCGCCGCATGCAAATCTGCGACGTAGCAATTTGTAGCATAAAACACGGCCCAACGACCCACCTTATACCGATCTGCGACGAACTTGCATAGTTTTGTCAAACATCGATCGTTTCGAGTGGAAAGCAATCCGGCCGTCAATGGTGATTCATGGCCTGACAGATATAAACAACTATAACTCCGCTTCCATTCGTCGAATGCAAATCTGCGACATAGCAATTTTTAGCTTAAAACACGTCACATCGACCCACCTCATGCCGATCTGCGACGTACTTGTATAGTTTCGTCAAACGTCGATCGTTTCGAGTGGTAGGCAATCCGGCCGTCAATGGTGATCATGGCCTCACAGATATAAACACCAAAAACTTGGATTCTATTCGTCGTATGCGAATCTGCGACATAGCATTTTGTAGCTTAAAACACGGCCCAACGACCCACCTTATACCGATCTGCAACGAACTTGATTGGTTTCGTCAAACATCGATCGTTTCGAGTGCTAGGCTATCCGGCCGTCAATGGTGATTCATGGCCTCACGGATATAAACAACTATAACTCTGCTTCTGTTCGTCGTATGCAAATCTGCGACATAGCAATTTGTAGCTTAAAACACGACACATCGACACACCTCATGCCGATCTGCGACGTACTTGTATAGTTTTGTCAAACGTCGATCGTTTCGAGGGGTAGGCAATCCGGTAGTCAATGGCGATTCATGGCCTCACAGATATAAACAACTATAACTCCGCTTCTATTCGTCGAATGCAAATTTGCGACATAGCAATTTGTAGCTTAAAACACGTTACATCGACCCACCTTGTGTCGATCTGCGACGAACTTGCATGGTTTCGTCAAACGTCGATCGTTTCGAGTGGTAGGGAATCCGGCCGTCAATGGTGATTCATGGCCTCACAGATATAAACAACAATAACTCCGCTTCTATTCGTCGTATGCGAATATGCGACATAGTAATTTGTAGCTTAAAACACGTCAGATCGACCCACCTTCTGCCGATCTGCGACGAACTTGCATGGTTTCGTCAAACGTCGATCGTTTCGAGTGGTAGGGAATCCGGCCGTCAATGGTGATTCATGGCCTCACAGATATAAACAACTATAACTCCGCTTCTATTCGTCGAATACAAATCTGCGACATAGCAATTTGTAGCTTAAAACACGTCACATCGACTCACCTTGTGCCGATCCGCGACGAACTTGCATAGTTTCGTCAAACATCGATCGTTTCGAGTGGTAGGCAATCCGGCCGTCAATGGTGATTCATGGCCTCACAGATATAAACAACAATAACTCCGCTTCTATTCGTCGTATGCAAATCTGCGACATAGCAATTTGTAGCATAAACCACGCCCCAACGAACCACCTTATACCGATCTGCGACGAACTTGCATAGTTTTGTCAAACATCGATCGTTTCGAGTGGAAAGCAATCCGGCCGTCAATGGTGATTCATGACCTGACAGATATAAACAACTATAACTCAGCTTCTATTCGTCGAATGCAAATTTGCGACATAGCGATTTGTAGCTTAAAACACGACACATCGACCCACTTCATGCCGATCTGTGACGTACTTGTATAGTTTCGTCAAACATCGATCGTTTCGAGTGGTAGGGAATCCGGCCGTCGATGGTGATTCATGGCCTCACAGATATAAACAACAATAACTCCGCTTCTATTCGTCGTATGCGAATCTGCGACATAGCAATTTGTAGCTTAAAACACGCCCCAACGAACCACCTTATACCGATCTGCGATGAACTTGCATAGGTTCGTCAAACATCGATCGTTTCGAGTGGAAAGCAATCCGGCCGTCAATGGTGATTCATGGCCTCACAGATATAAACAACTATAACTCAGCTTCTATTCGTCGAATGCAAATTTGCGACATAGCGATTTGTAGCTTAAAACACGACACATCGACCCACTTCATGCCGATCTGTGACGTACTTGTATAGTTTCGTCAAACATCGATCGTTTCGAGTGGTAGGGAATCCGGCCGTCGATGGTGATTCATGGCCTCACAGATATAACAACAATAACTCCGCTTCTATTCGTCGTATGCGAATCTGCGACATAGCAATTTGTAGCTTAAAACACGACACATCGACCCACCTCATGCCGATCTGCGACGTACTTGTATAGTTTCGTCAAACATCGATCGTATCGAGTGGAAAGCAATCCGGCCGTCAATGGTGATTCATGGCCTGACAGATATAAACAACTATAACTCCGCTTCCATTCGTCGAATGCAAATCTGCGACATAGCAATTTTTAGCTTAAAACACGTCACATCGACCCACCTTGTGCCGATCTGCGACGAACTTGCATAGTTTCGTCAAACATCGATCGTTTCGAGTGGTAGGCAATCCGGCCGTCAATGGTAATTCATGGCCTCACAGATATAAACAACAATAACTCCGCTTCTATTCGTCGTATGCGAATATGCGACATAGCAATTTGGAGCTTAAAACACGTCACATCGACCCACCTTCTGCCGATCTGCGACGAACTTGCATGGTTTCGTCAAACTTCGATCGTTTCGAGTGGTGGGGAATCCGGCCGTCAATGGTGATTCATGGCCTCACAGATATAAACAACAATAACTCCGCTTCTATTCGTCGTATGCAAATCTGCGACATAGCAATTTGTAGCATAAAACACGCCCCAACGAACCACCTTATACCGATCTGCGACGAACTTGCATAGTTTTGTCAAACATCGATCGTTTCGAGTGGAAAGCAATCCGGCCGTCAATGGTGATTCATGACCTGACAGATATAAACAACTATAACTCAGCTTCTATTCGTCGAATGCAAATTTGCGACATAGCGATTTGTAGCTTAAAACACGACACATCGACCCACTTCATGCCGATCTGTGACGTACTTGTATAGTTTCGTCAAACATCGATCGTTTCGAGTGGTAGGGAATCCGGCCGTCGATGGTGATTCATGGCCTCACAGATATAAACAACAATAACTCCGCTTCTATTCGTCGTATGCGAATCTGCGACATAGCAATTTGTAGCTTAAAACACGACACATCGACCCACCTCATGCCGATCTGCGACGTACTTGTATAGTTTCGTCAAACATCGATCGTATCGAGTGGAAAGCAATCCGGCCGTCAATGGTGATTCATGGCCTGACAGATATAAACAACTATAACTCCGCTTCCATTCGTCGAATGCAAATCTGCGACATAGCAATTTTTAGCTTAAAACACGTCACATCGACCCACCTTGTGCCGATCTGCGACGAACTTGCATAGTTTCGTCAAACATCGATCGTTTCGAGTGGTAGGCAATCCGGCCGTCAATGGTAATTCATGGCCTCACAGATATAAACAACAATAACTCCGCTTCTATTCGTCGTATGCGAATATGCGACATAGCAATTTGGAGCTTAAAACACGTCACATCGACCCACCTTCTGCCGATCTGCGACGAACTTGCATGGTTTCGTCAAACTTCGATCGTTTCGAGTGGTGGGGAATCCGGCCGTCAATGGTGATTCATGGCCTCACAGATATAAACAACTATAACTCCGCTTCTATTCGTCGAATGCAAATCTGCGACATAGCAATTTGTAGCATAAAACACGTCACATCGACCCATCTTGTGCCGATCTGCGACGAACTTGCATAGTTTTGTCAAACATCGATCGTTTCGAGTGGAAAGCAATCCGGCCGTCAATGGTGATTCATGGCCTGACAGATATAAACAACTATAACTCCGCTTCTATTCATCGAATGCAAATCTGCGACATAGCAATTTGTAGCTTAAAACACGTCACATCGACCCACCTTGTGCCGATCTGCGACGAACTTGCATAGTTTCGTCGAAAATCGATCGTTTCGAGTGGTAGGGAATCCGGCCGTCAATGGTGATTCATGGCCTCACAGATATAAACAACAATAACTCCGCTTCTATTCGTCGTATGCAAATCTGCGACATAGCAATTTGTAGCTTAAAACAGGACACATCGACCCACCTTATACCGTTCTGCGAAAATCTTGCATAGTTTCGTCAAACGTCGATCGTTCCGAGTGGTAGGCGATCCGGCCGACAATGGTGATTCATGGCCTCACAGATATAAACACCAAAAACTTGGATTCTATTCGTCGTACCCGAATCTGCGACATAGCATTTTGTAGCTTAAAACACGGCCCAACGACCCACCTTATACCGATCTGCAACGAAGTTGATTGGTTTCGTCAAACATCGATCGTTTCGAGTGCGAGGCTATCCGGCCGTCAATGGTGATTCATGGCCTCACGGATATAAACAACTATAACTCTGCTTCTGTTCGTCGTATGCAAATCTGCGACATAGCAATTTGTAGCTTAAAACACGACACATCGACACACCTCATGCCGATCTGCGACGTACTTGTATAGTTTTGTCAAACGTCGATCGTTTCGAGGGGTAGGCAATCCGGTAGTCAATGGCGATTCATGGCCTCACAGATATAAACAACTATAACTCCGCTTCTATTCGTCGAATGCAAATTTGCGACATAGCAATTTGTAGCTTAAAACATGTTACATCGACCCACCTTGTGTCGATCTGCGACGAACTTGCATGGTTTCGTCAAACGTCGATCGTTTCGAGTGGTAGGGAATCCGGCCGTCAATGGTGATTCATGGCCTCACAGATATAAACAACAATAACTCCGCTTCTATTCGTCGTATGCGAATATGCGACATAGTAATTTGTAGCTTAAAGCAAGTCAGATCGACCCACCTTCTGCCGATCTGCGACGAACTTGCATGGTTTCGTCAAACGTCGATCGTTTCGAGTGGTAGGGAATCCGGCCGTCAATGGTGATTCATGGCCTCACAGATATAAACAACTATAACTCCGCTTCTATTCGTCGAATACAAATCTGCGACATAGCAATTTGTAGCTTAAAACACGTCACATCGACTCACCTTGTGCCGATCTGTGACGAACTTGCATAGTTTCGTCAAACGTCGATCGTTCCGAGTGGTAGGCGATCCGGCCGACAATGGTGATTCATGGCCTCACAGATATAAACACCAAAAACTTGGATTCTATTCGTCGTACCCGAATCTGCGACATAGCATTTTGTAGCTTAAAACACGGCCCAACGACCCACCTTATACCGATCTGCAACGAAGTTGATTGGTTTCGTCAAACATCGATCGTTTCGAGTGCGAGGCTATCCGGCCGTCAATGGTGATTCATGGCCTCACGGATATAAACAACTATAACTCTGCTTCTGTTCGTCGTATGCAAATCTGCGACATAGCAATTTGTAGCTTAAAACACGACACATCGACACACCTCATGCCGATCTGCGACGTACTTGTATAGTTTTGTCAAACGTCGATCGTATCGAGTGGAAAGCAATTCGGCCGTCAATGGTGATTCATGGCCTGACAGATATAAACAACTATAACTCCGCTTCCATTCGTCGAATGCAAATCTGCGACATAGCAATTTTTAGCTTAAAACACGTCACATCGACCCACCTTGTGCCGATCTGCGACGAACTTGCATAGTTTCGTCAAACATCGATCGTTTCGAGTGGTAGGCAATCCGGCCGTCAATGGTAATTCATGGCCTCACAGATATAAACAACAATAACTCCGCTTCTATTCGTCGTATGCGAATATGCGACATAGCAATTTGGAGCTTAAAACACGTCACATCGACCCACCTTCTGCCGATCTGCGACGAACTTGCATGGTTTCGTCAAACTTCGATCGTTTCGAGTGGTGGGGAATCCGGCCGTCAATGGTGATTCATGGCCTCACAGATATAAACAACAATAACTCCGCTTCTATTCGTCGTATGCAAATCTGCGACATAGCAATTTGTAGCATAAAACACGCCCCAACGAACCACCTTATACCGATCTGCGACGAACTTGCATAGTTTTGTCAAACATCGATCGTTTCGAGTGGAAAGCAATCCGGCCGTCAATGGTGATTCATGACCTGACAGATATAAACAACTATAACTCAGCTTCTATTCGTCGAATGCAAATTTGCGACATAGCGATTTGTAGCTTAAAACACGACACATCGACCCACTTCATGCCGATCTGTGACGTACTTGTATAGTTTCGTCAAACATCGATCGTTTCGAGTGGTAGGGAATCCGGCCGTCGATGGTGATTCATGGCCTCACAGATATAAACAACAATAACTCCGCTTCTATTCGTCGTATGCGAATCTGCGACATAGCAATTTGTAGCTTAAAACACGACACATCGACCCACCTCATGCCGATCTGCGACGTACTTGTATAGTTTCGTCAAACATCGATCGTATTGAGTGGAAAGCAATCCGGCCGTCAATGGTGATTCATGGCCTGACAGATATAAACAACTATAACTCCGCTTCCATTCGTCGAATGCAAATCTGCGACATAGCAATTTTTAGCTTAAAACACGTCACATCGACCCACCTTGTGCCGATCTGCGACGAACTTGCATAGTTTCGTCAAACATCGATCGTTTCGAGTGGTAGGCAATCCGGCCGTCAATGGTTATTCATGGCCTCACAGATATAAACAACAATAACTCCGCTTCTATTCGTCGTATGCGAATATGCGACATAGCAATTTGGAGCTTAAAACACGTCACATCGACCCACCTTCTGCCGATCTGAGACGAACTTGCATGGTTTCGTCAAACTTCGATCGTTTCGAGTGGTGGGGAATCCGGCCGTCAATGGTGATTCATGGCCTCACAGATATAAACAACTATAACTCCGCTTCTATTCATCGAATGCAAATCTGCGACATAGCAATTTGTAGCTTAAAACACGTCACATCGACCCACCTTGTGCCGATCTGCGACGAACTTGCATAGTTTCGTCGAACATCGATCGTTTCGAGTGGTAGGGAATCCGGCCGTCAATGGTGATTCATGGCCTCACAGATATAAACAACAATAACTCCGCTTCTACTCGTCGTATGCAAATCTGCGACATAGCAATTTGTAGCTTAAAACAGGACACATCGACCCACCTTATACCGTTCTGCGAAAATCTTGCATAGTTTCGTCAAACGTCGATCGTTCCGAGTGGTAGGCGATCCGGCCGACAATGGTGATTCATGGCCTCACAGATATAAACACCAAAAACTTGGATTCTATTCGTCGTACCCGAATCTGCGACATAGCATTTTGTAGCTTAAAACACGGCCCAACGACCCACCTTATACCGATCTGCAACGAAGTTGATTGGTTTCGTCAAACATCGATCGTTTCGAGTGCTAGGCTATCCGGCCGTCAATGGTGATTCATGGCCTCACGGATATAAACAACTATAACTCTGCTTCTGTTCGTCGTATGCAAATCTGCGACATAGCAATTTGTAGCTTAAAACACGACACATCGGCACACCTCATGCCGATCTGCGACGTACTTGTATAGTTTTGTCAAACGTCGATCGTTTCGAGGGGTAGGCAATCCGGTAGTCAATGGCGATTCATGGCCTCACAGATATAAACAACTATAACTCCGCTTCTATTCGTCGAATGCAAATTTGCGACATAGCAATTTGTAGCTTAAAACATGTTACATCGACCCACCTTGTGTCGATCTGCGACGAACTTGCATGGTTTCGTCAAACGTCGATCGTTTCGAGTGGTAGGGAATCCGGCCGTCAATGGTGATTCATGGCCTCACAGATATAAACAACAATAACTCCGCTTCTATTCGTCGTATGCGAATATGCGACATAGTAATTTGTAGCTTAAAGCACGTCAGATCGACCCACCTTCTGCCGATCTGCGACGAACTTGCATGGTTTCGTCAAACGTCGATCGTTTCGAGTGGTAGGGAATCCGGCCGTCAATGGTGATTCATGGCCTCACAGATATAAACAACTATAACTCCGCTTCTATTCGTCGAATACAAATCTGCGACATAGCAATTTGTAGCTTAAAACACGTCACATCGACTCACCTTGTGCCGATCTGCGACGAACTTGCATAGTTTCGTCAAACATCGATCGTTTCGAGTGGTAGGCAATCCGGCCGTCAATGGTGATTCATGGCCTCACAGATATAAACAACAATAACTCCGCTTCTATTCGTCGTATGCAAATCTGCGACATAGCAATTTGTAGCATAAAACACGCCCCAACGAACCACCTTATACCGATCTGCGACGAACTTGCATAGTTTTGTCAAACATCGATCGTTTCGAGTGGAAAGCAATCCGGCCGTCAATGGTGATTCATGACCTGACAGATATAAACAACTATAACTCAGCTTCTATTCGTCGAATGCAAATTTGCGACATAGCGATTTGTAGCTTAAAACACGACACATCGACCCACTTCATGCCGATCTGTGACGTACTTGTATAGTTTCGTCAAACATCGATCGTTTCGAGTGGTAGGGAATCCGGCCGTCGATGGTGATTCATGGCCTCACAGATATAAACAACAATAACTCCGCTTCTATTCGTCGTATGCGAATCTGCGACATAGCAATTTGTAGCTTAAAACACGACACATCGACCCACCTCATGCCGATCTGCGACGTACTTGTATAGTTTTGTCAAACATCGATCGTTTCGAGTGGAAAGCAATCCGGCCGTCAATGGTGATTCATGGCCTGACAGATATAAACAACTATAACTCCGCTTCCATTCGTCGAATGCAAATCTGCGACATAGCAATTTTTAGCTTAAAACACGTCACATCGACCCACCTTGTGCCGATCTGCGACGAACTTGCATAGTTTCGTCAAACATCGATCGTTTCGAGTGGTAGGCAATCCGGCCGTCAATGGTGATTCATGGCCTCACAGATATAAACAACAATAACTCCGCTTCTATTCGTCGTATGCGAATATGCGACATAGCAATTTGGAGCTTAAAACACGTCACATCGACCCACCTTCTGCCGATCTGCGACGAACTTGCATGGTTTCGTCAAACTTCGATCGTTTCGAGTGGTGGAGAATCCGGCCGTCAATGGTGATTCATGGCCTCACAGATATAAACAACTATAACTCCGCTTCTATTCGTCGAATGCAAATCTGCGACATAGCAATTTGTAGCTTAAAACACGTCACATCGACCAACCTTGTGCCGATCTGCGACGAACTTGCATAGTTTCGTCAAACATCGATCGTTTCGAGTGGTAGGCAATCCGGCCGTCAATGGTGATTCATGGCCTCACAGATATAAACAACAATAACTCCGCTTCTATTCGTCGTATGCAAATCTGCGACATAGCAATTTGTAGCATAAAACACGCCCCAACTAACCACCTTATACCGATCTGCGACGAACTTGCATTGTTTTGTCAAACATCGATCGTTTCGAGTGGAAAGCAATCCGGCCGTCAATGGCGATTCATGGCCTCACAGATATAAACAACTATAAGTCCGCTTCTATACGTCGTATGCGAATCTGCGACATAGCAATTTGTAGCTTAAAACACGCCCCAACGAACCACCTTATACCGATCTGCGACGAACTTGCATAGTTTCGTCAAACATCGATCGTTTCGAGTGGAAAGCAATCCGGCCGTCAATGGCGATTCATGGCCTCACAGATATAAACAACTATAACTCCGCTTCTATTCGTCGTATGCGAATCTGCGACCTAGCAATTTGTAGCTTAAAACACGCCCCAATGAACCACTTTATACCGATCTGCGACGAACTTGCATAGTTTCGTCAAACATCGATCGATTCTAGTGGAAAGCAATCCGGCCGTCAATGGTGATTCATGGCCTCACAGATACAAACAACAATAACTCCGCTTCTATACGTCGTATGCGAATCTGCGACATAGCAATTTGTAGCTTAAAACACGTCACATCGACCCACCTTGTGCCGATCTGGGACGAACTTGCATAGTTTCGTCAAACATCGATCGTTTGGAGTGGAAAGCAATCCGGCCGTCAATGGTGATTCATGGCCTCACAGATATAAACAACAATAGCTCCGCTTCTATTCGTCGTATGCGAATATGCGACATAGCAATTTGTAGCTTAAAACACGTCACATCGACCCACCTTCTGCCGATCTGCGACGAACTTGCATGGTTTCGTCAAACGTCGATCGTTTCGAGTGGTAGGGAATCCGGCCGTCAATGGTGATTCATGGCCTCACAGATATAAACAACAATAACTCCGCTTCTATTCGTCGTATGCAAATCTGCGACATAGCAATTTGTAGCATAAAACACGCCCCAACGAACCACCTTATACCGATCTGCGACGAACTTGCATAGTTTTGTCAATCATCAATCGTTTCGAGTGGAAAGCAATCCGGCCGTCAATGGTGATTCATGGCCTGACAGATATAAACAACTAAAACTCCGCTTCTATTCGTCGAATGCAAATGTGCGACATAGCAATTTGTAGCTTAAAACACGTCACATCGAACCACCTTGTGCCGATCTGCGACGAACTTGCATAGTTTCGTCAATCGTCGATCGTTTCGAGTGGTAGGCAATCCGATAGTCAATGGCGATTCATGGCCTCACAGATATAAACGACTATAAGTCCGCTTCTATACGTCGTATACGAATCTGCGACATAGCAATTTGTAGCTTAAAACACGCCCCAACGAACCACCTTATACCGATCTGCGACGAACTTGCATAGTTTTGTCAAACATCGATCGTTTCGAGTGGAAAGCAATCCGGCCGTCAATGGTGATTCATGGCCTGACAGATATAAACAACTATAACTCAGCTTCTATTCGTCGAATGCAAATTTACGACATAGCGATTTGTAGCTTAAAACACGACACATCGACCCACCTCATGCCGATCTGCGACGTACTTGTATAGTTTCGTCAAACGTCGATCGTTTCGAGTGGCAGGCAATCCGGTAGTCAATGGCGATTCATGGCCTCACAGATATAAACCACTATAACTCCGCTTCTATTAGTCGCATGCGAATCTGCGACCTAGCAATTTGTAGCTTAAAACACGCCCCGATGAAGCACCTTATACCGATCTGCGACGAACTTGCATAGTTTCGTCAAACATCGATCGATTCTAGTGGAAAGCAATCCGGCCGTCAATGGTGATTCATGGCCTCACAGATATAAACAACTATAACTCCGCTTCTATTCGTCGGATGCAAATCTACGACATAGCAATTTGTAGCTTAAAACACGTCACATCGACCCACCTTGTGCCGATCTGGGATGAACTTGCATAGTTTCGTCAAACATCGATGGTTTCGAGTGGTAGGCAATCCGGCCGTCAATGGTGATTCATGGCCTCACAGATATAAACAACAATAACTCCGCTTCTATTCGTCGAATGCAAATCTGCGACATAGCTATTTGTAGCTTAAAACATGGCCCAACGACCCACATTATACCGATCTGCGACGAACTTGCATAGTTTCGTCAAACGTCGATAGTTTCGAGTGGTAGGCAATCCGGCCGCCAATGGTGATTCATGGCCTCACAGATATAAACAACAATAACTCCGCTTCTATTCGTCGTATGCGAATCTGCGACAATGCAATTTGTAGCTTAAAACACGTCACATCGACCCACCTTCCGCCGATCTGCGACGAACTTGCATGGTTTCGTCAAACGTCGATCATTTCGAGTGGTCGGGAATCCGGCCGTCAATGGTGATTCATGGCCTCACAGATATAAACATCAATAACTCCGCTTCTATTCGTCGTATGCGAATATGCGACATAGCAATTTGTAGCTTAAAACACGTCACATCGACCCACCTTCCGCCGATCTGCGACGAACTTGCATGGTTTCGTCAAACGTCGATCATTTCGAGTGGTCGGGAATCCGGCCGTCAATGGTGATTCATGGCCTCACAGATATAAACAACAATAACTCCGCTTCTATTCGTCGTATGCGTATATGCGACATAGAAATTTGTTGCTTAAAACACGTCACATCGACCCACCTTCTGCCGATCTGCGACGAATTTGCATGGTTTCGTCAAACGTCGATCGTTTCGAGTGGTAGGGAATCCGGCCATCAATGGTGATTCATGGCCTCACAGATATAAACAACTATAACTCCGCTTCTATTCGTCGAATGCAAATCTGCGACATAGCAATTTGTAGCTTAAACCACGTCACATCGACCCACTTTGTGCCGATCTGCGACGAACTTGCATGGTTTCGTCAAACATCGATCGTTTCGAGTGGTAGGGACTCCGGCCGTCAATGGTGATTCATGGCCTCACAGATATAAACAACAATAACTCCGCTTCTATTCGTCGTATGCGAATCTGCGACATAGCAATTTGTAGCTTAAAACACGACACATCGACCCACCTCATGCCGATCTGCGACGTACTTGTATAGTTTCGTCAAACGTCGATCGTTTCGAGTGGTAGGCAATCCGGTAGTCAATGGCGATTCATGGCCTCACAGATATAAACAACTATAAGTCCGCTTTTATACGTCGTACGCGAATCTGCGACATAGCAATTTGTAGCTTAAAACACGCCCCAACGAACCACCTTATACCGATCTGCGACGAACTTGCATAGGTTCGTCAAACATCGATCGTTTCGAGTGGAAAGCAATCCGGCCGTCAATGGTGATTCATGGCCTCACAGATATAAACAACTATAACTCCGCTTCTATTCGCCGTATGCAAATCTGCGACGTAGCAATTTGTAGCATAAAACACGGCCCAACGACCCACCTTATACCGATCTGCGACGAACTTGCATAGTTTTGTCAAACATCGATCGTTTCGAGTGGAAAGCAATCCGGCCGTCAATGGTGATTCATGGCCTGACAGATATAAACAACTATAACTCCGCTTCCATTCGTCGAATGCAAATCTGCGACATAGCAATTTTTAGCTTAAAACACGTCACATCGACCCACCTTGTGCCGATCTGCGACGAACTTGCATAGTTTCGTCAAACATCGATCGTTTCGAGTGGTAGGCAATCCGGCCGTCAATGGTGATTCATGGCCTCACAGATATAAACAACAATAACTCCGCTTCTATTTGTCGTATGCAAATCTGCGACATAGCAATTTGTAGCATAAAACACGCCCCAACTAACCACCTTATACCGATCTGCGACGAACTTGCATAGTTTTGTCAAACATCGATCGTTTCGAGTGGAAAGCAATCCGGCCGTCAATGGTGATTCATGGCCTGACAGATTTAAACAACTATAACTCAGCTTCTATTCGTCGAATGCAAATTTGCGACATAGCGATTTGTAGCTTAAAACACGACACATCGACCCACCTCATGCCGATCTGCGACGTACTTGTATAGTTTCGTCAAACGTCGATCGTTTCGAGTGGTAGGCAATCCGGTAGTCAATGGCGATTCATGGCCTCACAGATATAAACAACTATAAGTCCGCTTCTATACGTCGTATGCGAATCTGCGACGTAGCAATTTGTAGCTTAAAACACGACACATCGACCCACCTCATGCCGATCTGCGACGTACTTGTATAGTTTTGTCAAACGTCGATCGTTTCGAGGGGTAGGCAATCCGGTAGTCAATGGCGATTCATGGCCTCACAGATATGAACAACTATAACTCCGCTTCTATTCGTCGAATGCAAATTTGCGACATAGCAATTTGTAGCTTAAAACACGTTACATCGACCCACCTTGTGCCGATCTGCGACGAACTTGCATAGTTTCGTCAAACATCGATCGTTTCGAGTGGTAGGCAATCCGGCCGTCAATGGTGATTCTTGGCCTCACAGATATAAACAATAATAACTCCGCTTCTATACGTCGTATGCGAATATGCGACATAGCAATTTGTAGCTTAAAACACGTCACATCGACCCACCTTCTGCCGATCTGCGACGAACTTGCATGGTTTCGTCAAACATCGATCGTTTCGAGTGGTGGGGACTCCGGCCGTCAATGGTGATTCATGGCCTCACAGATATAAACAACAATAACTCCGCTTCTATTCGTCGTATGCGAATCTGCGACATAGCAATTTGTAGCTTAAAACACGACACATCGACCCACCTCATGCCGATCTGCGACGTACTTGTATAGTTTCGTCAAACGTCGATCGTTTCGAGTGGGAGGCAATCTGGTAGTCAATGGCGATTCATGGCCTCACAGATATAAACAACTATAAGTCCGCTTCTATACGTCGTATGCGAATCTGCGACATAGCAATTTGTAGCTTAAAACACGCCCCAACGAACCACCTTATACCGATCTGCGACGAACTTGCGTAGTTTCGTCAAACATCGATCGTTTCGAGTGGAAAGCAATCCGGCCGTCAATGGTAATTCATGGCCTGACAGATATAAACAACTATAACTCCGCTTCCATTCGTCGAATGCAAATCTGCGACATAGCAATTTTTAGCTTAAAACACGTCACATCGACCCACCTTGTGCCGATCTGCGACGAACTTGCATAGTTTCGTCCAACATCGATCGTTTCGAGTGGTAGGCAATCCGGCCGTCAATGGTGATTCATGGCCTCACAGATATAAACAATAATAACTCCGCTTCTATTCGTCGTATGCGTATATGCGACATAGAAATTTGTTGCTTAAAACACGTCACATCGACCCACCTTCAGCCGATCTGCGACGAATTTGCATGGTTTCGTCAAACGTCGATCGTTTCGAGTGGTAGGGAATCCGGCCATCAATGGTGATTCATGGCCTCACAGATATAAACAACTATAACTCCGCTTCTATTCGTCGAATGCAAATCTGCGACATAGCAATTTGTAGCTTAAACCACGTCACATCGACCCACTTTGTGCCGATCTGCGACGAACTTGCATGGTTTCGTCAAACATCGATCGTTTCGAGTGGTAGGGATTCCGGCCGTCAATGGTGATTCATGGCCTCACAGATATAAACAACAATAACTCCGCTTCTATTCGTCGTATGCGAATCTGCGACATAGCAATTTGTAGCTTAAAACACGACACATCGACCCACCTCATGCCGATCTGCGACGTACTTGTATAGTTTCGTCAAACGTCGATCGTTTCGAGTGGTAGGCAATCCGGTAGTCAATGGCGATTCATGACCTCACAGATATAAACAACTATAAGTCCGCTTTTATACGTCGTACGCGAATCTGCGACATAGCAATTTGTAGCTTAAAACACGCCCCAACGAACCACCTTGTGCCGATCTGCGACGAACTTGCATGGTTTCGTCAAACGTCGATCGTTTCGAGTGGTAGGGAATCCGGCCGTCGATGGTGATTCATGGCCTCACAGATATAAACAACAATAACTCCGCTTCTATTCGTCGTATGCGAATCTGCGACATAGCAATTTGTAGCTTAAAACACGACACATCGACCCACCCCATGCCGATCTGCGACGTACTTGTATAGTTTCGTCAAACGGCGATCGTTTCGAGTGGTAGGCAATCCGGTAGTCAATGGCGATTCATGGCCTCACAGATATAAACAACTATAAGTCCGCTTCTATACGTCGTATGCGAATCTGCGACATAGCAATTTGTAGCTTAAAACACGCCCCAACGAACCACCTTATACCGATCTGCGACGAACTTGCATAGTTTTGTCAAACATCGATCGTTTCGAGTGGAAAGCAATCCGGCCGTCAATGGTGATTCATGGCCTGACAGATATAAACAACTATAACTCCGCTTCCATTCGTCGAATGCAAATCTGCGACATAGCAATTTTTACCTTAAAACACGTCACATCGACCCACCTTGTGCCGATCTGCGACGAACTTGCATAGTTTCGTCAAACATCGATCGTTTCGAGTGGTAGGCAATCCGGCCGTCAATGGTGATTCATGGCCTCACAGATATAAACAACAATAACTCCGCTTCTATTCGTCGTATGCGAATATGCGACATAGCAATTTGTAGCTTAAAACACGTCACATCGACCCACCTTCTGCCGATCTGCGACGAACTTGCATGGTTTCGTCAAACTTCGATCGTTTCGAGTGGTGGGGAATCCGGCCGTCAATGGTGATTCATGGCCTCACAGATATAAACAACTATAACTCCGCTTCTATTCGTCGAATGCAAATCTGCGACATAACAATTTGTAGCGTAAAACACGTCACATCGACCAACCTTGTGCCGATCTGCGACGAACTTGCATAGTTTCGTCAAACATCGATCGTTTCGAGTGGTAGGCAATCCGGCCGTCAATGGTGATCATGGCCTCACAGATATAAACACCAAAAACTTGGATTCTATTCGTCGTATGCGAATCTGCGACATAGCATTTTGTAGCTTAAAACACGGCCCAACGAGCCACCTTATACCGATCTGCAACGAACTTGATTGGTTTCGTCAAACATCGATCGTTTCGAGTGGTAGGCAATCCGGCCGTCAATGGTGATTCATGGCCTCACAGATATAAACAATAATAACTCCGCTTCTATTCGTCGAATACAAATCTGCGACATAGCAATTTGTAGCTTAAAACACGTCACATCGACCCACCTTGTGCCGATCTGCGACGAACTTGCATAGTTTCGTCAAACATCGATCGTTTCGAGTGGTAGGCAATCCGGCCGTCAATGGTGATTCATGGCCTCACAGATATAAACAACAATAACTCCGCTTCTATTCGTCGTATGCAAATCTGCGACATAGCAATTTGTAGCATAAAACACGCCCCAACGAACCACCTGATACCGATCTGCGACGAACTTGCATAGTTTTGTCAAACATCGATCGTTTCGAGTGGAAAGCAATCCGGCCGTCAATGGTGATTCATGGCCTCACAGATATAAACAACAATAACTCCGCTTCTATTCGTCGTATGCGAATATGCGACATAGTAATTTGTAGCTTAAAACACGTCAGATCGACCCACCTTCTGCCGATCTGCGACGAACTTGCATGGTTTCGTCAAACGTCGATCGTTTCGAGTGGTAGGCAATCCGGCCGTCAATGGTGATTCATGGCCTCACAGATATAAACTACAATAGCTCCGTTCTATTCGTCGTATGCGAATCTGCGACATAGCAATTTGTAGCTTAAAACACGCCCTAACGAACCACCTTATACCGATCTGCGACGAACTTGCATAGTTTTGTCAAACATCGATCGTTTCGAGTGGAAAGCAATCCGGCCGTCAATGGTGATTCATGACCTGACAGATATAAACAATTATAACTCCGCTTCTATTCGTCGAATGCAAATCTGCGACATAGCAATTTGTAGCTTAAAACACGTTACATCGACCCACCTTGTGCCGATCTGCGACGAACTTGCATGGTTTCGTCAAACGTCGATCGTTTCGAGTGGTAGGGAATCCGGCCGTCAATGGTGATTCATGGCCTCACAGATATAAACAACTATACCTCCGCTTCTATTCGTCGAATGCAAATCTGCGACATAGCAATTTGTAGCTTAAAACACGTCACATCGACCCACCTTGTGCCGATCTGCGACGAACTTGCATAGTTTCGTCAAACATCGATCGTTTCGAGTGGTAGGCAATCCGGCCGTCATTGGTGATTCATGGCCTCACAGATATATACAACAATAACTCCGCTTCTATTCGTCGTATGCAAATCTGCGACATAGCAATTTGTAGTATAAAACACGCCCCAACGAACCACCTTATACCGATCTGCGACGAACTTGCATAGTTTTGTCAAACATCCATCGTTTCGAGTGGAAAGCAATCCGGCCGTCAATGGTGATTCATGGCCTCACAGATATAAACAACAATAACTCCGCTTCTATTCGTCGTATGCGAATATGCGACATAGCAATTTGTAGCTTAAAACACGCCACATCGAACCACCTTGTGCCGATCTGCGACGAACTTGCATAGTTTCGTCAAACATCGATCGTTTCGAGTGGTAGGGAATCCGGCCGTCAATGGTGATTCATGGCCTCACAGATATAAACCACAATAACTCCGTTCTATTCGTCGTATGCGAATCTGCGACATAGCAATTTGTAGCTTAAAACACGCCCTAACGAACCACCTTATACCGATCTGCGACGAACTTGCATAGTTTTGTCAAACATCGATCGTTTCGAGTGGAAAGCAATCCGGCCGTCAATGGTGATTCATGACCTGACAGATATAAACAATTATAACTCCGCTTCTATTCGTCGAATGCAAATCTGCGAAATAGCAATTTGTAGCTTAAAACACGTTACATCGACCCACCTTGTGCCGATCTGCGACGAACTTGCATAGTTTCGTCAAACATCGATCGTTTCGAGTGGTAGGCAATCCGGCCGTCAATGGTGATTCATGGCCTCACAGATATAAACAACAATAACTCCGCTTCTATTCGTCGTATGCAAATCTGCGACATAGCAATTTGTAGCATAAAACACGCCCCAACGAACCACCTTATACCGATCTGCGACGAACTTGCATAGTTTTGTCTAACATCGATCGTTTCGAGGGGAAAGCAATCCGGCCGTCAATGGTGATTCATGGCCTCACAGATTTAAACAACTATAACTCCGCTTCTATTCGTCGAATGCAAATCTGCGACGTAGCAATTTGTAGCTTAAAACACGACACATCGACCCACCTTGTGCCGATATGCGACGCACTTGCATAGTTTCGTCAAACATCGATCGTTTCGAGTGGTAGGGAATCCGACCGCCAATGGTGATTCATGGCCTCACAGATGTAAACAACTATAACTCCGCTTCTATTCGTCGAATGCAAATCTGCGACATAGCAATTTGTAGCTTAAAACACGTCACATCGACCCACCTTGTGCCGATCTGCGACGAACTTGCATGGTTTCGTCAAACGTCGATCGTTTCGAGTGGTAGGGAATCCGGCCGTCAATGGTGATTCATGGCCTCACAGATATAAACCACAATAACTCCGTTCTATTCGTCGTATGCGAATCTGCGACATAGCAATTTGTAGCTTAAAACACGCCCTAACGAACCACCTTATACCGATCTGCGACGAACTTGCATAGTTTTGTCAAACATCGATCGTTTCGAGTGGAAAGCAATCCGGCCGTCAATGGTGATTCATGACCTGACAGATATAAACAATTATAACTCCGCTTCTATTCGTCGAATGCAAATCTGCGACATAGCAATTTGTAGCTTAAAACACGTTACATCGACCCACCTTGTGCCGATCTGCGACGAACTTGCATGGTTTCGTCAAACGTCGATCGTTTCGAGTGGTAGGGAATCCGGCCGTCAATGGTGATTCATGGCCTCACAGATATAAACAACTATACCTCCGCTTCTATTCGTCGAATGCAAATCTGCGACATAGCAATTTGTAGCTTAAAACACGTCACATCGACCCACCTTGTGCCGATCTGCGACGAACTTGCATAGTTTCGTCAAACATCGATCGTTTCGAGTGGTAGGCAATCCGGCCGTCATTGGTGATTCATGGCCTCACAGATATATACAACAATAACTCCGCTTCTATTCGTCGTATGCAAATCTGCGACATAGCAATTTGTAGTATAAAACACGCCCCAACGAACCACCTTGTGCCGATCTGCGACGAACTTGCATGGTTTCGTCAAACGTCGATCGTTTCGAGTGGTAGGGAATCCGGCCGTCGATGGTGATTCATGGCCTCACAGATATAAACAACAATAACTCCGCTTCTATTCGTCGTATGCGAATCTGCGACATAGCAATTTGTAGCTTAAAACACGACACATCGACCCACCCCATGCCGATCTGCGACGTACTTGTATAGTTTCGTCAAACGGCGATCGTTTCGAGTGGTAGGCAATCCGGTAGTCAATGGCGATTCATGGCCTCACAGATATAAACAACTATAAGTCCGCTTCTATACGTCGTATGCGAATCTGCGACATAGCAATTTGTAGCTTAAAACACGCCCCAACGAACCACCTTATACCGATCTGCGACGAACTTGCATAGTTTTGTCAAACATCGATCGTTTCGAGTGGAAAGCAATCCGGCCGTCAATGGTGATTCATGGCCTGACAGATATAAACAACTATAACTCCGCTTCCATTCGTCGAATGCAAATCTGCGACATAGCAATTTTTACCTTAAAACACGTCACATCGACCCACCTTGTGCCGATCTGCGACGAACTTGCATAGTTTCGTCAAACATCGATCGTTTCGAGTGGTAGGCAATCCGGCCGTCAATGGTGATTCATGGCCTCACAGATATAAACAACAATAACTCCGCTTCTATTCGTCGTATGCGAATATGCGACATAGCAATTTGTAGCTTAAAACACGTCACATCGACCCACCTTCTGCCGATCTGCGACGAACTTGCATGGTTTCGTCAAACTTCGATCGTTTCGAGTGGTGGGGAATCCGGCCGTCAATGGTGATTCATGGCCTCACAGATATAAACAACTATAACTCCGCTTCTATTCGTCGAATGCAAATCTGCGACATAACAATTTGTAGCGTAAAACACGTCACATCGACCAACCTTGTGCCGATCTGCGACGAACTTGCATAGTTTCGTCAAACATCGATCGTTTCGAGTGGTAGGCAATCCGGCCGTCAATGGTGATCATGGCCTCACAGATATAAACACCAAAAACTTGGATTCTATTCGTCGTATGCGAATCTGCGACATAGCATTTTGTAGCTTAAAACACGGCCCAACGAGCCACCTTATACCGATCTGCAACGAACTTGATTGGTTTCGTCAAACATCGATCGTTTCGAGTGGTAGGCAATCCGGCCGTCAATGGTGATTCATGGCCTCACAGATATAAACAATAATAACTCCGCTTCTATTCGTCGAATACAAATCTGCGACATAGCAATTTGTAGCTTAAAACACGTCACATCGACCCACCTTGTGCCGATCTGCGACGAACTTGCATAGTTTCGTCAAACATCGATCGTTTCGAGTGGTAGGCAATCCGGCCGTCAATGGTGATTCATGGCCTCACAGATATAAACAACAATAACTCCGCTTCTATTCGTCGTATGCAAATCTGCGACATAGCAATTTGTAGCATAAAACACGCCCCAACGAACCACCTGATACCGATCTGCGACGAACTTGCATAGTTTTGTCAAACATCGATCGTTTCGAGTGGAAAGCAATCCGGCCGTCAATGGTGATTCATGGCCTCACAGATATAAACAACAATAACTCCGCTTCTATTCGTCGTATGCGAATATGCGACATAGTAATTTGTAGCTTAAAACACGTCAGATCGACCCACCTTCTGCCGATCTGCGACGAACTTGCATGGTTTCGTCAAACGTCGATCGTTTCGAGTGGTAGGCAATCCGGCCGTCAATGGTGATTCATGGCCTCACAGATATAAACTACAATAGCTCCGTTCTATTCGTCGTATGCGAATCTGCGACATAGCAATTTGTAGCTTAAAACACGCCCTAACGAACCACCTTATACCGATCTGCGACGAACTTGCATAGTTTTGTCAAACATCGATCGTTTCGAGTGGAAAGCAATCCGGCCGTCAATGGTGATTCATGACCTGACAGATATAAACAATTATAACTCCGCTTCTATTCGTCGAATGCAAATCTGCGACATAGCAATTTGTAGCTTAAAACACGTTACATCGACCCACCTTGTGCCGATCTGCGACGAACTTGCATGGTTTCGTCAAACGTCGATCGTTTCGAGTGGTAGGGAATCCGGCCGTCAATGGTGATTCATGGCCTCACAGATATAAACAACTATACCTCCGCTTCTATTCGTCGAATGCAAATCTGCGACATAGCAATTTGTAGCTTAAAACACGTCACATCGACCCACCTTGTGCCGATCTGCGACGAACTTGCATAGTTTCGTCAAACATCGATCGTTTCGAGTGGTAGGCAATCCGGCCGTCATTGGTGATTCATGGCCTCACAGATATATACAACAATAACTCCGCTTCTATTCGTCGTATGCAAATCTGCGACATAGCAATTTGTAGTATAAAACACGCCCCAACGAACCACCTTATACCGATCTGCGACGAACTTGCATAGTTTTGTCAAACATCCATCGTTTCGAGTGGAAAGCAATCCGGCCGTCAATGGTGATTCATGGCCTCACAGATATAAACAACAATAACTCCGCTTCTATTCGTCGTATGCGAATATGCGACATAGCAATTTGTAGCTTAAAACACGCCACATCGAACCACCTTGTGCCGATCTGCGACGAACTTGCATAGTTTCGTCAAACATCGATCGTTTCGAGTGGTAGGGAATCCGGCCGTCAATGGTGATTCATGGCCTCACAGATATAAACCACAATAACTCCGTTCTATTCGTCGTATGCGAATCTGCGACATAGCAATTTGTAGCTTAAAACACGCCCTAACGAACCACCTTATACCGATCTGCGACGAACTTGCATAGTTTTGTCAAACATCGATCGTTTCGAGTGGAAAGCAATCCGGCCGTCAATGGTGATTCATGACCTGACAGATATAAACAATTATAACTCCGCTTCTATTCGTCGAATGCAAATCTGCGAAATAGCAATTTGTAGCTTAAAACACGTTACATCGACCCACCTTGTGCCGATCTGCGACGAACTTGCATAGTTTCGTCAAACATCGATCGTTTCGAGTGGTAGGCAATCCGGCCGTCAATGGTGATTCATGGCCTCACAGATATAAACAACAATAACTCCGCTTCTATTCGTCGTATGCAAATCTGCGACATAGCAATTTGTAGCATAAAACACGCCCCAACGAACCACCTTATACCGATCTGCGACGAACTTGCATAGTTTTGTCTAACATCGATCGTTTCGAGGGGAAAGCAATCCGGCCGTCAATGGTGATTCATGGCCTCACAGATTTAAACAACTATAACTCCGCTTCTATTCGTCGAATGCAAATCTGCGACGTAGCAATTTGTAGCTTAAAACACGACACATCGACCCACCTTGTGCCGATCTGCGACGCACTTGCATAGTTTCGTCAAACATCGATCGTTTCGAGTGGTAGGGAATCCGACCGCCAATGGTGATTCATGGCCTCACAGATGTAAACAACTATAACTCCGCTTCTATTCGTCGAATGCAAATCTGCGACATAGCAATTTGTAGCTTAAAACACGTCACATCGACCCACCTTGTGCCGATCTGCGACGAACTTGCATGGTTTCGTCAAACGTCGATCGTTTCGAGTGGTAGGGAATCCGGCCGTCAATGGTGATTCATGGCCTCACAGATATAAACCACAATAACTCCGTTCTATTCGTCGTATGCGAATCTGCGACATAGCAATTTGTAGCTTAAAACACGCCCTAACGAACCACCTTATACCGATCTGCGACGAACTTGCATAGTTTTGTCAAACATCGATCGTTTCGAGTGGAAAGCAATCCGGCCGTCAATGGTGATTCATGACCTGACAGATATAAACAATTATAACTCCGCTTCTATTCGTCGAATGCAAATCTGCGACATAGCAATTTGTAGCTTAAAACACGTTACATCGACCCACCTTGTGCCGATCTGCGACGAACTTGCATGGTTTCGTCAAACGTCGATCGTTTCGAGTGGTAGGGAATCCGGCCGTCAATGGTGATTCATGGCCTCACAGATATAAACAACTATACCTCCGCTTCTATTCGTCGAATGCAAATCTGCGACATAGCAATTTGTAGCTTAAAACACGTCACATCGACCCACCTTGTGCCGATCTGCGACGAACTTGCATAGTTTCGTCAAACATCGATCGTTTCGAGTGGTAGGCAATCCGGCCGTCATTGGTGATTCATGGCCTCACAGATATATACAACAATAACTCCGCTTCTATTCGTCGTATGCAAATCTGCGACATAGCAATTTGTAGTATAAAACACGCCCCAACGAACCACCTTATACCGATCTGCGACGAACTTGCATAGTTTTGTCAAACATCCATCGTTTCGAGTGGAAAGCAATCCGGCCGTCAATGGTGATTCATGGCCTCACAGATATAAACAACAATAACTCCGCTTCTATTCGTCGTATGCGAATATGCGACATAGCAATTTGTAGCTTAAAACACGCCACATCGAACCACCTTGTGCCGATCTGCGACGAACTTGCATAGTTTCGTCAAACATCGATCGTTTCGAGTGGTAGGGAATCCGGCCGTCAATGGTGATTCATGGCCTCACAGATATAAACCACAATAACTCCGTTCTATTCGTCGTATGCGAATCTGCGACATAGCAATTTGTAGCTTAAAACACGCCCTAACGAACCACCTTATACCGATCTGCGACGAACTTGCATAGTTTTGTCAAACATCGATCGTTTCGAGTGGAAAGCAATCCGGCCGTCAATGGTGATTCATGACCTGACAGATATAAACAACTATAACTCCGCTTCTATTCGTCGAATGCAAATCTGCGCCATAGCAATTTGTAGCATAAAACACGTCACATCGACCCACCTTGTGCCGATCTGCGACGAACTTGCATGGTTTCGTCAAACGTCGATCGTTTCGAGTGGTAGGGAATCCGGCCGTCAATGGTGATTCATGGCCTCACAGATATAAACCACAATAACTCCGTTCTATTCGTCGTATGCGAATCTGCGACATAGCAATTTGTAGCTTAAAACACGCCCTAACGAACCACCTTATACCGATCTGCGACGAACTTGCATAGTTTTGTCAAACATCGATCGTTTCGAGTGGAAAGCAATCCGGCCGTCAATGGTGATTCATGACCTGACAGATATAAACAATTATAACTCCGCTTCTATTCGTCGAATGCAAATCTGCGACATAGCAATTTGTAGCTTAAAACACGTTACATCGACCCACCTTGTGCCGATCTGCGACGAACTTGCATAGTTTCGTCAAACATTGATCGTTTCGAGTGGTAGGCAATCCGGCCGTCAATGGTGATTCATGGCCTCACAGATATAAACAACAATAACTCCGCTTCTATTCGTCGTATGCAAATCTGCGACATAGCAATTTGTAGCATAAAACACGCCCCAACGAACCACCTTATACCGATCTGCGACGAACTTGCATAGTTTCGTCAAACATCGATCGTTTCGACTGGAAAGCAATCCGGCCGTCAATGGTGATTCATGGCCTGACAGATATAAACAACTATAACTCCGCTTCTATTCGTCGTATGCGAATCTGCGACCTAGCAATTTGTAGCATAAAACACGGCCCAACGACCCACCTTATACCGATCTGCGACGAACTTGCATAGTTTCGTCCAACATCGATCGTTTCGAGTGGAAAGCAATCCGGCCGTCAATGGTGATTCATGGCCTCACAGATATAAACAACTATAACTCCGCTTCTATTCGTCGAATGCAAATCTGCGACATAGCAATTTGTAGCTTAGAACACATCACATCGAACCACCTTGCGCCGATCTGCGACGAACTTGCATGGTTTCGTCAAACATCGATCGTTTCGAGTGGTAGGCAATCCGGCCGTCAATGGTGATTCATGGCCTCACAGATATAAACAACAATAACTCCGCTTCTATTCGTCGTATGCAAATCTGCGACATAGCAATTTGTAGCATAAAACACGCCCCAACGAACCACCTTATACCGATCTGCGACGAACTTGCATAGTTTTGTCAAACATCGATCGTTTCGAGTGGAAAGCAATCCGGCCGTCAATGGTGATTCATGGCCTGACAGATATAAACAACTATAACTCAGCTTCTATTCGTCGATTGCAAATTTGCGACATAGCGATTTGTAGCTTAAAACACGACACATCGACCCACCTCATGCCGATCTGCGACGTACTTGTATAGTTTCGTCAAACGACGATCGTTTCGAGTGGTAGGCAATCCGGTAGTCAATGGCGATTCATGGCCTCACAGATATAAACAACAATAACTCCGCTTCTATTCGTTGTATGCGAATCTGCGACCTAGAAATTTGTAGCTTAAAACACGCCCCAATGAACCACCTTATACCGATCTGCGACGAACTTGCATAGTTTCGTCAAACATCGATCGATTCTAGTGGAAAGCAATCCGGCCGTCAATGGTGATTCATGGCCAGACAGATATAAACAACTATAACTCCGCTTCTATTCGTCGAATGCAAATCTGCGACATAGCAATTTGTAGCATAAAACACGTCACATCGACCCACCTTGTGCCGATCTGCGACGAACTTGCATGGTTTCGTCAAACGTCGATCGTTTCGAGTGGTTGGGAATCCGGCCGTCAATGGTGATTCATGGTCTCACAGATATAAACAACAATAACTGCGCTTCTATTCGTCGTATGCGAATCTGCGACATAGCAATTTGTAGCTTAAAACAAGACACATCGGCCCACCTCATGCCGATCTGCGACGTGCTTGTATAGTTTCGTCAAACGTCGATCGATTCGAGTGGTAGGCAATCCGGTAGTCAATGGCGATTCATGGCCTCACAGATATAAACAACTATAAGTCCGCTTCTATACGCCGTATGCGAATCTGCGACATAGCAATTTGTAGCTTAAAACACGCCCCAACGAACCACCTTATACCGATCTGCGACGGACTTGCATAGTTTCGTCAAACATCGATCGTTTCGAGTGGAAAGCAATCCGGCCGTCAATGGTGATTCATGGCCTCACAGATATAAACAACAATAACTCCGCTTCTATTCGTCGAATGCAAATCTGCGACATAGCAATTTGTAGCTTAAAACACGTTACATCGACCCACCTTGTGCCGATCTGCGACGAACTTGCATAGTTTCGTCAAACATTGATCGTTTCGAGTGGTAGGCAATCCGGCCGTCAATGGTGATTCATGGCCTCACAGATATAAACAACAATAACTCCGCTTCTATTCGTCGTATGCGAATCTGCGACATAGCAATTTGTAGCTTAAAACACGACACATCGACCCACCTCATGCCGCTCTGCGACGTACTTGTATAGTTTCGTCAAACGTCGATCGTTTCGAGTGGTAGGCAATCCGGTAGTCAATGGCGATTCATGGCCTCACAGATATAAACAACTATAAGTCCGCTTTTATACGTCGTATGCGAATCTGCGACATAGCAATTTGGAGCTTAAAACACGCCCCAACGAACCACCTTATACCGATCTGCGACGAACTTGCATAGGTTCGTCAAACATCGATCGTTTCGAGTGGAAAGCAATCCGGCCGTCAATGGTGATTCATGGCCTCACAGATATAAACAACAATAACTCCGCTTCTATTCGTCGTATGCAAATCTGCGACATAGCAATTTGTAGCATAAAACACGCCCCAACTAACCACCTTATACCGATCTGCGACGTACTTGTATAGTTTTGTCAAACGTCGATCGTTTCGAGGGGTAGGCAATCCGGTAGTCAATGGCGATTCATGGCCTCACAGATATAAACAACTATAACTCCGCTTCTATTCGTCGAATGGAAATTTGCGACATAGCAATTTGTAGCTTAAAACACGTCACATCGACCCACCTTGTGCCGATCTGCGACGAACTTGCATAGTTTCGTCAAACATCGATCGTTTCGAGTGGTAGGCAATCCGGTAGTCAATGCCGATTCATGGCCTCACAGATATAAACAACTATAACTCCGCTTCTATTCGTCGAATGCAAATTTGCGACATAGCAATTTGTAGCTTAAAACACGTCACATCGACCCACCTTGTGCCGATCTGCGACGAACTTGCATAGTTTCGTCAAACGTCGATCGTTTCGAGTGGTTGGGAATCCGGCCATCAATGGTGATTCATGGCCTCACAGATATAAACAACTATAACTCCGCTTCTATTCGTCGAATGCAAATCTGCGACATAGCAATTTGTAGCTTAAACCACGTCACATCGACCCACTTTGTGCCGATCTGCGACGAACTTGCATGGTTTCGTCAAACATCGATCGTTTCGAGTGGTAGGGACTCCGGCCGTCAATGGTGATTCATGGCCTCACAGATATAAACAACAATAACTCCGCTTCTATTCGTCGTATGCGAATCTGCGACATAGCAATTTGTAGCTTAAAACACGACACATCGACCCACCTCATGCCGCTCTGCGACGTACTTGTATAGTTTCGTCAAACGTCGATCGTTTCGAGTGGTAGGCAATCCGGTAGTCAATGGCGATTCATGGCCTCACAGATATAAACAACAATAAGTCCGCTTTTATACGTCGTATGCGAATCTGCGACATAGCAATTTGTAGCTTAAAACACGCCCCAACGAACCACCTTATACCGATCTGCGACGAACTTGCATAGGTTCGTCAAACATCGATCGTTTCGAGTGGAAAGCAATCCGGCCGTCAATGGTGATTCATGGCCTCACAGATATAAACAAAAATAACTCCGCTTCTATTCGTCGTATGCAAATCTGCGACATAGCAATTTGTAGCATAAAACACGCCCCAACTAACCACCTTATACCGATCTGCGACGAGCTTGTATAGTTTCGTCAAACGTCGATCGTTTCGAGTGGGAGGCAATCCGGTAGTCAATGGCGATTCATGGACTCACAGATATAAACAACTATAAGTCCGCTTCTATACGTCGTATGCGAATCTGCGACATAGCAATTTGTAGCTTAAAACACGCCCCAACGAACCACCTTATACCGATCTGCGACGAACTTGCGTAGTTTCGTCAAACATCGATCGTTTCGAGTGGAAAGCAATCCGGCCGTCAATGGTGATTCATGGCCTCACAGATATAAACAACTATAACTCCGCTTCTATTCGCCGTTTGCAAATCTGCGACGTAGCAATTTGTAGCATAAAACACGTCACATCGACCCACCTTGTGCCGATCTGCGACGAACTTGCATAGTTTTGTCAAACATCGATCGTTTCGAGTGGAAAGCAATTCGGCCGTCAATGGTGATTCATGGCCTGACAGATATAAACAACTATAACTCCGCTTCCATTCGTCGAATGCAAATCTGCGACATAGCAATTTTTAGCTTAAAACACGTCACATCGACCCACCTTGTGCCGATCTGCGACGTACTTGTATAGTTTCGTCAAACGTCGATCGTTTCGAGTGGTAGGCAATCCGGTAGTCAATGGCGATTCATGGCCTCACAGATATAAACAACTATAACTCCGCTTCTATTCGTCGAATGCAAATCTGCGACATAGCAATTTGTAGCTTAAACCACGTCACATCGACCCACTTTGTGCCGATCTGCGACGAACTTGAATGGTTTCGTCAAACATCGATCGTTTCGAGTGGTAGGGACTCCGGCCGTCAATGGTGATTCATGGCCTCACAGATATAAACAACAATAACTCCGCTTCTATTCGTCGTATGTGAATCTGCGACATAGCAATTTGTAGCTTAAAACACGACACATCGACCCACCTCATGCCGCTCTGCGACGTACTTGTATAGTTTCGTCAAACGTCGATCGTTTCGAGTGGTAGGCAATCCGGTAGTCAATCGCGATTCATGGCCTCACAGATATAAACAACAATAAGTCCGCTTTTATACGTCGTATGCGAATCTGCGACATAGCAATTTGTAGCTTAAAACACGCCCCAACGAACCACCTTATACCGATCTGCGACGAACTTGCATAGGTTCGTCAAACATCGATCGTTTCGAGTGGAAAGCAATCCGGCCGTCAATGGTGATTCATGGCCTCACAGATATAAACAACAATAAGTCCGCTTTTATACGTCGTATGCGAATCTGCGACATAGCAATTTGTAGCTTAAAACACGCCCCAACGAACCACCTTATACCGATCTGCGACGAACTTGCATAGGTTCGTCAAACATCGATCGTTTCGAGTGGAAAGCAATCCGGCCGTCAATGGTGATTCATGGCCTCACAGATATAAACAAAAATAACTCCGCTTCTATTCGTCGTATGCAAATCTGCGACATAGCAATTTGTAGCATAAAACACGCCCCAACTAAGCACCTTATACCGATCTGCGACGAGCTTGTATAGTTTCGTCAAACGTCGATCGTTTCGAGTGGGAGGCAATCCGGTAGTCAATGGCGATTCATGGCCTCACAGATATAAACAACTATAAGTCCGCTTCTATACGTCGTATGCGAATCTGCGACATAGCAATTTGTAGCTTAAAACACGCCCCAACGAACCACCTTATACCGATCTGCGACGAACTTGCGTAGTTTCGTCAAACATCGATCGTTTCGAGTGGAAAGCAATCCGGCCGTCAATGGTGATTCATGGCCTCACAGATATAAACAACTATAACTCCGCTTCTATTCGCCGTTTGCAAATCTGCGACGTAGCAATTTGTAGCATAAAACACGTCACATCGACCCACCTTGTGCCGATCTGCGACGAACTTGCATAGTTTTGTCAAACATCGATCGTTTCGAGTGGAAAGCAATCCGGCCGACAATGGTGATTCATGGCCTGACAGATATAAACAACTATAACTCCGCTTCCATTCGTCGAATGCAAATCTGCGACATAGCAATTTTTAGCTTAAAACACGTCACATCGACCCACCTTGTGCCGATCTGCGACGAACTTGCATAGTTTCGTCAAACATCGATCGTTTCGAGTGGTAGGCAATCCGGCCGTCAATGGTGATTCATGGCCTCACAGATATAAACAATAATAACTCCGCTTCTATTCGTCGTATGCGTATATGCGACATAGCAATTTGTTGCTTAAAACACGTCACATCGACCCACCTTCTGCCGATCTGCGACGAATTTGCATGGTTTCGTCAAACGTCGATCGTTTCGAGTGGTAGGGAATCCGGCCATCAATGGTGATTCATGGCCTCACAGATATAAACAACTATAACTCCGCTTCTATTCGTCGAATGCAAATCTGCAACATAGCAATTTGTAGCTTAAACCACGTCACATCGACCCACTTTGTGCCGATCTGCGACGAACTTGCATGGTTTCGTCAAACATCGATCGTTTCGAGTGGTAGGGACTCCGGCCGTCAATGGTGATTCATGGCCTCACAGATATAAACAACAATAACTCCGCTTCTATTCGTCGTATGCGAATCTGCGACATAGTAATTTGTAGCTTAAAACACGACACATCGACCCACCTCATGCCGCTCTGCGACGTACTTGTATAGTTTCGTCAAACGTCGATCGTTTCGAGTGGTAGGCAATCCGGTAGTCAATGGCGATTCATGGCCTCACAGATATAAACAACTATAAGTCCGCTTTTATACGTCGTATGCGAATCTGCGACATAGCAATTTGTAGCTTAAAACACGGCCCAACGACCCACCTTATACCGATCTGCGACGAACTTGCATAGTTTCGTCCAACATCGATCGTTTCGAGTGGAAAGCAATCCGGCCGTCAATGGTGATTCATGGCCTCACAGATATAAACAACTATAACTCCGCTTCTATTCGTCGAATGCAAATCTGCGACATAGCAATTTGTAGCTTAGAACACATCACATCGAACCACCTTGCGCCGATCTGCGACGAACTTGCATGGTTTCGTCAAACATCGATCGTTTCGAGTGGTAGGCAATCCGGCCGTCAATGGTGATTCATGGCCTCACAGATATAAACAACAATAACTCCGCTTCTATTCGTCGTATGCAAATCTGCGACATAGCAATTTGTAGCATAAAACACGCCCCAACGAACCACCTTATACCGATCTGCGACGAACTTGCATAGTTTTGTCAAACATCGATCGTTTCGAGTGGAAAGCAATCCGGCCGTCAATGGTGATTCATGGCCTGACAGATATAAACAACTATAACTCAGCTTCTATTCGTCGATTGCAAATTTGCGACATAGCGATTTGTAGCTTAAAACACGACACATCGACCCACCTCATGCCGATCTGCGACGTACTTGTATAGTTTCGTCAAACGACGATCGTTTCGAGTGGTAGGCAATCCGGTAGTCAATGGCGATTCATGGCCTCACAGATATAAACAACAATAACTCCGCTTCTATTCGTTGTATGCGAATCTGCGACCTAGAAATTTGTAGCTTAAAACACGCCCCAATGAACCACCTTATACCGATCTGCGACGAACTTGCATAGTTTCGTCAAACATCGATCGATTCTAGTGGAAAGCAATCCGGCCGTCAATGGTGATTCATGGCCAGACAGATATAAACAACTATAACTCCGCTTCTATTCGTCGAATGCAAATCTGCGACATAGCAATTTGTAGCATAAAACACGTCACATCGACCCACCTTGTGCCGATCTGCGACGAACTTGCATGGTTTCGTCAAACGTCGATCGTTTCGAGTGGTTGGGAATCCGGCCGTCAATGGTGATTCATGGTCTCACAGATATAAACAACAATAACTGCGCTTCTATTCGTCGTATGCGAATCTGCGACATAGCAATTTGTAGCTTAAAACAAGACACATCGGCCCACCTCATGCCGATCTGCGACGTGCTTGTATAGTTTCGTCAAACGTCGATCGATTCGAGTGGTAGGCAATCCGGTAGTCAATGGCGATTCATGGCCTCACAGATATAAACAACTATAAGTCCGCTTCTATACGCCGTATGCGAATCTGCGACATAGCAATTTGTAGCTTAAAACACGCCCCAACGAACCACCTTATACCGATCTGCGACGAACTTGCATAGTTTCGTCAAACATTGATCGTTTCGAGTGGTAGGCAATCCGGCCGTCAATGGTGATTCATGGCCTCACAGATATAAACAACAATAACTCCGCTTCTATTCGTCGTATGCGAATCTGCGACATAGCAATTTGTAGCTTAAAACACGACACATCGACCCACCTCATGCCGCTCTGCGACGTACTTGTATAGTTTCGTCAAACGTCGATCGTTTCGAGTGGTAGGCAATCCGGTAGTCAATGGCGATTCATGGCCTCACAGATATAAACAACTATAAGTCCGCTTTTATACGTCGTATGCGAATCTGCGACATAGCAATTTGTAGCTTAAAACACGCCCCAACGAACCACCTTATACCGATCTGCGACGAACTTGCATAGGTTCGTCAAACATCGATCGTTTCGAGTGGAAAGCAATCCGGCCGTCAATGGTGATTCATGGCCTCACAGATATAAACAACAATAACTCCGCTTCTATTCGTCGTATGCAAATCTGCGACATAGCAATTTGTAGCATAAAACACGCCCCAACTAACCACCTTATACCGATCTGCGACGTACTTGTATAGTTTTGTCAAACGTCGATCGTTTCGAGGGGTAGGCAATCCGGTAGTCAATGCCGATTCATGGCCTCACAGATATAAACAACTATAACTCCGCTTCTATTCGTCGAATGCAAATTTGCGACATAGCAATTTGTAGCTTAAAACACGTCACATCGACCCACCTTGTGCCGATCTGCGACGAACTTGCATAGTTTCGTCAAACGTCGATCGTTTCGAGTGGTTGGGAATCCGGCCATCAATGGTGATTCATGGCCTCACAGATATAAACAACTATAACTCCGCTTCTATTCGTCGAATGCAAATCTGCGACATAGCAATTTGTAGCTTAAACCACGTCACATCGACCCACTTTGTGCCGATCTGCGACGAACTTGCATGGTTTCGTCAAACATCGATCGTTTCGAGTGGTAGGGACTCCGGCCGTCAATGGTGATTCATGGCCTCACAGATATAAACAACAATAACTCCGCTTCTATTCGTCGTATGCGAATCTGCGACATAGCAATTTGTAGCTTAAAACACGACACATCGACCCACCTCATGCCGCTCTGCGACGTACTTGTATAGTTTCGTCAAACGTCGATCGTTTCGAGTGGTAGGCAATCCGGTAGTCAATGGCGATTCATGGCCTCACAGATATAAACAACTATAACTCCGCTTCTATTCGTCGTATGCAAATCTGCGACATAGCAATTTGTAGCATAAAACACGCCCCAACTAACCACCTTATACCGATCTGCGACGAGCTTGTATAGTTTCGTCAAACGTCGATCGTTTCGAGTGGGAGGCAATCCGGTAGTCAATGGCGATTCATGGACTCACAGATATAAACAACTATAAGTCCGCTTCTATACGTCGTATGCGAATCTGCGACATAGCAATTTGTAGCTTAAAACACGCCCCAACGAACCACCTTATACCGATCTGCGACGAACTTGCGTAGTTTCGTCAAACATCGATCGTTTCGAGTGGAAAGCAATCCGGCCGTCAATGGTGATTCATGGCCTCACAGATATAAACAACTATAACTCCGCTTCTATTCGCCGTTTGCAAATCTGCGACGTAGCAATTTGTAGCATAAAACACGTCACATCGACCCACCTTGTGCCGATCTGCGACGAACTTGCATAGTTTTGTCAAACATCGATCGTTTCGAGTGGAAAGCAATCCGGCCGTCAATGGTGATTCATGGCCTGACAGATATAAACAACTATAACTCCGCTTCCATTCGTCGAATGCAAATCTGCGACATAGCAATTTTTAGCTTAAAACACGTCACATCGACCCACCTTGTGCCGATCTGCGACGTACTTGTATAGTTTCGTCAAACGTCGATCGTTTCGAGTGGTAGGCAATCCGGTAGTCAATGGCGATTCATGGCCTCACAGATATAAACAACTATAACTCCGCTTCTATTCGTCGAATGCAAATCTGCGACATAGCAATTTGTAGCTTAAACCACGTCACATCGACCCACTTTGTGCCGATCTGCGACGAACTTGAATGGTTTCGTCAAACATCGATCGTTTCGAGTGGTAGGGACTCCGGCCGTCAATGGTGATTCATGGCCTCACAGATATAAACAACAATAACTCCGCTTCTATTCGTCGTATGTGAATCTGCGACATAGCAATTTGTAGCTTAAAACACGACACATCGACCCACCTCATGCCGCTCTGCGACGTACTTGTATAGTTTCGTCAAACGTCGATCGTTTCGAGTGGTAGGCAATCCGGTAGTCAATGGCGATTCATGGCCTCACAGATATAAACAACAATAAGTCCGCTTTTATACGTCGTATGCGAATCTGCGACATAGCAATTTGTAGCTTAAAACACGCCCCAACGAACCACCTTATACCGATCTGCGACGAACTTGCATAGGTTCGTCAAACATCGATCGTTTCGAGTGGAAAGCAATCCGGCCGTCAATGGTGATTCATGGCCTCACAGATATAAACAACAATAAGTCCGCTTTTATACGTCGTATGCGAATCTGCGACATAGCAATTTGTAGCTTAAAACACGCCCCAACGAACCACCTTATACCGATCTGCGACGAACTTGCATAGGTTCGTCAAACATCGATCGTTTCGAGTGGAAAGCAATCCGGCCGTCAATGGTGATTCATGGCCTCACAGATATAAACAAAAATAACTCCGCTTCTATTCGTCGTATGCAAATCTGCGACATAGCAATTTGTAGCATAAAACACGCCCCAACTAAGCACCTTATACCGATCTGCGACGAGCTTGTATAGTTTCGTCAAACGTCGATCGTTTCGAGTGGGAGGCAATCCGGTAGTCAATGGCGATTCATGGCCTCACAGATATAAACAACTATAAGTCCGCTTCTATACGTCGTATGCGAATCTGCGACATAGCAATTTGTAGCTTAAAACACGCCCCAACGAACCACCTTATACCGATCTGCGACGAACTTGCGTAGTTTCGTCAAACATCGATCGTTTCGAGTGGAAAGCAATCCGGCCGTCAATGGTGATTCATGGCCTCACAGATATAAACAACTATAACTCCGCTTCTATTCGCCGTTTGCAAATCTGCGACGTAGCAATTTGTAGCATAAAACACGTCACATCGACCCACCTTGTGCCGATCTGCGACGAACTTGCATAGTTTTGTCAAACATCGATCGTTTCGAGTGGAAAGCAATCCGGCCGACAATGGTGATTCATGGCCTGACAGATATAAACAACTATAACTCCGCTTCCATTCGTCGAATGCAAATCTGCGACATAGCAATTTTTAGCTTAAAACACGTCACATCGACCCACCTTGTGCCGATCTGCGACGAACTTGCATAGTTTCGTCAAACATCGATCGTTTCGAGTGGTAGGCAATCCGGCCGTCAATGGTGATTCATGGCCTCACAGATATAAACAATAATAACTCCGCTTCTATTCGTCGTATGCGTATATGCGACATAGCAATTTGTTGCTTAAAACACGTCACATCGACCCACCTTCTGCCGATCTGCGACGAATTTGCATGGTTTCGTCAAACGTCGATCGTTTCGAGTGGTAGGGAATCCGGCCATCAATGGTGATTCATGGCCTCACAGATATAAACAACTATAACTCCGCTTCTATTCGTCGAATGCAAATCTGCAACATAGCAATTTGTAGCTTAAACCACGTCACATCGACCCACTTTGTGCCGATCTGCGACGAACTTGCATGGTTTCGTCAAACATCGATCGTTTCGAGTGGTAGGGACTCCGGCCGTCAATGGTGATTCATGGCCTCACAGATATAAACAACAATAACTCCGCTTCTATTCGTCGTATGCGAATCTGCGACATAGTAATTTGTAGCTTAAAACACGACACATCGACCCACCTCATGCCGCTCTGCGACGTACTTGTATAGTTTCGTCAAACGTCGATCGTTTCGAGTGGTAGGCAATCCGGTAGTCAATGGCGATTCATGGCCTCACAGATATAAACAACTATAAGTCCGCTTTTATACGTCGTATGCGAATCTGCGACATAGCAATTTGTAGCTTAAAACACGGCCCAACGACCCACCTTATACCGATCTGCGACGAACTTGCATAGTTTCGTCCAACATCGATCGTTTCGAGTGGAAAGCAATCCGGCCGTCAATGGTGATTCATGGCCTCACAGATATAAACAACTATAACTCCGCTTCTATTCGTCGAATGCAAATCTGCGACATAGCAATTTGTAGCTTAGAACACATCACATCGAACCACCTTGCGCCGATCTGCGACGAACTTGCATGGTTTCGTCAAACATCGATCGTTTCGAGTGGTAGGCAATCCGGCCGTCAATGGTGATTCATGGCCTCACAGATATAAACAACAATAACTCCGCTTCTATTCGTCGTATGCAAATCTGCGACATAGCAATTTGTAGCATAAAACACGCCCCAACGAACCACCTTATACCGATCTGCGACGAACTTGCATAGTTTTGTCAAACATCGATCGTTTCGAGTGGAAAGCAATCCGGCCGTCAATGGTGATTCATGGCCTGACAGATATAAACAACTATAACTCAGCTTCTATTCGTCGATTGCAAATTTGCGACATAGCGATTTGTAGCTTAAAACACGACACATCGACCCACCTCATGCCGATCTGCGACGTACTTGTATAGTTTCGTCAAACGACGATCGTTTCGAGTGGTAGGCAATCCGGACGTCAATGGCGATTCATGGACTCACAGATATAAACAACAATAACTCCGCTTCTATTCGTTGTATGCGAATCTGCGACCTAGAAATTTGTAGCTTAAAACACGCCCCAATGAACCACCTTATACCGATCTGCGACGAACTTGCATAGTTTCGTCAAACATCGATCGATTCTAGTGGAAAGCAATCCGGCCGTCAATGGTGATTCATGGCCAGACAGATATAAACAACTATAACTCCGCTTCTATTCGTCGAATGCAAATCTGCGACATAGCAATTTGTAGCATAAAACACGTCACATCGACCCACCTTGTGCCGATCTGCGACGAACTTGCATGGTTTCGTCAAACGTCGATCGTTTCGAGTGGTTGGGAATCCGGCCGTCAATGGTGATTCATGGTCTCACAGATATAAACAACAATAACTGCGCTTCTATTCGTCGTATGCGAATCTGCGACATAGCAATTTGTAGCTTAAAACAAGACACATCGGCCCACCTCATGCCGATCTGCGACGTGCTTGTATAGTTTCGTCAAACGTCGATCGATTCGAGTGGTAGGCAATCCGGTAGTCAATGGCGATTCATGGCCTCACAGATATAAACAACTATAAGTCCGCTTCTATACGCCGTATGCGAATCTGCGACATAGCAATTTGTAGCTTAAAACACGCCCCAACGAACCACCTTATACCGATCTGCGACGAACTTGCATAGTTTCGTCAAACATTGATCGTTTCGAGTGGTAGGCAATCCGGCCGTCAATGGTGATTCATGGCCTCACAGATATAAACAACAATAACTCCGCTTCTATTCGTCGTATGCGAATCTGCGACATAGCAATTTGTAGCTTAAAACACGACACATCGACCCACCTCATGCCGCTCTGCGACGTACTTGTATAGTTTCGTCAAACGTCGATCGTTTCGAGTGGTAGGCAATCCGGTAGTCAATGGCGATTCATGGCCTCACAGATATAAACAACTATAAGTCCGCTTTTATACGTCGTATGCGAATCTGCGACATAGCAATTTGTAGCTTAAAACACGCCCCAACGAACCACCTTATACCGATCTGCGACGAACTTGCATAGGTTCGTCAAACATCGATCGTTTCGAGTGGAAAGCAATCCGGCCGTCAATGGTGATTCATGGCCTCACAGATATAAACAACAATAACTCCGCTTCTATTCGTCGTATGCAAATCTGCGACATAGCAATTTGTAGCATAAAACACGCCCCAACTAACCACCTTATACCGATCTGCGACGTACTTGTATAGTTTTGTCAAACGTCGATCGTTTCGAGGGGTAGGCAATCCGGTAGTCAATGGCGATTCATGGCCTCACAGATATAAACAACTATAACTCCGCTTCTATTCGTCGAATGGAAATTTGCGACATAGCAATTTGTAGCTTAAAACACGTCACATCGACCCACCTTGTGCCGATCTGCGACGAACTTGCATAGTTTCGTCAAACATCGATCGTTTCGAGTGGTAGGCAATCCGGTAGTCAATGGCGATTCATGGCCTCACAGATATAAACAACTATAACTCCGCTTCTATTCGTCGAATGCAAATTTGCGACATAGCAATTTGTAGCTTAAAACACGTCACATCGACCCACCTTGTGCCGATCTGCGACGAACTTGCATAGTTTCGTCAAACGTCGATCGTTTCGAGTGGTTGGGAATCCGGCCATCAATGGTGATTCATGGCCTCACAGATATAAACAACTATAACTCCGCTTCTATTCGTCGAATGCAAATCTGCGACATAGCAATTTGTAGCTTAAACCACGTCACATCGACCCACTTTGTGCCGATCTGCGACGAACTTGCATGGTTTCGTCAAACATCGATCGTTTCGAGTGGTAGGGACTCCGGCCGTCAATGGTGATTCATGGCCTCACAGATATAAACAACAATAACTCCGCTTCTATTCGTCGTATGCGAATCTGCGACATAGCAATTTGTAGCTTAAAACACGACACATCGACCCACCTCATGCCGCTCTGCGACGTACTTGTATAGTTTCGTCAAACGTCGATCGTTTCGAGTGGTAGGCAATCCGGTAGTCAATGGTGATTCATGGCCTCACAGATATAAACAACTATAACTCCGCTTCTATTCGTCGTATGCAAATCTGCGACATAGCAATTTGTAGCATAAAACACGCCCCAACTAACCACCTTATACCGATCTGCGACGAGCTTGTATAGTTTCGTCAAACGTCGATCGTTTCGAGTGGGAGGCAATCCGGTAGTCAATGGCGATTCATGGACTCACAGATATAAACAACTATAAGTCCGCTTCTATACGTCGTATGCGAATCTGCGACATAGCAATTTGTAGCTTAAAACACGCCCCAACGAACCACCTTATACCGATCTGCGACGAACTTGCGTAGTTTCGTCAAACATCGATCGTTTCGAGTGGAAAGCAATCCGGCCGTCAATGGTGATTCATGGCCTCACAGATATAAACAACTATAACTCCGCTTCTATTCGCCGTTTGCAAATCTGCGACGTAGCAATTTGTAGCATAAAACACGTCACATCGACCCACCTTGTGCCGATCTGCGACGAACTTGCATAGTTTTGTCAAACATCGATCGTTTCGAGTGGAAAGCAATCCGGCCGTCAATGGTGATTCATGGCCTGACAGATATAAACAACTATAACTCCGCTTCCATTCGTCGAATGCAAATCTGCGACATAGCAATTTTTAGCTTAAAACACGTCACATCGACCCACCTTGTGCCGATCTGCGACGTACTTGTATAGTTTCGTCAAACGTCGATCGTTTCGAGTGGTAGGCAATCCGGTAGTCAATGGCGATTCATGGCCTCACAGATATAAACAACTATAACTCCGCTTCTATTCGTCGAATGCAAATCTGCGACATAGCAATTTGTAGCTTAAACCACGTCACATCGACCCACTTTGTGCCGATCTGCGACGAACTTGAATGGTTTCGTCAAACATCGATCGTTTCGAGTGGTAGGGACTCCGGCCGTCAATGGTGATTCATGGCCTCACAGATATAAACAACAATAACTCCGCTTCTATTCGTCGTATGTGAATCTGCGACATAGCAATTTGTAGCTTAAAACACGACACATCGACCCACCTCATGCCGCTCTGCGACGTACTTGTATAGTTTCGTCAAACGTCGATCGTTTCGAGTGGTAGGCAATCCGGTAGTCAATGGCGATTCATGGCCTCACAGATATAAACAACAATAAGTCCGCTTTTATACGTCGTATGCGAATCTGCGACATAGCAATTTGTAGCTTAAAACACGCCCCAACGAACCACCTTATACCGATCTGCGACGAACTTGCATAGGTTCGTCAAACATCGATCGTTTCGAGTGGAAAGCAATCCGGCCGTCAATGGTGATTCATGGCCTCACAGATATAAACAACAATAAGTCCGCTTTTATACGTCGTATGCGAATCTGCGACATAGCAATTTGTAGCTTAAAACACGCCCCAACGAACCACCTTATACCGATCTGCGACGAACTTGCATAGGTTCGTCAAACATCGATCGTTTCGAGTGGAAAGCAATCCGGCCGTCAATGGTGATTCATGGCCTCACAGATATAAACAAAAATAACTCCGCTTCTATTCGTCGTATGCAAATCTGCGACATAGCAATTTGTAGCATAAAACACGCCCCAACTAAGCACCTTATACCGATCTGCGACGAGCTTGTATAGTTTCGTCAAACGTCGATCGTTTCGAGTGGGAGGCAATCCGGTAGTCAATGGCGATTCATGGCCTCACAGATATAAACAACTATAAGTCCGCTTCTATACGTCGTATGCGAATCTGCGACATAGCAATTTGTAGCTTAAAACACGCCCCAACGAACCACCTTATACCGATCTGCGACGAACTTGCGTAGTTTCGTCAAACATCGATCGTTTCGAGTGGAAAGCAATCCGGCCGTCAATGGTGATTCATGGCCTCACAGATATAAACAACTATAACTCCGCTTCTATTCGCCGTTTGCAAATCTGCGACGTAGCAATTTGTAGCATAAAACACGTCACATCGACCCACCTTGTGCCGATCTGCGACGAACTTGCATAGTTTTGTCAAACATCGATCGTTTCGAGTGGAAAGCAATCCGGCCGTCAATGGTGATTCATGGCCTGACAGATATAAACAACTATAACTCCGCTTCCATTCGTCGAATGCAAATCTGCGACATAGCAATTTTTAGCTTAAAACACGTCACATCGACCCACCTTGTGCCGATCTGCGACGAACTTGCATAGTTTCGTCAAACATCGATCGTTTCGAGTGGTAGGCAATCCGGCCGTCAATGGTGATTCATGGCCTCACAGATATAAACAATAATAACTCCGCTTCTATTCGTCGTATGCGTATATGCGACATAGCAATTTGTTGCTTAAAACACGTCACATCGACCCACCTTCTGCCGATCTGCGACGAATTTGCATGGTTTCGTCAAACGTCGATCGTTTCGAGTGGTAGGGAATCCGGCCATCAATGGTGATTCATGGCCTCACAGATATAAACAACTATAACTCCGCTTCTATTCGTCGAATGCAAATCTGCAACATAGCAATTTGTAGCTTAAACCACGTCACATCGACCCACTTTGTGCCGATCTGCGACGAACTTGCATGGTTTCGTCAAACATCGATCGTTTCGAGTGGTAGGGACTCCGGCCGTCAATGGTGATTCATGGCCTCACAGATATAAACAACAATAACTCCGCTTCTATTCGTCGTATGCGAATCTGCGACATAGTAATTTGTAGCTTAAAACACGACACATCGACCCACCTCATGCCGCTCTGCGACGTACTTGTATAGTTTCGTCAAACGTCGATCGTTTCGAGTGGTAGGCAATCCGGTAGTCAATGGCGATTCATGGCCTCACAGATATAAACAACTATAAGTCCGCTTTTATACGTCGTATGCGAATCTGCGACATAGCAATTTGTAGCTTAAAACACGCCCCAACGAACCACCTTATACCGATCTGCGACGAACTTGCATAGGTTCGTCAAACATCGATCGTTTCGAGTGGAAAGCAATCCGGCCGTCAATGGTGATTCATGGCCTCACAGATATAAACAACAATAACTCCGTTTCTATTCGTCGTATGCAAATCTGCGACATAGCAATTTGTAGCATAAAACACGCCCCAACTAACCACCTTATACCGATCTGCGACGAGCTTGTATAGTTTCGTCAAACGTCGATCGTTTCGAGTGGGAGGCAATCCGGTAGTCAGTGGCGATTCATGGCCTCACAGATATAAACAACTATAAGTCCGCTTCTATACGTCGTATGCGAATCTGCGACATAGCAATTTGTAGCTTAAAACACGCCCCAACGAACCACCTTATACCGATCTGCGACGAACTTGCGTAGTTGCGTCAAACATCGATCGTTTCGAGTGGAAAGCAATCCGGCCGTCAATGGTGATTCATGGCCTCACAGATATAAACAACTATAACTCCGCTTCTATTCGTCGTATGCAAATCTGCGGCATAGCAATGTGTAGCATAAAACACGCCCCAACTAACCACCTTATACCGATCTGCGACGAGCTTGTATAGTTTCGTCAAACGTCGATCGTTTCGAGTGGGAGGCAATCCGGTAGTCAATGGCGATTCATGGCCTCACAGATATAAACAACTATAAGTCCGCTTCTATACGTCGTATGCGAATCTGCGACATAGCAATTTGTAGCTTAAAACACGCCCCAACGAACCACCTTATACCGATCTGCGACGAACTTGCGTAGTTTCGTCAAACATCGATCGTTTCGAGTGGAAAGCAATCCGGCCGTCAATGGTGATTCATGGCCTCACAGATATAAACAACTATAACTCCGCTTCTATTCGCCGTTTGCAAATCTGCGACGTAGCAATTTGTAGCATAAAACACGTCACATCGACCCACCTTGTGCCGATCTGCGACGAACTTGCATAGTTTTGTCAAACATCGATCGTTTCGAGTGGAAAGCAATCCGGCCGTCAATGGTGATTCATGGCCTGACAGATATAAACAACTATAACTCCGCTTCCATTCGTCGAATGCAAATCTGCGACATAGCAATTTTTAGCTTAAAACACGTCACATCGACCCACCTTGTGCCGATCTGCGACGAACTTGCATAGTTTCGTCAAACATCGATCGTTTCGAGTGGTAGGCAATCCGGCCGTCAATGGTGATTCATGGCCTCACAGATATAAACAATAATAACTCCGCTTCTATTCGTCGTATGCGTATATGCGACATAGCAATTTGTTGCTTAAAACACGTCACATCGACCCACCTTCTGCCGATCTGCGACGAATTTGCATGGTTTCGTCAAACGTCGATCGTTTCGAGTGGTAGGGAATCCGGCCATCAATGGTGATTCATGGCCTCACAGATATAAACAACTACAACTCCGCTTCTATTCGCCGTATGCAAATCTGCGACGTAGCAATTTGTAGCATAAAACACGGCCCAACGACCCACCTTATACCGATCTGCGACGAACTTGCATAGTTTCGTCAAACATCGATCGTTTCGAGTGGTAGGCAATCCGGCCGTCAATGGTGATTCATGGCCTCACAGATATAAACAATAATAACTCCGCTTCTATTCGTCGTATGCGTATATGCGACATAGCAATTTGTTGCTTAAAACACGTCACATCGACCCACCTTCTGCCGATCTGCGACGAATTTGCATGGTTTCGTCAAACGTCGATCGTTTCGAGTGGTAGGGAATCCGGCCATCAATGGTGATTCATGGCCTCACAGATATAAACAACTATAACTCCGCTTCTATTCGTCGAATGCAAATCTGCGACATAGCAATTTGTAGCTTAAACCACGTCACATCGACCCACTTTGTGCCGATCTGCGACGAACTTGCATGGTTTCGTCAAACATCGATCGTTTCGAGTGGTAGGGACTCCGGCCGTCAATGGTGATTCATGGCCTCACAGATATAAACAACAATAACTCCGCTTCTATTCGTCGTATGCGAATCTGCGACATAGCAATTTGTAGCTTAAAACACGACACATCGACCCACCTCATGCCGATCTGCGACGTACTTGTATAGTTTCGTCAAACGTCGATCGTTTCGAGTGGTAGGCAATCCGGTAGTCAATGGCGATTCATGGCCTCACAGATATAAACAACTATAAGTCCGCTTTTATACGTCGTATGCGAATCTGCGACATAGCAATTTGTAGCTTAAAACACGCCCCAACGAACCACCTTATACCGATCTGCGACGAACTTGCATAGGTTCGTCAAACATCGATCGTTTCGAGTGGAAAGCAATCCGGCCGTCAATGGTGATTCATGGCCTCACAGATATAAACAACTATAACTCCGCTTCTATTCGCCGTATGCAAATCTGCGACGTAGCAATTTGTAGCATAAAACACGGCCCAACGACCCACCTTATACCGATCTGCGACGAACTTGCATAGTTTTGTCAAACATCGATCGTTTCGAGTGGAAAGCAATCCGGCCGTCAATGGTGATTCATGGCCTGACAGATATAAACAACTATAACTCCGCTTCCATTCGTCGAATGCAAATCTGCGACATAGCAATTTTTAGCTTAAAACACGTCACATCGACCCACCTTGTGCCGATCTGCGACGAACTTGCATAGTTTCGTCAAACATCGATCGTTTCGAGTGGTAGGCAATCCGGCCGTCAATGGTGATTCATGGCCTCACAGATATAAACAACAGTAACTCCGCTTCTATTCGTCGTATGCAAATCTGCGACATAGCAATTTGTAGCATAAAACACGCCCCAACTAACCACCTTATACCGATCTGCGACGAACTTGCATAGTTTTGTCAAACATCGATCGTTTCGAGTGGAAAGCAATCCGGCCGTCAATGGTGATTCATGGCCTGACAGATTTAAACAACTATAACTCAGCTTCTATTCGTCGAATGCAAATTTGCGACATAGCGATTTGTAGCTTAAAACACGACACATCGACCCATCTCATGCCGATCTGCGACGTACTTGTATAGTTTCGTCAAACGTCGATCGTTTCGAGTGGTAGGCAATCCGCTAGTCAATGGCGATTCATGGCCTCACAGATATAAACAACAATAACTCCGCTTCTATTCGTCGTATGCAAATCTGCGACATAGCAATTTGTAGCATAAAACACGCCCCAACTAACCACCTTATACCGATCTCTGACGTACTTGTATAGTTTTGTCAAACGTCGATCGTTTCGAGGGGTAGGCAATCCGGTAGTCAATGGCGATTCATGGCCTCACAGATATAAACAACTATAACTCCGCTTCTATTCGTCGAATGCAAATTTGCGACATAGCAATTTGTAGCTTAAAACACGTCACATCGACCCACCTTGTGCCGATCTGCGACGAACTTGCATAGTTTCGTCAAACATCGATCGTTTCGAGTGGTAGGCAATCCGGCCGTCAATGGTGATTCATGGCCTCACAGATATAAACAATAATAACTCCGCTTCTATTCGTCGTATGCGTATATGCGACATAGCAATTTGTTGCTTAAAACACGTCACATCGACCCACCTTCTGCCGATCTGCGACGAATTTGCATGGTTTCGTCAAACGTCGATCGTTTCGAGTGGTTGGGAATCCGGCCATCAATGGTGATTCATGGCCTCACAGATATAAACAACTATAACTCCGCTTCTATTCGTCGAATGCAAATCTGCGACATAGCAATTTGTAGCTTAAACCACGTCACATCGACCCACTTTGTGCCGATCTGCGACGAACTTGCATGGTTTCGTCAAACATCGATCGTTTCGAGTGGTAGGGACTCCGGCCGTCAATGGTGATTCATGGCCTCACAGATATAAACAACAATAACTCCGCTTCTATTCGTCGTATGCGAATCTGCGACATAGCAATTTGTAGCTTAAAACACGACACATCGACCCACCTCATGCCGCTCTGCGACGTACTTGTATAGTTTCGTCAAACGTCGATCGTTTCGAGTGGTAGGCAATCCGGTAGTCAATGGCGATTCATGGCCTCACAGATATAAACAACTATAAGTCCGCTTCTATACGTCGTATGCTAATCTGCGACATAGCAATTTGTAGCTTAAAACACGCCCCAACGAACCACCTTATACCGATCTGCGACGAACTTGCATAGTTTCGTCAAACATCGATCGTTTCGAGTGGAAAGCAATCCGGCCGTCAATGGTGATTCATGGCCTCACAGATATAAACAACTATAACTCCGCTTCTATTCGCCGTATGCAAATCTACGACGTAGCAATTTGTAGCTTAAAACACGTCACATCGACCCACCTTCTGCCGATCTGCGACGAACTTGCATGGTTTCGTCAAACTTCGATCGTTTCGAGTGGTGGGGAATCCGGCCGTCAATGGTGATTCATGGCCTCACAGATATAAACAACTATAACTCCGCTTCTATTCGTCGAATGCAAATCTGCGACATAGCAATTTGTAGCTTAAAACACGTCACATCGACCAACCTTGTGCCGATCTGCGACGAACTTGCATAGTTTCGTCAAACATCGATCGTTTCGAGTGGTAGGCAATCCGGCCGTCAATGGTGATCATGGCCTCACAGATATAAACACCAAAAACTTGGATTCTATTCGTCGTATGCGAATCTGCGACATAGCATTTTGTAGCTTAAAACACGGCCCAACGACCCACCTTATACCGATCTGCAACGAACTTGATTGGTTTCGTCAAACATCGATCGTTTCGAGTGGTAGGCAATCCGGCCGTCAATGGTGATTCATGGCCTCACAGATATAAACAATAATAACTCCGCTTCTATTCGTCGAATGCAAATCTGCGACATAGCAATTTGTACATAAAACACGTCACATCGACCCATCTTGTGCCGATCTGCGACGAACTTGCATAGTTTTGTCAAACATCGATCGTTTCGAGTGGAAAGCAATCCGGCCGTCAATGGTGATTCATGGCCTGACAGATATAAACAACTATAACTCCGCTTCTATTCATCGAATGCAAATCTGCGACATAGCAATTTGTAGCTTAAAACACGTCACATCGACCCACCTTGTGCCGATCTGCGACGAACTTGCATAGTTTCGTCGAACATCGATCGTTTCGAGTGGTAGGGAATCCGGCCGTCAATGGTGATTCATGGCCTCACAGATATAAACAACAATAACTCCGCTTCTATTCGTCGTATGCAAATCTGCGACATAGCAATTTGTAGCTTAAAACAGGACACATCGACCCACCTTATACCGTTCTGCGAAAATCTTGCATAGTTTCGTCAAACGTCGATCGTTCCGAGTGGTAGGCGATCCGGCCGACAATGGTGATTCATGGCCTCACAGATATAAACACCAAAAACTTGGATTCTATTCGTCGTACGCGAATCTGCGACATAGCATTTTGTAGCTTAAAACACGGCCCAACGACCCACCTTATACCGATCTGCAACGAAGTTGATTGGTTTCGTCAAACATCGATCGTTTCGAGTGCTAGGCTATCCGGCCGTCAATGGTGATTCATGGCCTCACGGATATAAACAACTATAACTCTGCTTCTGTTCGTCGTATGCAAATCTGCGACATAGCAATTTGTAGCTTAAAACACGACACATCGACACACCTCATGCCGATCTGCGACGTACTTGTATAGTTTTGTCAAACGTCGATCGTTTCGAGGGGTAGGCAATCCGGTAGTCAATGGCGATTCATGGCCTCACAGATATAAACAACTATAACTCCGCTTCTATTCGTCGAATGCAAATTTGCGACATAGCAATTTGTAGCTTAAAACACGTTACATCGACCCACCTTGTGTCGATCTGCGACGAACTTGCATGGTTTCGTCAAACGTCGATCGTTTCGAGTGGTAGGGAATCCGGCCGTCAATGGTGATTCATGGCCTCACAGGTATAAACAACAATAACTCCGCTTCTATTCGTCGTATGCGAATATGCGACATAGTAATTTGTAGCTTAAAACACGTCAGATCGACCCACCTTCTGCCGATCTGCGACGAACTTGCATGGTTTCGTCAAACGTCGATCGTTTCGAATGGTAGGGAATCCGGCCGTCAATGGTGATTCATGGCCTCACAGATATAAACAACTATAACTCCGCTTCTATTCGTCGAATACAAATCTGCGACATAGCAATTTGTAGCTTAAAACACGTCACATCGACTCACCTTGTGCCGATCTGCGACGAACTTGCATAGTTTCGTCAAACATCGATCGTTTCGAGTGGTAGGCAATCCGGCCGTCAATGGTGATTCATGGCCTCACAGATATAAACAACAATAACTCCGCTTCTATTGGTCGTATGCAAATCTGCGACATAGCAATTTGTAGCATAAAACACGCCCCAACGAACCACCTTATACCGATCTGCGACGAACTTGCATAGTTTTGTCAAACATCGATCGTTTCGAGTGGAAAGCAATCCGGCCGTCAATGGTGATACATGACCTGACAGATATAAACAACTGTAACTCAGCTTCTATTCGTCGAATGCAAATTTGCGACATAGCGATTTGTAGCTTAAAACACGACACATCGACCCACTTCATGCCGATCTGTGACGTACTTGTATAGTTTCGTCAAACATCGATCGTTTCGAGTGGTAGGGAATCCGGCCGTCGATGTTGATTCATGGCCTCACAGATATAAACAACAATAACTCCGCTTCTATTCGTCGTATGCGAATCTGCGACATAGCAATATGTAGCTTAAAACACGACACATCGACCCACCTCATGCCGATCTGCGACGTACTTGTATAGTTTCGTCAAACATCGATCGTTTCGAGTGGAAAGCAATCCGGCCGTCAATGGTGATTCATGGCCTGACAGATATAAACAACTATAACTCCGCTTCCATTCGTCGAATGCAAATCTGCGACATAGCAATTTTTAGCTTAAAACACGTCACATCGACCCACCTTGTGCCGATCTGCGACGAACTTGCATAGTTTCGTCAAACATCGATCGTTTCGAGTGGTAGGCAATCCGGCTGTCAATGGTGATTCATGGCCTCACAGATATAAACAACAATAACTCCGCTTCTATTCGTCGTATGCGAATATGCGACATAGCAATTTGGAGCTTAAAACACGTCACATCGACCCACCTTCTGCCGATCTGCGACGAACTTGCATGGTTTCGTCAAACTTCGATCGTTTCGAGTGGTGGGGAATCCGGCCGTCAATGGTGATTCATGGCCTCACAGATATAAACAACTATAACTCCGCTTCTATTCGTCGAATGCAAATCTGCGACATAGCAATTTGTAGCTTAAAACACGTCACATCGACCAACCTTGTGCCGATCTGCGACGAACTTGCATAGTTTCGTCAAACATCGATCGTTTCGAGTGGTAGGCAATCCGGCCGTCAATGGTGATTCATGGCCTCACAGATATAAACAACAATAACTCCGCTTCTATTCGTCGTATGCAAATCTGCGACATAGCAATTTGTAGCATAAAACACGCCCCAACTAACCACCTTATACCGATCTGCGACGAACTTGCATAGTTTTGTCAAACATCGATCGTTTCGAGTGGAAAGCAATCCGGCCGTCAATGGCGATTCATGGCCTCACAGATATAAACAACTATAAGTCCGCTTCCATACGTCGTATGCGAATCTGCGACATAGCAATTTGTAGCTTAAAACACGCCCCAACGAACCACCTTATACCGATCTGCGACGAACTTGCATAGTTTCGTCAAACATCGATCGTTTCGAGTGGAAAGCAATCCGGCCGTCAATGGCGATTCATGGCCTCACAGATATAAACAACTATAACTCCGCTTCTATTCGTCGTATGCGAATCTGCGACCTAGCAATTTGTAGCTTAAAACACGCCCCAATGAACCACTTTATACCGATCTGCGACGAACTTGCATAGTTTCGTCAAACATCGATCGATTCTAGTGGAAAGCAATCCGGCCGTCAATGGTGATTCATGGCCTCACAGATACAAACAACAATAACTCCGCTTCTATACGTCGTATGCGAATCTGCGACATAGCAATTTGTAGCTTAAGACACGTCACATCGACCCACCTTGTGCCGATCTGGGACGAACTTGCATAGTTTCGTCAAACATCGATCGTTTGGAGTGGAAAGCAATCCGGCCGTCAATGGTCATTCATGGCCTCACAGATATAAACAACAATAACTCCGCTTCTATTCGTCGTATGCGAATATGCGACATAGCAATTTGTAGCTTAAAACACGTCACATCGACCCACCTTCTGCCGATCTGCGACGAACTTGCATGGTTTCGTCAAACGTCGATCGTTTCGAGTGGTAGGGAATCCGGCCGTCAATGGTGATTCATGGCCTCACAGATATAAACAACAATAACTCCGCTTCTATTCGTCGTATGCAAATCTGCGACATAGCAATTTGTAGCATAAAACACGACACATCGACACACCTCATGCCGATCTGCGACGTACTTGTATAGTTTTGTCAAACGTCGATCGTTTCGAGGGGTAGGCAATCCGGTAGTCAATGGCGATTCATGGCCTCACAGATATAAACAACTATAACTCCGCTTCTATTCGTCGAATGCAAATTTGCGACATAGCAATTTGTAGCTTAAAACACGTTACATCGACCCACCTTGTGTCGATCTGCGACGAACTTGCATGGTTTCGTCAAACGTCGATCGTTTCGAGTGGTAGGGAATCCGGCCGTCAATGGTGATTCATGGCCTCACAGATATAAACAACAATAACTCCGCTTCTATTCGTCGTATGCGAATATGCGACATAGTAATTTGTAGCTTAAAACGCGTCAGATCGACCCACCTTCTGCCGATCTGCGACGAACTTGCATGGTTTCGTCAAACGTCGATCGTTTCGAGTGGTAGGGAATCCGGCCGTCAATGGTGATTCATGGCCTCACAGATATAAACAACTATAACTCCGCTTCTATTCGTCGAATACAAATCTGCGACATAGCAATTTGTAGCTTAAAACACGTCACATCGACTCACCTTGTGCCGATCTGCGACGAACTTGCATAGTTTCGTCAAACATCGATCGTTTCGAGTGGTAGGCAATCCGGCCGTCAATGGTGATTCATGGCCTCACAGATATAAACAACAATAACTCCGCTTCTATTCGTCGTATGCAAATCTGCGACATAGCAATTTGTAGCATAAAACACGCCCCAACGAACCACCTTATACCGATCTGCGACGAACTTGCATAGTTTTGTCAAACATCGATCGTTTCGAGTGGAAAGCAATCCGGCCGTCAATGGTGATTCATGACCTGACAGATATAAACAACTATAACTCAGCTTCTATTCGTCGAATGCAAATTTGCGACATAGCGATTTGTAGCTTAAAACACGACACATCGACCCACTTCATGCCGATCTGTGACGTACTTGTATAGTTTCGTCAAACATCGATCGTTTCGAGTGGTAGGGAATCCGGCCGTCGATGGTGATTCATGGCCTCACAGATATAAACAACAATAACTCCGCTTCTATTCGTCGTATGCGAATCTGCGACATAGCAATTTGTAGCTTAAAACACGACACATCGACCCACCTCATGCCGATCTGCGACGTACTTGTATAGTTTCGTCAAACATCGATCGTATTGAGTGGAAAGCAATCCGGCCGTCAATGGTGATTCATGGCCTGACAGATATAAACAACTATAACTCCGCTTCCATTCGTCGAATGCAAATCTGCGACATAGCAATTTTTAGCTTAAAACACGTCACATCGACCCACCTTGTGCCGATCTGCGACGAACTTGCATAGTTTCGTCAAACATCGATCGTTTCGAGTGGTAGGCAATCCGGCCGTCAATGGTTATTCATGGCCTCACAGATATAAACAACAATAACTCCGCTTCTATTCGTCGTATGCGAATATGCGACATAGCAATTTGGAGCTTAAAACACGTCACATCGACCCACCTTCTGCCGATCTGAGACGAACTTGCATGGTTTCGTCAAACTTCGATCGTTTCGAGTGGTGGGGAATCCGGCCGTCAATGGTGATTCATGGCCTCACAGATATAAACAACTATAACTCCGCTTCTATTCGTCGTATGCGAATATGCGACATAGCAATTTGTAGCTTAAAACACGTCACATCGACCCACCTTCTGCCGATCTGCGACGAACTTGCATGGTTTCGTCAAACGTCGATCGTTTCGAGTGGTAGGGAATCCGGCCGTCAATGGTGATTCATGGCCTCACAGATATAAACAACAATAACTCCGCTTCTATTCGTCGTATGCAAATCTGCGACATAGCAATTTGTAGCATAAAACACGACACATCGACACACCTCATGCCGATCTGCGACGTACTTGTATAGTTTTGTCAAACGTCGATCGTTTCGAGGGGTAGGCAATCCGGTAGTCAATGGCGATTCATGGCCTCACAGATATAAACAACTATAACTCCGCTTCTATTCGTCGAATGCAAATTTGCGACATAGCAATTTGTAGCTTAAAACACGTTACATCGACCCACCTTGTGTCGATCTGCGACGAACTTGCATGGTTTCGTCAAACGTCGATCGTTTCGAGTGGTAGGGAATCCGGCCGTCAATGGTGATTCATGGCCTCACAGATATAAACAACAATAACTCCGCTTCTATTCGTCGTATGCGAATATGCGACATAGTAATTTGTAGCTTAAAACGCGTCAGATCGACCCACCTTCTGCCGATCTGCGACGAACTTGCATGGTTTCGTCAAACGTCGATCGTTTCGAGTGGTAGGGAATCCGGCCGTCAATGGTGATTCATGGCCTCACAGATATAAACAACTATAACTCCGCTTCTATTCGTCGAATACAAATCTGCGACATAGCAATTTGTAGCTTAAAACACGTCACATCGACTCACCTTGTGCCGATCTGCGACGAACTTGCATAGTTTCGTCAAACATCGATCGTTTCGAGTGGTAGGCAATCCGGCCGTCAATGGTGATTCATGGCCTCACAGATATAAACAACAATAACTCCGCTTCTATTCGTCGTATGCAAATCTGCGACATAGCAATTTGTAGCATAAAACACGCCCCAACGAACCACCTTATACCGATCTGCGACGAACTTGCATAGTTTTGTCAAACATCGATCGTTTCGAGTGGAAAGCAATCCGGCCGTCAATGGTGATTCATGACCTGACAGATATAAACAACTATAACTCAGCTTCTATTCGTCGAATGCAAATTTGCGACATAGCGATTTGTAGCTTAAAACACGACACATCGACCCACTTCATGCCGATCTGTGACGTACTTGTATAGTTTCGTCAAACATCGATCGTTTCGAGTGGTAGGGAATCCGGCCGTCGATGGTGATTCATGGCCTCACAGATATAAACAACAATAACTCCGCTTCTATTCGTCGTATGCGAATCTGCGACATAGCAATTTGTAGCTTAAAACACGACACATCGACCCACCTCATGCCGATCTGCGACGTACTTGTATAGTTTCGTCAAACATCGATCGTATTGAGTGGAAAGCAATCCGGCCGTCAATGGTGATTCATGGCCTGACAGATATAAACAACTATAACTCCGCTTCCATTCGTCGAATGCAAATCTGCGACATAGCAATTTTTAGCTTAAAACACGTCACATCGACCCACCTTGTGCCGATCTGCGACGAACTTGCATAGTTTCGTCAAACATCGATCGTTTCGAGTGGTAGGCAATCCGGCCGTCAATGGTTATTCATGGCCTCACAGATATAAACAACAATAACTCCGCTTCTATTCGTCGTATGCGAATATGCGACATAGCAATTTGGAGCTTAAAACACGTCACATCGACCCACCTTCTGCCGATCTGAGACGAACTTGCATGGTTTCGTCAAACTTCGATCGTTTCGAGTGGTGGGGAATCCGGCCGTCAATGGTGATTCATGGCCTCACAGATATAAACAACTATAACTCCGCTTCTATTCGTCGAATGCAAATCTGCGACATAGCAATTTGTAGCTTAAAACACGTCACATCGACCCACCTTGTGCCGATCTGCGACGAACTTGCATAGTTTCGTCGAACATCGATCGTTTCGAGTGGTAGGGAATCCGGCCGTCAATGGTGATTCATGGCCTCACAGATATAAACAACAATAACTCCGCTTCTATTCGTCGTATGCAAATCTGCGACATAGCAATTTGTAGCTTAAAACAGGACACATCGACCCACCTTATACCGTTCTGCGAAAATCTTGCATAGTTTCGTCAAACGTCGATCGTTCCGAGTGGTAGGCGATCCGGCCGACAATGGTGATTCATGGCCTCACAGATATAAACACCAAAAACTTGGATTCTATTCGTCGTACCCGAATCTGCGACATAGCATTTTGTAGCTTAAAACACGGCCCAACGACCCACCTTATACCGATCTGCAACGAAGTTGATTGGTTTCGTCAAACATCGATCGTTTCGAGTGCTAGGCTATCCGGCCGTCAATGGTGATTCATGGCCTCACGGATATAAACAACTATAACTCTGCTTCTGTTCGTCGTATGCAAATCTGCGACATAGCAATTTGTAGCTTAAAACACGACACATCGACACACCTCATGCCGATCTGCGACGTACTTGTATAGTTTTGTCAAACGTCGATCGTTTCGAGGGGTAGGCAATCCGGTAGTCAATGGCGATTCATGGCCTCACAGATATAAACAACTATAACTCCGCTTCTATTCGTCGAATGCAAATTTGCGACATAGCAATTTGTAGCTTAAAACATGTTACATCGACCCACCTTGTGTCGATCTGCGACGAACTTGCATGGTTTCGTCAAACGTCGATCGTTTCGAGTGGTAGGGAATCCGGCCGTCAATGGTGATTCATGGCCTCACAGATATAAACAACAATAACTCCGCTTCTATTCGTCGTATGCGAATATGCGACATAGTAATTTGTAGCTTAAAGCACGTCAGATCGACCCACCTTCTGCCGATCTGCGACGAACTTGCATGGTTTCGTCAAACGTCGATCGTTTCGAGTGGTAGGGAATCCGGCCGTCAATGGTGATTCATGGCCTCACAGATATAAACAACTATAACTCCGCTTCTATTCGTCGAATACAAATCTGCGACATAGCAATTTGTAGCTTAAAACACGTCACATCGACTCACCTTGTGCCGATCTGCGACGAACTTGCATAGTTTCGTCAAACATCGATCGTTTCGAGTGGTAGGCAATCCGGCCGTCAATGGTGATTCATGGCCTCACAGATATAAACAACAATAACTCCGCTTCTATTCGTCGTATGCAAATCTGCGACATAGCAATTTGTAGCATAAAACACGCCCCAACGAACCACCTTATACCGATCTGCGACGAACTTGCATAGTTTTGTCAAACATCGATCGTTTCGAGTGGAAAGCAATCCGGCCGTCAATGGTGATTCATGACCTGACAGATATAAACAACTATAACTCAGCTTCTATTCGTCGAATGCAAATTTGCGACATAGCGATTTGTAGCTTAAAACACGACACATCGACCCACTTCATGCCGATCTGTGACGTACTTGTATAGTTTCGTCAAACATCGATCGTTTCGAGTGGTAGGGAATCCGGCCGTCGATGGTGATTCATGGCCTCACAGATATAAACAACAATAACTCCGCTTCTATTCGTCGTATGCGAATCTGCGACATAGCAATTTGTAGCTTAAAACACGACACATCGACCCACCTCATGCCGATCTGCGACGTACTTGTATAGTTTTGTCAAACATCGATCGTTTCGAGTGGAAAGCAATCCGGCCGTCAATGGTGATTCATGGCCTGACAGATATAAACAACTATAACTCCGCTTCCATTCGTCGAATGCAAATCTGCGACATAGCAATTTTTAGCTTAAAACACGTCACATCGACCCACCTTGTTGCCGATCTGCGACGAACTTGCATAGTTTCGTCAAACATCGATCGTTTCGAGTGGTAGGCAATCCGGCCGTCAATGGTGATTCATGGCCTCACAGATATAAACAACAATAACTCCGCTTCTATTCGTCGTATGCGAATATGCGACATAGCAATTTGGAGCTTAAAACACGTCACATCGACCCACCTTCTGCCGATCTGCGACGAACTTGCATGGTTTCGTCAAACTTCGATCGTTTCGAGTGGTGGAGAATCCGGCCGTCAATGGTGATTCATGGCCTCACAGATATAAACAACTATAACTCCGCTTCTATTCGTCGAATGCAAATCTGCGACATAGCAATTTGTAGCTTAAAACACGTCACATCGACCAACCTTGTGCCGATCTGCGACGAACTTGCATAGTTTCGTCAAACATCGATCGTTTCGAGTGGTAGGCAATCCGGCCGTCAATGGTGATTCATGGCCTCACAGATATAAACAACAATAACTCCGCTTCTATTCGTCGTATGCAAATCTGCGACATAGCAATTTGTAGCATAAAACACGCCCCAACTAACCACCTTATACCGATCTGCGACGAACTTGCATTGTTTTGTCAAACATCGATCGTTTCGAGTGGAAAGCAATCCGGCCGTCAATGGCGATTCATGGCCTCACAGATATAAACAACTATAAGTCCGCTTCTATACGTCGTATGCGAATCTGCGACATAGCAATTTGTAGCTTAAAACACGCCCCAACGAACCACCTTATACCGATCTGCGACGAACTTGCATAGTTTCGTCAAACATCGATCGTTTCGAGTGGAAAGCAATCCGGCCGTCAATGGCGATTCATGGCCTCACAGATATAAACAACTATAACTCCGCTTCTATTCGTCGTATGCGAATCTGCGACCTAGCAATTTGTAGCTTAAAACACGCCCCAATGAACCACTTTATACCGATCTGCGACGAACTTGCATAGTTTCGTCAAACATCGATCGATTCTAGTGGAAAGCAATCCGGCCGTCAATGGTGATTCATGGCCTCACAGATACAAACAACAATAACTCCGCTTCTATACGTCGTATGCGAATCTGCGACATAGCAATTTGTAGCTTAAAACACGTCACATCGACCCACCTTGTGCCGATCTGGGACGAACTTGCATAGTTTCGTCAAACATCGATCGTTTGGAGTGGAAAGCAATCCGGCCGTCAATGGTGATTCATGGCCTCACAGATATAAACAACAATAGCTCCGCTTCTATTCGTCGTATGCGAATATGCGACATAGCAATTTGTAGCTTAAAACACGTCACATCGACCCACCTTCTGCCGATCTGCGACGAACTTGCATGGTTTCGTCAAACGTCGATCGTTTCGAGTGGTAGGGAATCCGGCCGTCAATGGTGATTCATGGCCTCACAGATATAAACAACAATAACTCCGCTTCTATTCGTCGTATGCAAATCTGCGACATAGCAATTTGTAGCATAAAACACGCCCCAACGAACCACCTTATACCGATCTGCGACGAACTTGCATAGTTTTGTCAATCATCAATCGTTTCGAGTGGAAAGCAATCCGGCCGTCAATGGTGATTCATGGCCTGACAGATATAAACAACTATAACTCCGCTTCTATTCGTCGAATGCAAATGTGCGACATAGCAATTTGTAGCTTAAAACACGTCACATCGAACCACCTTGTGCCGATCTGCGACGAACTTGCATAGTTTCGTCAATCGTCGATCGTTTCGAGTGGTAGGCAATCCGGTAGTCAATGGCGATTCATGGCCTCACAGATATAAACGACTATAAGTCCGCTTCTATACGTCGTATACGAATCTGCGACATAGCAATTTGTAGCTTAAAACACGCCCCAACGAACCACCTTATACCGATCTGCGATGAACTTGCATAGTTTTGTCAAACATCGATCGTTTCGAGTGGAAAGCAATCCGGCCGTCAATGGTGATTCATGGCCTGACAGATATAAACAACTATAACTCAGCTTCTATTCGTCGAATGCAAATTTACGACATAGCGATTTGTAGCTTAAAACACGACACATCGACCCACCTCATGCCGATCTGCGACGTACTTGTATAGTTTCGTCAAACGTCGATCGTTTCGAGTGGCAGGCAATCCGGTAGTCAATGGCGATTCATGGCCTCACAGATATAAACCACTATAACTCCGCTTCTATTAGTCGCATGCGAATCTGCGACCTAGCAATTTGTAGCTTAAAACACGCCCCGATGAAGCACCTTATACCGATCTGCGACGAACTTGCATAGTTTCGTCAAACATCGATCGATTCTAGTGGAAAGCAATCCGGCCGTCAATGGTGATTCATGGCCTCACAGATATAAACAACTATAACTCCGCTTCTATTCGTCGGATGCAAATCTACGACATAGCAATTTGTAGCTTAAAACACGTCACATCGACCCACCTTGTGCCGATCTGGGATGAACTTGCATAGTTTCGTCAAACATCGATGGTTTCGAGTGGTAGGCAATCCGGCCGTCAATGGTGATTCATGGCCTCACAGATATAAACAACAATAACTCCGCTTCTATTCGTCGAATGCAAATCTGCGACATAGCTATTTGTAGCTTAAAACATGGCCCAACGACCCACATTATACCGATCTGCGACGAACTTGCATAGTTTCGTCAAACGTCGATAGTTTCGAGTGGTAGGCAATCCGGCCGCCAATGGTGATTCATGGCCTCACAGATATAAACAACAATAACTCCGCTTCTATTCGTCGTATGCTAATCTGCGACATTGCAATTTGTAGCTTAAAACACGTCACATCGACCCACCTTCCGCCGATCTGCGACGAACTTGCATGGTTTCGTCAAACGTCGATCATTTCGAGTGGTCGGGAATCCGGCCGTCAATGGTGATTCATGGCCTCACAGATATAAACATCAATAACTCCGCTTCTATTCGTCGTATGCGAATATGCGACATAGCAATTTGTAGCTTAAAACACGTCACATCGACCCACCTTCCGCCGATCTGCGACGAACTTGCATGGTTTCGTCAAACGTCGATCATTTCGAGTGGTCGGGAATCCGGCCGTCAATGGTGATTCATGGCCTCACAGATATAAACAACAATAACTCCGCTTCTATTCGTCGTATGCGAATCTGCGACAATGCAATTTTTAGCTTAAAACACGTCCCAACGAACCACCTTATACCGATCTGCGACGAACTTGCATAGTTTTGTCAAATATCGATCGTTTCGAGTGGAAAGCAATCCGGCCGTCAATGGTGATTCACGGCCTGACAGATATAAACAACTATAACTCCGCCTCTATTCGTCGAATGCAAATCTGCGACATAGCAATTTGTAGCTTAAAACACGTCACATCGAACCACCTTGTGCCGATCTACGACGAACTTGCATAGTTTCGTCAAACGTCGATCGTTTCGAGTGGTAGGCAATCCGGCCGTCAATGGTGATTCATGGCCTCACAGATATAAACAACTATAACTCCGCTTCTATTCGTCGAATGCAAATCTGCGACATAGCAATTTGTAGCTTAAACCACGTCACATCGACCCACTTTGTGCCGATCTGCGACGAACTTGCATGGTTTCGTCAAACATCGATCGTTTCGAGTGGTAGGGACTCCGGCCGTCAATGGTGATTCATGGCCTCACAGATATAAACAACAATAACTCCGCTTCTATTCGTCGTATGCGAATCTGCGACATAGCAATTTGTAGCTTAAAACACGACACATCGACCCACCTCATGCCGCTCTGCGACGTACTTGTATAGTTTCGTCAAACGTCGATCGTTTCGAGTGGTAGGCAATCCGGTAGTCAATGGCGATTCATGGCCTCACAGATATAAACAACTATAAGTCCGCTTTTATACGTCGTATGCGAATCTGCGACATAGCAATTTGTAGCTTAAAACACGCCCCAACGAACCACCTTATACCGATCTGCGACGAACTTGCATAGGTTCGTCAAACATCGATCGTTTCGAGTGGAAAGCAATCCGGCCGTCAATGGTGATTCATGGCCTCACAGATATAAACAACAATAACTCCGCTTCTATTCGTCGTATGCAAATCTGCGACATAGCAATTTGTAGCATAAAACACGCCCCAACTAACCACCTTATACCGATCTGCGACGAGCTTGTATAGTTTCGTCAAACGTCGATCGTTTCGAGTGGGAGGCAATCCGGTAGTCAATGGCGATTCATGGCCTCACAGATATAAACAACTATAAGTCCGCTTCTATACGTCGTATGCGAATCTGCGACATAGCAATTTGTAGCTTAAAACACGCCCCAACGAACCACCTTATACCGATCTGCGACGAACTTGCGTAGTTTCGTCAAACATCGATCGTTTCGAGTGGAAAGCAATCCGGCCGTCAATGGTGATTCATGGCCTCACAGATATAAACAACTATAACTCCGCTTCTATTCGCCGTTTGCAAATCTGCGACGTAGCAGTTTGTAGCATAAAACACGTCACATCGACCCACCTTGTGCCGATCTGCGACGAACTTGCATAGTTTTGTCAAACATCGATCGTTTCGAGTGGAAAGCAATCCGGCCGTCAATGGTGATTCATGGCCTGACAGATATAAACAACTATAACTCCGCTTCCATTCGTCGAATGCAAATCTGCGACATAGCAATTTTTAGCTTAAAACACGTCACATCGACCCACCTTGTGCCGATCTGCGACGAACTTGCATAGTTTCGTCAAACATCGATCGTTTCGAGTGGTAGGCAATCCGGCCGTCAATGGTGATTCATGGCCTCACAGATATAAACAATAATAACTCCGCTTCTATTCGTCGTATGCGTATATGCGACATAGAAATTTGTTGCTTAAAACACGTCACATCGACCCACCTTCTGCCGATCTGCGACGAATTTGCATGGTTTCGTCAAACGTCGATCGTTTCGAGTGGTAGGGAATCCGGCCATCAATGGTGATTCATGGCCTCACAGATATAAACAACTATAACTCCGCTTCTATTCGTCGAATGCAAATCTGCGACATAGCAATTTGTAGCTTAAACCACGTCACATCGACCCACTTTGTGCCGATCTGCGACGAACTTGCATGGTTTCGTCAAACATCGATCGTTTCGAGTGGTAGGGACTCCGGCCGTCAATGGTGATTCATGGCCTCACAGATATAAACAACAATAACTCCGCTTCTATTCGTCGTATGCGAATCTGCGACATAGCAATTTGTAGCTTAAAACACGACACATCGACCCACCTCATGCCGATCTGCGACGTACTTGTATAGTTTCGTCAAACGTCGATCGTTTCGAGTGGTAGGCAATCCGGTAGTCAATGGCGATTCATGGCCTCACAGATATAAACAACTATAAGTCCGCTTTTATACGTCGTACGCGAATCTGCGACATAGCAATTTGTAGCTTAAAACACGCCCCAACGAACCACCTTATACCGATCTGCGACGAACTTGCATAGGTTCGTCAAACATCGATCGTTTCGAGTGGAAAGCAATCCGGCCGTCAATGGTGATTCATGGCCTCACAGATATAAACAACTATAACTCCGCTTCTATTCGCCGTATGCAAATCTGCGACGTAGCAATTTGTAGCATAAAACACGGCCCAACGACCCACCTTATACCGATCTGCGACGAACTTGCATAGTTTTGTCAAACATCGATCGTTTCGAGTGGAAAGCAATCCGGCCGTCAATGGTGATTCATGGCCTGACAGATATAAACAACTATAACTCCGCTTCCATTCGTCGAATGCAAATCTGCGACATAGCAATTTTTAGCTTAAAACACGTCACATCGACCCACCTTGTGCCGATCTGCGACGAACTTGCATAGTTTCGTCAAACATCGATCGTTTCGAGTGGTAGGCAATCCGGCCGTCAATGGTGATTCATGGCCTCACAGATATAAACAACAATAACTCCGCTTCTATTTGTCGTATGCAAATCTGCGACATAGCAATTTGTAGCATAAAACACGCCCCAACTAACCACCTTATACCGATCTGCGACGAACTTGCATAGTTTTGTCAAACATCGATCGTTTCGAGTGGAAAGCAATCCGGCCGTCAATGGTGATTCATGGCCTGACAGATTTAAACAACTATAACTCAGCTTCTATTCGTCGAATGCAAATTTGCGACATAGCGATTTGTAGCTTAAAACACGACACATCGACCCACCTCATGCCGATCTGCGACGTACTTGTATAGTTTCGTCAAACGTCGATCGTTTCGAGTGGTAGGCAATCCGGTAGTCAATGGCGATTCATGGCCTCACAGATATAAACAACTATAAGTCCGCTTCTATACGTCGTATGCGAATCTGCGACGTAGCAATTTGTAGCTTAAAACACGACACATCGACCCACCTCATGCCGATCTGCGACGTACTTGTATAGTTTTGTCAAACGTCGATCGTTTCGAGGGGTAGGCAATCCGGTAGTCAATGGCGATTCATGGCCTCACAGATATGAAGAACTATAACTCCGCTTCTATTCGTCGAATGCAAATTTGCGACATAGCAATTTGTAGCTTAAAACACGTTACATCGACCCACCTTGTGCCGATCTGCGACGAACTTGCATAGTTTCGTCAAACATCGATCGTTTCGAGTGGTAGGCAATCCGGCCGTCAATGGTGATTCATGGCCTCACAGATATAAACAATAATAACTCCGCTTCTATACGTCGTATGCGAATATGCGACATAGCAATTTGTAGCTTAAAACACGTCACATCGACCCACCTTCTGCCGATCTGCGACGAACTTGCATGGTTTCGTCAAACATCGATCGTTTCGAGTGGTGGGGACTCCGGCCGTCAATGGTGATTCATGGCCTCACAGATATAAACAACAATAACTCCGCTTCTATTCGTCGTATGCGAATCTGCGACATAGCAATTTGTAGCTTAAAACACGACACATCGACCCACCTCATGCCGATCTGCGACGTACTTGTATAGTTTCGTCAAACGTCGATCGTTTCGAGTGGGAGGCAATCTGGTAGTCAATGGCGATTCATGGCCTCACAGATATAAACAACTATAAGTCCGCTTCTATACGTCGTATGCGAATCTGCGACATAGCAATTTGTAGCTTAAAACACGCCCCAACGAACCACCTTATACCGATCTGCGACGAACTTGCGTAGTTTCGTCAAACATCGATCGTTTCGAGTGGAAAGCAATCCGGCCGTCAATGGTGATTCATGGCCTCACAGATATAAACAACTATAACTCCGCTTCTATTCGCCGTTTGCAAATCTGCGACGTAGCAATTTGTAGCATAAAACACGTCACATCGACCCACCTTGTGCCGATCTGCGACGAACTTGCATAGTTTTGTCAAACATCGATCGTTTCGAGTGGAAAGCAATCCGGCCGTCAATGGTGATTCATGGCCTGACAGATATAAACAACTATAACTCCGCTTCCATTCGTCGAATGCAAATCTGCGACATAGCAATTTTTAGCTTAAAACACGTCACATCGACCCACCTTGTGCCGATCTGCGACGAACTTGCATAGTTTCGTCAAACATCGATCGTTTCGAGTGGTAGGCAATCCGGCCGTCAATGGTGATTCATGGCCTCACAGATATAAACAATAATAACTCCGCTTCTATTCGTCGTATGCGTATATGCGACATAGAAATTTGTTGCTTAAAACACGTCACATCGACCCACCTTCTGCCGATCTGCGACGAATTTGCATGGTTTCGTCAAACGTCGATCGTTTCGAGTGGTAGGGAATCCGGCCATCAATGGTGATTCATGGCCTCACAGATATAAACAACTATAACTCCGCTTCTATTCGTCGAATGCAAATCTGCGACATAGCAATTTGTAGCTTAAACCACGTCACATCGACCCACTTTGTGCCGATCTGCGACGAACTTGCATGGTTTCGTCAAACATCGATCGTTTCGAGTGGTAGGGATTCCGGCCGTCAATGGTGATTCATGGCCTCACAGATATAAACAACAATAACTCCGCTTCTATTCGTCGTATGCGAATCTGCGACATAGCAATTTGTAGCTTAAAACAAGCCCCAACGAACCACCTTGTGCCGATCTGCGACGAACTTGCATGGTTTCGTCAAACGTCGATCGTTTCGAGTGGTAGGGAATCCGGCCGTCGATGGTGATTCATGGCCTCACAGATATAAACAACAATAACTCCGCTTCTATTCGTCGTATGCGAATCTGCGACATAGCAATTTGTAGCTTAAAACACGACACATCGACCCACCCCATGCCGATCTGCGACGTACTTGTATAGTTTCGTCAAACGGCGATCGTTTCGAGTGGTAGGCAATCCGGTAGTCAATGGCGATTCATGGCCTCACAGATATAAACAACTATAAGTCCGCTTCTATACGTCGTATGCGAATCTGCGACATAGCAATTTGTAGCTTAAAACACGCCCCAACGAACCACCTTATACCGATCTGCGACGAACTTGCATAGTTTTGTCAAACATCGATCGTTTCGAGTGGAAAGCAATCCGGCCGTCAATGGTGATTCATGGCCTGACAGATATAAACAACTATAACTCCGCTTCCATTCGTCGAATGCAAATCTGCGACATAGCAATTTTTACCTTAAAACACGTCACATCGACCCACCTTGTGCCGATCTGCGACGAACTTGCATAGTTTCGTCAAACATCGATCGTTTCGAGTGGTAGGCAATCCGGCCGTCAATGGTGATTCATGGCCTCACAGATATAAACAACAATAACTCCGCTTCTATTCGTCGTATGCGAATATGCGACATAGCAATTTGTAGCTTAAAACACGTCACATCGACGCACCTTCTGCCGATCTGCGACGAACTTGCATGGTTTCGTCAAACTTCGATCGTTTCGAGTGGTGGGGAATCCGGCCGTCAATGGTGATTCATGGCCTCACAGATATAAACAACAATAACTCCGCTTCTATTCGTCGAATGCAAATCTGCGACATAACAATTTGTAGCTTAAAACACGTCACATCGACCAACCTTGTGCCGATCTGCGACGAACTTGCATAGTTTCGTCAAACATCGATCGTTTCGAGTGGTAGGCAATCCGGCCGTCAATGGTGATCATGGCCTCACAGATATAAACACCAAAAACTTGGATTCTATTCGTCGTATGCGAATCTGCGACATAGCATTTTGTAGCTTAAAACACGGCCCAACGAGCCACCTTATACCGATCTGCAACGAACTTGATTGGTTTCGTCAAACATCGATCGTTTCGAGTGGTAGGCAATCCGGCCGTCAATGGTGATTCATGGCCTCACAGATATAAACAATAATAACTCCGCTTCTATTCGTCGAATACAAATCTGCGACATAGCAATTTGTAGCTTAAAACACGTCACATCGACCCACCTTGTGCCGATCTGCAACGAACTTGCATAGTTTCGTCAAACATCGATCGTTTCGAGTGGTAGGCAATCCGGCCGTCAATGGTGATTCATGGCCTCACAGATATAAACAACAATAACTCCGCTTCTATTCGTCGTATGCAAATCTGCGACATAGCAATTTGTAGCATAAAACACGCCCCAACGAACCACCTGATACCGATCTGCGACGAACTTGCATAGTTTTGTCAAACATCGATCGTTTCGAGTGGAAAGCAATCCGGCCGTCAATGGTGATTCATGGCCTCACAGATATAAACAACAATAACTCCGCTTCTATTCGTCGTATGCGAATATGCGACATAGTAATTTGTAGCTTAAAACACGTCAGATCGACCCACCTTCTGCCGATCTGCGACGAACTTGCATGGTTTCGTCAAACGTCGATCGTTTCGAGTGGTAGGCAATCCGGCCGTCAATGGTGATTCATGGCCTCACAGATATAAACAACAATAACTCCGCTTCTATTCGTCGTATGCAAATCTGCGACATAGCAATTTGTAGCATAAAACACGCGCCAACGAACCACCTTATACCGATCTGCGACGAACTTGCATAGTTTTGTCAAACATCGATCGTTTCGAGTGGAAAGCAATCCGGCCGTCAATGGTGATTCATGGCCTGACAGATATAAACAACTATAACTCCGCTTCCATTCGTCGAATGCAAATCTGCGACATAGCAATTTTTACCTTAAAACACGTCACATCAACCCACCTTGTGCCGATCTGCGACGAACTTGCATAGTTTCGTCAAACATCGATCGTTTCGAGTGGTAGGCAATCCGGCCGTCAATGGTGATTCATGGCCTCACAGATATAAACAACAATAACTCCGCTTCTATTCGTCGTATGCGAATATGCGACATAGCAATTTGTAGCTTAAAACACGTCACATCGACCCACCTTCTGCCGATCTGCGACGAACTTGCATGGTTTCGTCAAACTTCGATCGTTTCGAGTGGTGGGGAATCCGGCCGTCAATGGTGATTCATGGCCTCACAGATATAAACAACTATAACTCCGCTTCTATTCGTCGAATGCAAATCTGCGACATAACAATTTGTAGCTTAAAACACGTCACATCGACCAACCTTGTGCCGATCTGCGACGAACTTGCATAGTTTCGTCAAACATCGATCGTTTCGAGTGGTAGGCAATCCGGCCGTCAATGGTGATCATGGCCTCACAGATATAAACACCAAAAACTCGGATTCTATTCGTCGTATGCGAATCTGCGACATAGCATTTTGTAGCTTAAAACACGGCCCAACGAGCCACCTTATACCGATCTGCAACGAACTTGATTGGTTTCGTCAAACATCGATCGTTTCGAGTGGTAGGCAATCCGGCCGTCAATGGTGATTCATGGCCTCACAGATATAAACAATAATAACTCCGCTTCTATACGTCGTATGCGAATCTGCGACATAGCAATTTGTAGCTTAAAACACGCCCCAACGAACCACCTTATACCGATCTGCGACGAACTTGCGTAGTTTCGTCAAACATCGATCGTTTCGAGTGGAAAGCAATCCGGCCGTCAATGGTGATTCATGGCCTCACAGATGTAAACAACTATAACTCCGCTTCTATTCGCCGTTTGCAAATCTGCGACGTAGCAATTTGTGGCATAAAACACGTCACATCGACCCACCTTGTGCCGATCTGCGACGAACTTGCATAGTTTTGTCAAACATCGATCGTTTCGAGTGGAAAGCAATCCGGCCGTCAATGGTGATTCATGGCCTGACAGATATAAACAACTATAACTCCGCTTCCATTTGTCGAATGCAAATCTGCGACATAGCAATTTGTAGCTTAAACCACGTCACATCGACCCACTTTGTGCCGATCTGCGACGAACTTGCATGGTTTCGTCAAACGTCGATCGTTTCGAGTGGTAGGGACTCCGGCCGTCAATGGTGATTCATGGCCTCACAGATATAAACAACAATAACTCCGCTTCTATTCGTCGTACGCGAATCTGCGACATAGCAATTTGTAGCTTAAAACACGACACATCGACCCACCTCATGCCGATCTGCGACGTACTTGTATAGTTTCGTCAAACGTCGATCGTTTCGAGTGGTAGGCAATCCGGTAGTCAATGGCGATTCATGGCCTCACAGATATAAACAACTATAAGTCCGCTTGTATACGTCGTATGCGAATCTGCGACATAGCAATTTGTAGCTTAAAACACGCCCCAACGAACCACCTTATACCGATCTGCGATGAACTTGCATAGGTTCGTCAAACATCGATCGTTTCGAGTGGAAAGCAATCCGGCCGTCAATGGTGATTCATGGCCTCACAGATATAAACAACTATAACTCCGCTTTTATTCGCCGTATGCAAATCTGCGACGTAGCAATTTGTAGCATAAAACACGGCCCAACGACCCACCTTATACCGATCTGCGACGAACTTGCATAGTTTTGTCAAACATCGATCGTTTCGAGTGGAAAGCAATCCGGCCGTCAATGGTGATTCATGGCCTGACAGATATAAACAACTATAACTCCGCTTCCATTCGTCGAATGCAAATCTGCGACATAGCAATTTTTAGCTTAAAACACGTCACATCGACCCACCTTGTGCCGATCTGCGACGAACTTGCATAGTTTCGTCAAACATCGATCGTTTCGAGTGGTAGGCAATCCGGCCGTCAATGGTGATTCATGGCCTCACAGATATAAACAACAATAACTCCGCTTCTATTCGTCGTATGCAAATCTGCGACATAGCAATTTGTAGCATAAAACACGCCCCAACTAACCACCTCATACCGATCTGCGATGAACTTGCATAGTTTTGTCAAACATCGATCGTTTCGAGTGGAAAGCAATCCGGCCGTCAATGGTGATTCATGGCCTGACAGATTTAAACAACTATAACTCAGCTTCTATTCGTCGAATGCAAATTTGCGACATAGCGATTTGTAGCTTAAAACACGACACATCGACCCACCTCATGCCGATCTGCGACGTACTTGTATAGTTTCGTCAAACGTCGATCGTTTCGAGTGGTAGGCAATCCGGTAGTCAATGGCGATTCATGGCCTCACAGATATAAACAACTATAAGTCCGCTTCTATACGTCGTATGCGAATCTGCGACGTAGCATTTTGTAGCTTAAAACACGGCCCAACGACCCACCTTATACCGATCTGCAACGAACTTGATTGGTTTCGTCAAACATCGATCGTTTCGAGTGCTAGGCAATCCGGCCGTCAATGGTGATTCATGGCCTCACGGATATAAACAACTATAACTCTGCTTCTGTTCGTCGTATGCAAATCTGCGACATAGCAATTTGTAGCTTAAAACACGACACATCGACCCACCTCATGCCGATCTGCGACGTACTTGTATAGTTTTGTCAAACGTCGATCGTTTCGAGGGGTAGGCAATCCGGTAGTCAATGGCGATTCATGGCCTCACAGATATAAACAACTATAACTCCGCTTCAATTCGTCGAATGCAAATTTGCGACACAGCAATTTGTAGCTTAAAACACGTTACATCGACCCACCTTGTGTCGATCTGCGACGAACTTGCATGGTTTCGTCAAACGTCGATCGTTTCGAGTGGTAGGGAATCCGGCCGTCAATGGTGATTCATGGCCTCACAGATATAAACAACAATAACTCCGCTTCTATTCGTCGTATGCGAATCTGCGACATAGCAATTTGTAGCTTAAAACACGACACATCGACCCACCTCATGCCGATCTGCGACGTACTTGTATAGTTTCGTCAAACGTCGATCGTTTCGAGTGGGAGGCAATCCGGTAGTCAATGGCGATTCATGGCCTCACAGATATAAACAACTATAAGTCCGCTTCTATACGTCGTATGCGAATCTGCGACATAGCAATTTGTAGCTTAAAACACGCCCCAACGAACCACCTTATACCGATCTGCGACGAACTTGCGTAGTTTCGTCAAACATCGATCGTTTCGAGTGGAAAGCAATCCGGCCGTCAATGGTGATTCATGGCCTCACAGATATAAACAACTATAACTCCGCTTCTATTCGCCGTTTGCAAATCTGCGACGTAGCAATTTGTGGCATAAAACACGTCACATCGACCCACCTTGTGCCGATCTGCGACGAACTTGCATAGTTTTGTCAAACATCGATCGTTTCGAGTGGAAAGCAATCCGGCCGTCAATGGTGATTCATGGCCTGGCAGATATAAACAACTATAACTCCGCTTCCATTTGTCGAATGCAAATCTGCGACATAGCAATTTTTAGCTTAAAACACGTCACATCGACCCACCTTGTGCCGATCTGCGACGAACTTGCATAGTTTCGTCAAACATCGATCGTTTCGAGTGGTAGGCAATCCGGCCGTCAATGGTGATTCATGGCCTCACAGATATAAACAATAATAACTCCGCTTCTATTCGTCGAATGCAAATCTGCGACATAGCAATTTGTAGCTTAAACCACGTCACATCGACCCACTTTGTGCCGATCTGCGACGAACTTGCATGGTTTCGTCAAACATCGATCGTTTCGAGTGGTAGGGACTCCGGCCGTCAATGGTGATTCATGGCCTCACAGATATAAACAACAATAACTCCGCTTCTATTCGTCGTATGCGAATCTGCGACATAGCAATTTGTAGCTTAAAACACGACACATCGACCCACCTCATGCCGATCTGCGACGTACTTGTATAGTTTCGTCAAACGTCGATCGTTTCGAGTGGTAGGCAATCCGGTAGTCAATGGCGATTCATGGCCTCACAGATATAAACAACTATAAGTCCGCTTGTATACGTCGTATGAAAATCTGCGACATAGCAATTTGTAGCTTAAAACACGCCCCAACGAACCACCTTATACCGATCTGCGATGAACCTGGCATAGGTTCGTCAAACATCGATCGTTTCGAGTGGAAAGCAATCCGGCCGTCAATGGTGATTCATGGCCTCACAGATATAAACAACTATAACTCCGCTTCTATTCGTCGTATGCGAATCTGCGACATAGCATTTTGTAGCTTAAAACACGGCCCAACGAGCCACCTTATACCGATCTGCAACGAACTTGATTGGTTTCGTCAAACATCGATCGTTTCGAGTGGTAGGCAATCCGGCCGTCAATGGTGATTCATGGCCTCACAGATATAAACAATAATAACTCCGCTTCTATTCGTCGAATACAAATCTGCGACATAGCAATTTGTAGCTTAAAACACGTCACATCGACCCACCTTGTGCCGATCTGCGACGAACTTGCATAGTTTCGTCAAACATCGATCGTTTCGAGTGGTAGGCAATCCGGCCGTCAATGGTGATTCATGGCCTCACAGATATAAACAACAATAACTCCGCTTCTATTCGTCGTATGCAAATCTGCGACATAGCAATTTGTAGCATAAAACACGCCCCAACGAACCACCTGATACCGATCTGCGACGAACTTGCATAGTTTTGTCAAACATCGATCGTTTCGAGTGGAAAGCAATCCGGCCGTCAATGGTGATTCATGACCTGACAGATATAAACAACTATAACTCAGCTTCTATTCGTCGAATGCAAATTTGCGACATAGCGATTTGTAGCTTAAAACACGACACATCGACCCACTTCATGCCGATCTGTGACGTACTTGTATAGTTTCGTCAAACATCGATCGTTTCGAGTGGTAGGGAATCCGGCCGTCGATGGTGATTCATGGCCTCACAGATATAAACAACAATAACTCCGCTTCTATTCGTCGTATGCGAATCTGCGACATAGCAATTTGTAGCTTAAAACACGACACATCGACCCACCTCATGCCGATCTGCGACGTACTTGTATAGTTTCGTCAAACGTCGATCGTTTCGAGTGGTAGGCAATCCGGTAGTCAATGGCGATTCATGGCCTCACAGATATAAACAACTATAAGTCCGCTTCTATACGTCGTATGCGAATCTGCGACATAGCAATTTGTAGCTTAAAACACGCCCCAACGAACCACCTTATACCGATCTGCGACGAACTTGCGTAGTTTCGTCAAACATCGATCGTTTCGAGTGGAAAGCAATCCGGCCGTCAATGGTGATTCATGGCCTCACAGATATAAACAACTATAACTCCGCTTCTATTCGCCGTTTGCAAATCTGCGACGTAGCAATTTGTGGCATAAAACACGTCACATCGACCCACCTTGTGCCGATCTGCGACGAACTTGCATAGTTTTGTCAAACATCGATCGTTTCGAGTGGAAAGCAATCCGGCCGTCAATGGTGATTCATGGCCTGACAGATATAAACAACTATAACTCCGCTTCCATTTGTCGAATGCAAATCTGCGACATAGCAATTTTTAGCTTAAAACACGTCACATCGACCCACCTTGTGCCGATCTGCGACGAACTTGCATAGTTTCGTCAAACATCGATCGTTTCGAGTGGTAGGCAATCCGGCCGTCAATGGTGATTCATGGCCTCACAGATATAAACAATAATAACTCCGCTTCTATTCGTCGAATGCAAATCTGCGACATAGCAATTTGTAGCTTAAACCACGTCACATCGACCCACTTTGTGCCGATCTGCGACGAACTTGCATGGTTTCGTCAAACATCGATCGTTTCGAGTGGTAGGGACTCCGGCCGTCAATGGTGATTCATGGCCTCACAGATATAAACAACTATAACTCCGCTTCTATTCGTCGTACGCGAATCTGCGACATAGCAATTTGTAGCTTAAAACACGATACATCGACCCACCTCATGCCGATCTGCGACGTACTTGTATAGTTTCGTCAAACGTCGATCGTTTCGAGTGGTAGGCAATCCGGTAGTCAATGGCGATTCATGGCCTCACAGATATAAACAACTATAAGTCCGCTTGTATACGTCGTATGCGAATCTGCGACATAGCAATTTGTAGCTTAAAACACGCCCCAACGAACCACCTTATACCGATCTGCGATGAACTTGCATAGGTTCGTCAAACATCGATCGTTTCGAGTGGAAAGCAATCCGGCCGTCAATGGTGATTCATGGCCTCACAGATATAAACAACTATAACTCCGCTTCTATTCGCCGTATGCAAATCTGCGACGTAGCAATTTGTAGCATAAAACACGGCCCAACGACCCACCTTATACCGATCTGCGACGAACTTGCATAGTTTTGTCAAACATCGATCGTTTCGAGTGGAAAGCAATCCGGCCGTCAATGGTGATTCATGGCCTGACAGATATAAACAACTATAACTCCGCTTCCATTCGTCGAATGCAAATCTGCGACATACCAATTTTTAGCTTAAAACACGTCACATCGACCCACCTTGTGCCGATCTGCGACGAACCTGCATAGTTTCGTCAAACGTCGATCGTTTCGAGTGGTAGGCAATCCGGTAGTCAATGGCGATTCATGGCCTCACAGATATAAACAACTATAAGTCCGCTTCTATACGTCGTAGGCGAATCTGCGACGTAGCATTTTGTAGCTTAAAACACGGCCCAACGACCCACCTTATACCGATCTGCAACGAACTTGATTGGTTTCGTCAAACATCGATCGTTTCGAGTGCTAGGCAATCCGGCCGTCAATGGTGATTCATGGCCTCACGGATATAAACAACTATAACTCTGCTTCTGTTCGTCGTATGCAAATCTGCGACATAGCAATTTGTAGCTTAAAACACGACACATCGACCCACCTCATGCCGATCTACGACGTACTTGTATAGTTTTGTCAAACGTCGATCGTTTCGAGGGGTAGGCAATCCGGTAGTCAATGGCGATTCATGGCCTCACAGATATAAACAACTATAACTCCGCTTCTATTCGTCGAATGCAAATTTGCGACATAGCAATTTGTAGCTTAAAACACGTTACATCGACCCACCTTGTGTCGATCTGCGACGAACTTGCATGGTTTCGTCAAACGTCGATCGTTTCGAGTGGTAGGGAATCCGGCCGTCAATGGTGATTCATGGCCTCACAGATATAAACAACAATAACTCCGCTTCTATTCGTCGTATGCGAATATGCGACATAGTAATTTGTAGCTTAAAACACGTCAGATCGACCCACCTTCTGCCGATCTGCGACGAACTTGCATGGTTTCGTCAAACGTCGATCGTTTCGAGTGGTAGGCAATCCGGCAGTCAATGGTGATTCATGGCCTCACAGATATAAACAACAATAACTCCGCTTCTATTCGTCGTATGCAAATCTGCGACATAGCAATTTGTAGCATAAAACACGCCCCAACGAACCACCTTGTGCCGATCTGCGACGAACTTGCATAGTTTTGTCAAACATCGATCGTTTCGAGTGGAAAGCAATCCGGCCGTCAATGGTGATTCATGACCTGACAGATCTAAACAACTATAACTCAGCTTCTATTCGTCGAATGCAAATTTGCGACATAGCGATTTGTAGCTTAAAACACGACACATCGACCCACTTCATGCCGATCTGTGACGTACTTGTATAGTTTCGTCAAACATCGATCGTTTCGAGTGGTAGGCAATCCGGCCGTCAATGGTGATTCATGGCCTCACAGATATAAACAACAATAACTCCGCTTCTATTCGTCGTATGCAAATCTGCGACATAGCAATTTGTAGCATAAAACACGCGCCAACGAACCACCTTATACCGATCTGCGACGAACTTGCATAGTTTTGTCAAACATCGATCGTTTCGAGTGGAAAGCAATCCGGCCGTCAATGGTGATTCATGGCCTGACAGATATAAACAACTATAACTCCGCTTCTATTCGTCGAATGCAAATCTGCGACATAGCAATTTGTAGCTTAAAACACGTCACATCGACCCACCTTGTGCCGATCTGCGACGAACTTGCATGATTTCGTCAAACGTCGATCGTTTCGAGTGGTAGGGAATCCGGCCGTCGATGGTGATTCATGGCCTCACAGATATAAACAACAATAACTCCGCTTCTATTCGTCGTATGCGAATCTGCGACATAGCAATTTGTAGCTTAAAACACGTCACATCGACCAACCTTGTGTCGATCTGCGACGAACTTGCATAGTTTCGTCAAACATCGATCGTTTCGAGTGGTAGGCAATCCGGCCGTCAATGGTGATCATGGCCTCACAGATATAAACACCAAAAACTTGGATTCTATTCGTCGTATGCGAATCTGCGACATAGCATTTTGTAGCTTAAAACACGGCCCAACGACCCACCTTATACCGATCTGCAACGAACTTGATTGGTTTCGTCAAACATCGATCGTTTCGAGTGGTAGGCAATCCGGCCGTCAATGGTGATTCATGGCCTCACAGATATAAACAATAATAACTCCGCTTCTATTCGTCGAATGCAAATCTGCGACATAGCAATTTGTAGCATAAAACAATTCACATCGACCCATCTTGTGCCGATCTGCGACGAACTTGCATAGTTTTGTCAAACATCGATCGTTTCGAGTGGAAAGCAATCCGGCCGTCAATGGTGATTCATGGCCTGACAGATATAAACAACTATAACTCCGCTTCTATTCATCGAATGCAAATCTGCGACATAGCAATTTGTAGCTTAAAACACGTCACATCGACCCACCTTGTGCCGATCTGCGACGAACTTGCATAGTTTCGTCGAACATCGATCGTTTCGAGTGGTAGGGAATCCGGCCGTCAATGGTGATTCATGGCCTGACAGATATAAACAACAATAACTCCACTTCTATTCGTCGTATGCTAATCTGCGACATAGCAGTTTGTAGCTTAAAACACGTCACATCGACCCACCTTGTGCCGATCTGCGACGAACTTGCATAGTTTCGTCGAACATCGATCGTTTCGAGTGGTAGGGAATCCGGCCGTCAATGGTGATTCATGGCCTCACAGATATAAACAACAATAACTCCGCTTCTATTCGTCGTATGCAAATCTGCGACATAGCAATTTGTAGCTTAAAACAGGACACATCGACCCACCTTATACCGTTCTGCGAAAATCTTGCATAGTTTCGTCAAACGTCGATCGTTCCGAGTGGTAGGCGATCCGGCCGACAATGGTGATTCATGGCCTCACAGATATAAATACCAAAAACTTGGATTTTATTCGTCGTACGCGAATCTGCGACATAGCATTTTGTAGCTTAAAACACGGCCCAACGACCCACCTTATACCGATCTGCGACGTACTTGTATAGTTTCGTCAAACGTCGATCGTTTCGAGTGGTAGGCAATCCGGTAGTCAATGGTGATTCATGGCCTCACAGATATAAACAACTATAACTCCGCTTCTATTCGCCGTATGCAAATCTGCGACGTAGCAATTTGTAGCATAAAACACGGCCCAACGACCCACCTTATACCGATCTGCGACGAACTTGCATAGTTTTGTCAAACATCGATCGTTTCGAGTGGAAAGCAATCCGGCCGTCAATGGTGATTCATGGCCTGACAGATATAAACAACTATAACTCCGCTTCCATTCGTCGAATGCAAATCTGCGACATAGCAATTTTTAGCTTAAAACACGTCACATCGACCCACCTCATGCCGATCTGCGACGAACTTGCATAGTTTCGTCAAACATCGATCGTTTCGAGTGGTAGGCAATCCGGCCGTCAATGGTGATCATGGCCTCACAGATATAAACACCAAAAACTTGGATTCTATTCGTCGTATGCGAATCTGCGACATAGCATTTTGTAGCTTAAAACACGGCCCAACGACCCACCTTATACCGATCTGCAACGAACTTGATTGGTTTCGTCAAACATCGATCGTTTCGAGTGGTAGGCAATCCGGCCGTCAATGGTGATTCATGGCCTCACAGATATAAACAATAATAACTCCGCTTCTATTCGTCGAATGCAAATCTGCGACATAGCAATTTGTAGCATAAAACAATTCACATCGACCCATCTTGTGCCGATCTGCGACGAACTTGCATAGTTTTGTCAAACATCGATCGTTTCGAGTGGAAAGCAATCCGGCCGTCAATGGTGATTCATGGCCTGACAGATATAAACAACTATAACTCCGCTTCTATTCATCGAATGCAAATCTGCGACATAGCAATTTGTAGCTTAAAACACGTCACATCGACCCACCTTGTGCCGATCTGCGACGAACTTGCATAGTTTCGTCGAACATCGATCGTTTCGAGTGGTAGGGAATCCGGCCGTCAATGGTGATTCATGGCCTGACAGATATAAACAACAATAACTCCACTTCTATTCGTCGTATGCTAATCTGCGACATAGCAGTTTGTAGCTTAAAACACGTCACATCGACCCACCTTGTGCCGATCTGCGACGAACTTGCATAGTTTCGTCGAACATCGATCGTTTCGAGTGGTAGGGAATCCGGCCGTCAATGGTGATTCATGGCCTCACAGATATAAACAACAATAACTCCGCTTCTATTCGTCGTATGCAAATCTGCGACATAGCAATTTGTAGCTTAAAACAGGACACATCGACCCACCTTATACCGTTCTGCGAAAATCTTGCATAGTTTCGTCAAACGTCGATCGTTCCGAGTGGTAGGCGATCCGGCCGACAATGGTGATTCATGGCCTCACAGATATAAATACCAAAAACTTGGATTTTATTCGTCGTACGCGAATCTGCGACATAGCATTTTGTAGCTTAAAACACGGCCCAACGACCCACCTTATACCGATCTGCGACGTACTTGTATAGTTTCGTCAAACGTCGATCGTTTCGAGTGGTAGGCAATCCGGTAGTCAATGGTGATTCATGGCCTCACAGATATAAACAACTATAACTCCGCTTCTATTCGCCGTATGCAAATCTGCGACGTAGCAATTTGTAGCATAAAACACGGCCCAACGACCCACCTTATACCGATCTGCGACGAACTTGCATAGTTTTGTCAAACATCGATCGTTTCGAGTGGAAAGCAATCCGGCCGTCAATGGTGATTCATGGCCTGACAGATATAAACAACTATAACTCCGCTTCCATTCGTCGAATGCAAATCTGCGACATAGCAATTTTTAGCTTAAAACACGTCACATCGACCCACCTCATGCCGATCTGCGACGTACTTGTATAGTTTCGTCAAACGTCGATCGTTTCGAGTGGTAGGCAATCCGGCCGTCAATGGTGATCATGGCCTCACAGATATAAACACCAAAAACTTGGATTCTATTCGTCGTATGCGAATCTGCGACATAGCATTTTGTAGCTTAAAACACGGCCCAACGACCCACCTTATACCGATCTGCAACGAACTTGATTGGTTTCGTCAAACATCGATCGTTTCGAGTGCTAGGCTATCCGGCCGTCAATGGTGATTCATGGCCTCACGGATATAAACAACTATAACTCTGCTTCTGTTCGTCGTATGCAAATCTGCGACATAGCAATTTGTAGCTTAAAACACGACACATCGACACACCTCATGCCGATCTGCGACGTACTTGTATAGTTTTGTCAAATGTCGATCGTTTCGAGTGGTAGGCAATCCGGCCGTCAATGGTGATTCATGGCCTCACAGATATAAACAACTATAACTCCGCTTCTATTCGCCGTTTGCAAATCTGCGACGTAGCAATTTGTGGCATAAAACACGTCACATCGACCCACCTTGTGCCGATCTGCGACGAACTTGCATAGTTTTGTCAAACATCGATCGTTTCGAGTGGAAAGCAATCCGGCCGTCAATGGTGATTCATGGCCTGACAGATATAAACAACTATAACTCCGCTTCCATTTGTCGAATGCAAATCTGCGACATAGCAATTTTTAGCTTAAACCACGTCACATCGACCCACTTTGTGCCGATCTGCGACGAACTTGCATGGTTTCGTCAAACATCGATCGTTTCGAGTGGTAGGGACTCCGGCCGTCAATGGTGATTCATGGCCTCACAGATATAAACAACAATAACTCCGCTTCTATTCGTCGTATGCAAATCTGCGACATAGCAATTTGTAGCATAAAACACGCCCCAACGAACCACCTTATACCGATCTGCGACGAACTTGCATAGTTTTGTCAAACATCGATCGTTTCGAGTGGAAAGCAATCCGGCCGTCAATGGTGATTCATGACCTGACAGATATAAACAACTATAACTCAGCTTCTATTCGTCGAATGCAAATTTGCGACATAGCGATTTGTAGCTTAAAACACGACACATCGACCCACTTCATGCCGATCTGTGACGTACTTGTATAGTTTCGTCAAACATCGATCGTTTCGAGTGGTAGGGAATCCGGCCGTCGATGGTGATTCATGGCCTCACAGATATAAACAACAATAACTCCGCTTCTATTCGTCGTATGCGAATCTGCGACATAGCAATTTGTAGCTTAAAACACGCCCCAACGAACCACCTTATACCGATCTGCGATGAACTTGCATAGGTTCGTCAAACATCGATCGTTTCGAGTGGAAAGCAATCCGGCCGTCAATGGTGATTCATGGCCTCACAGATATAAACAACTATAACTCCGCTTCTATTCGCCGTATGCAAATCTGCGACGTAGCAATTTGTAGCATAAAACACGGCCCAACGACCCACCTTATACCGATCTGCGACGAACTTGCATAGTTTTGTCAAACATCGATCGTTTCGAGTGGAAAGCAATCCGGCCGTCAATGGTGATTCATGGCCTGACAGATATAAACAACTATAACTCCGCTTCCATTCGTCGAATGCAAATCTGCGACATAGCAATTTTTAGCTTAAAACACGTCACATCGACCCACCTCATGCCGATCTGCGACGTACTTGTATAGTTTCGTCAAACGTCGATCGTTTCGAGTGGTAGGCAATCCGGCCGTCAATGGTGATCATGGCCTCACAGATATAAACACCAAAAACTTGGATTCTATTCGTCGTATGCGAATCTGCGACATAGCATTTTGTAGCTTAAAACACGGCCCAACGACCCACCTTATACCGATCTGCAACGAACTTGATTGGTTTCGTCAAACATCGATCGTTTCGAGTGCTAGGCTATCCGGCCGTCAATGGTGATTCATGGCCTCACGGATATAAACAACTATAACTCTGCTTCTGTTCGTCGTATGCAAATCTGCGACATAGCAATTTGTAGCTTAAAACACGACACATCGACACACCTCATGCCGATCTGCGACGTACTTGTATAGTTTTGTCAAACGTCGATCGTTTCGAGGGGTAGGCAATCCGGTAGTCAATGGCGATTCATGGCCTCACAGATATAAACAACTATAACTCCGCTTCTATTCGTCGAATGCAAATTTGCGACATAGCAATTTGTAGCTTAAAACACGTTACATCGACCCACCTTGTGTCGATCTGCGACGAACTTGCATGGTTTCGTCAAACGTCGATCGTTTCGAGTGGTAGGGAATCCGGCCGTCAATGGTGATTCATGGCCTCACAGATATAAACAACAATAACTCCGCTTCTATTCGTCGTATGCGAATATGCGACATAGTAATTTGTAGCTTAAAACACGTCAGATCGACCCACCTTCTGCCGATCTGCGACGAACTTGCATGGTTTCGTCAAACGTCGATCGCTTCGAGTGGTAGGGAATCCGGCCGTCAATGGTGATTCATGGCCTCACAGATATAAACAACTATAACTCCGCTTCTATTCGTCGAATACAAATCTGCGACATAGCAATTTGTAGCTTAAAACACGTCACATCGACTCACCTTGTGCCGATCCGCGACGAACTTGCATAGTTTCGTCAAACATCGATCGTTTCGAGTGGAAAGCAATCCGGCCGTCAATGGTGATTCATGGCCTCACAGATATAAACAACTATAACTCCGCTTCTATTCGCCGTATGCAAATCTGCGACATAGCAATTTGTAGCATAAAACACGCCCCAACTAACCACCTCATACCGATCTGCGACGAACTTGCATAGTTTTGTCAAACATCGATCGTTTCGAGTGGAAAGCAATCCGGCCGTCAATGGTGATTCATGGCCTGACAGATTTAAACAACTATAACTCAGCTTCTATTCGTCGAATGCAAATTTGCGACATAGCGATTTGTAGCTTAAAACACGACACATCGACCCACCTCATGCCGATCTGCGACGTACTTGTATAGTTTCGTCTAACGTCGATCGTTTCGAGTGGTAGGCAATCCGGTAGTCAATGGCGATTCATGGCCTCACAGATATAAACAACGATAAGTCCGCTTCTATACGTCGTAGGCGAATCTGCGACGTAGCATTTTGTAGCTTAAAACACGGCCCAACGACCCACCTTATACCGATCTGCAACGAACTTGATTGGTTTCGTCAAACATCGATCGTTTCGAGTGCTAGGCAATCCGGCCGTCAATGGTGATTCATGGCCTCACGGATATAAACAACTATAACTCTGCTTCTGTTCGTCGTATGCAAATCTGCGACATAGCAATTTGTAGCTTAAAACACGACACATCGACCCACCTCATGCCGATCTACGACGAACTTGTATAGTTTTGTCAAACGTCGATCGTTTCGAGGGGTAGGCAATCCGGTAGTCAATGGCGATTCATGGCCTCACAGATATAAACAACTATAACTCCGCTTCTATTCGTCGAATGCAAATTTGCGACATAGCAATTTGTAGCTTAAAACACGTTACATCGACCCACCTTGTGTCGATCTGCGACGAACTTGCATGGTTTCGTCAAACGTCGATCGTTTCGAGTGGTAGGGAATCCGGCCGTCAATGGTGATTCATGGCCTCACAGATATAAACAACAATAACTCCGCTTCTATTCGTCGTATGCGAATATGCGACATAGTAATTTGTAGCTTAAAACACGTCAGATCGACCCACCTTCTGCCGATCTGCGACGAACTTGCATGGTTTCGTCAAACGTCGATCGTTTCGAGTGGTAGGCAATCCGGCCGTCAATGGTGATTCATGGCCTCACAGATATAAACAACAATAACTCCGCTTCTATTCGTCGTATGCAAATCTGCGACATAGCAATTTGTAGCATAAAACACGCCCCAACGAACCACCTTGTGCCGATCTGCGACGAACTTGCATAGTTTTGTCAAACATCGATCGTTTCGAGTGGAAAGCAATCCGGCCGTCAATGGTGATTCATGGCCTGACAGATATAAACAACTATAACTCCGCTTCCATTCGTCGAATGCAAATCTGCGACATAGCAATTTTTAGCTTAAAACACGTCACATCGACCCACCTCATGCCGATCTGCGACGTACTTGTATAGTTTCGTCAAACGTCGATCGTTTCGAGTGGTAGGCAATCCGGCCGTCAATGGTGATCATGGCCTCACAGATATAAACACCAAAAACTTGGATTCTATTCGTCGTATGCGAATCTGCGACATAGCATTTTGTAGCTTAAAACACGGCCCAACGACCCACCTTATACCGATCTGCAACGAACTTGATTGGTTTCGTCAAACATCGATCGTTTCGAGTGCTAGGCTATCCGGCCGTCAATGGTGATTCATGGCCTCACGGATATAAACAACTATAACTCTGCTTCTGTTCGTCGTATGCAAATCTGCGACATAGCAATTTGTAGCTTAAAACACGACACATCGACACACCTCATGCCGATCTGCGACGTACTTGTATAGTTTTGTCAAACGTCGATCGTTTCGAGGGGTAGGCAATCCGGTAGTCAATGGCGATTCATGGCCTCACAGATATAAACAACTATAACTCCGCTTCTATTCGTCGAATGCAAATTTGCGACATAGCAATTTGTAGCTTAAAACACGTTACATCGACCCACCTTGTGTCGATCTGCGACGAACTTGCATGGTTTCGTCAAACGTCGATCGTTTCGAGTGGTAGGGAATCCGGCCGTCAATGGTGATTCATGGCCTCACAGATATAAACAACAATAACTCCGCTTCTATTCGTCGTATGCGAATATGCGACATAGTAATTTGTAGCTTAAAACACGTCAGATCGACCCACCTTCTGCCGATCTGCGACGAACTTGCATGGTTTCGTCAAACGTCGATCGTTTCGAGTGGTAGGGAATCCGGCCGTCAATGGTGATTCATGGCCTCACAGATATAAACAACTATAACTCCGCTTCTATTCGTCGAATACAAATCTGCGACATAGCAATTTGTAGCTTAAAACACGTCACATCGACTCACCTTGTGCCGATCCGCGACGAACTTGCATAGTTTCGTCAAACATCGATCGTTTCGAGTGGTAGGCAATCCGGCCGTCAATGGTGATTCATGGCCTCACAGATATAAACAACAATAACTCCGCTTCTATTCGTCGTATGCAAATCTGCGACATAGCAATTTGTAGCATAAAACACGCCCCAACGAACCACCTTATACCGATCTGCGACGAACTTGCATAGTTTTGTCAAACATCGATCGTTTCGAGTGGAAAGCAATCCGGCCGTCAATGGTGATTCATGACCTGACAGATATAAACAACTATAACTCAGCTTCTATTCGTCGAATGCAAATTTGCGACATAGCGATTTGTAGCTTAAAACACGACACATCGACCCACTTCATGCCGATCTGTGACGTACTTGTATAGTTTCGTCAAACATCGATCGTTTCGAGTGGTAGGGAATCCGGCCGTCGATGGTGATTCATGGCCTCACAGATATAAACAACAATAACTCCGCTTCTATTCGTCGTATGCAAATCTGCGACATAGCAATTTGTAGCATAAAACACGCCCCAACGAACCACCTTATACCGATCTGCGACGAACTTGCATAGTTTTGTCAAACATCGATCGTTTCGAGTGGAAAGCAATCCGGCCGTCAATGGTGATTCATGACCTGACAGATATAAACAACTATAACTCAGCTTCTATTCGTCGAATGCAAATTTGCGACATAGCGATTTGTAGCTTAAAACACGACACATCGACCCACTTCATGCCGATCTGTGACGTACTTGTATAGTTTCGTCAAACATCGATCGTTTCGAGTGGTAGGGAATCCGGCCGTCGATGGTGATTCATGGCCTCACAGATATAAACAACAATAACTCCGCTTCTATTCGTCGTATGCGAATCTGCGACATAGCAATTTGTAGCTTAAAACACGCCCCAACGAACCACCTTATACCGATCTGCGATGAACTTGCATAGGTTCGTCAAACATCGATCGTTTCGAGTGGAAAGCAATCCGGCCGTCAATGGTGATTCATGGCCTCACAGATATAAACAACTATAACTCCGCTTCTATTCGCCGTATGCAAATCTGCGACGTAGCAATTTGTAGCATAAAACACGGCCCAACGACCCACCTTATACCGATCTGCGACGAACTTGCATAGTTTTGTCAAACATCGATCGTTTCGAGTGGAAAGCAATCCGGCCGTCAATGGTGATTCATGGCCTGACAGATATAAACAACTATAACTCCGCTTCCATTCGTCGAATGCAAATCTGCGACATAGCAATTTTTAGCTTAAAACACGTCACATCGACCCACCTCATGCCGATCTGCGACGTACTTGTATAGTTTCGTCAAACGTCGATCGTTTCGAGTGGTAGGCAATCCGGCCGTCAATGGTGATCATGGCCTCACAGATATAAACACCAAAAACTTGGATTCTATTCGTCGTATGCGAATCTGCGACATAGCATTTTGTAGCTTAAAACACGGCCCAACGACCCACCTTATACCGATCTGCAACGAACTTGATTGGTTTCGTCAAACATCGATCGTTTCGAGTGCTAGGCTATCCGGCCGTCAATGGTGATTCATGGCCTCACGGATATAAACAACTATAACTCTGCTTCTGTTCGTCGTATGCAAATCTGCGACATAGCAATTTGTAGCTTAAAACACGACACATCGACACACCTCATGCCGATCTGCGACGTACTTGTATAGTTTTGTCAAACGTCGATCGTTTCGAGGGGTAGGCAATCCGGTAGTCAATGGCGATTCATGGCCTCACAGATATAAACAACTATAACTCCGCTTCTATTCGTCGAATGCAAATTTGCGACATAGCAATTTGTAGCTTAAAACACGTTACATCGACCCACCTTGTGTCGATCTGCGACGAACTTGCATGGTTTCGTCAAACAACGATCGTTTCGAGTGGTAGGGAATCCGGCCGTCAATGGTGATTCATGGCCTCACAGATATAAACAACAATAACTCCGCTTCTATTCGTCGTATGCGAATATGCGACATAGTAATTTGTAGCTTAAAACACGTCAGATCGACCCACCTTCTGCCGATCTGCGACGAACTTGCATGGTTTCGTCAAACGTCGATCGTTTCGAGTGGTAGGGAATCCGGCCGTCAATGGTGATCATGGCCTCACAGATATAAACACCAAAAACTTGGATTCTATTCGTCGTATGCGAATCTGCGACATAGCATTTTGTAGCTTAAAACACGGCCCAACGACCCACCTTATACCGATCTGCAACGAACTTGATTGGTTTCGTCAAACATCGATCGTTTCGAGTGCTAGGCTATCCGGCCGTCAATGGTGATTCATGGCCTCACGGATATAAACAACTATAACTCTGCTTCTGTTCGTCGTATGCAAATCTGCGACATAGCAATTTGTAGCTTAAAACACGACACATCGACACACCTCATGCCGATCTGCGACGTACTTGTATAGTTTTGTCAAACGTCGATCGTTTCGAGGGGTAGGCAATCCGGTAGTCAATGGCGATTCATGGCCTCACAGATATAAACAACTATAACTCCGCTTCTATTCGTCGAATGCAAATTTGCGACATAGCAATTTGTAGCTTAAAACACGTTACATCGACCCACCTTGTGTCGATCTGCGACGAACTTGCATGGTTTCGTCAAACGTCGATCGTTTCGAGTGGTAGGGAATCCGGCCGTCAATGGTGATTCATGGCCTCACAGATATAAACAACAATAACTCCGCTTCTATTCGTCGTATGCGAATATGCGACATAGTAATTTGTAGCTTGAAACACGTCAGATCGACCCACCTTCTGCCGATCTGCGACGAACTTGCATGGTTTCGTCAAACGTCGATCGTTTCGAGTGGTAGGGAATCCGGCCGTCAATGGTGATTCATGGCCTCACAGATATAAACAACTATAACTCCGCTTCTATTCGTCGAATACAAATCTGCGACATAGCAATTTGTAGCTTAAAACACGTCACATCGACTCACCTTGTGCCGATCCGCGACGAACTTGCATAGTTTCGTCAAACATCGATCGTTTCGAGTGGTAGGCAATCCGGCCGTCAATGGTGATTCATGGCCTCACAGATATAAACAACAATAACTCCGCTTCTATTCGTCGTATGCAAATCTGCGACATAGCAATTTGTAGCATAAAACACGCCCCAACGAACCACCTTATACCGATCTGCGACGAACTTGCATAGTTTTGTCAAACATCGATCGTTTCGAGTGGAAAGCAATCCGGCCGTCAATGGTGATTCATGACCTGACAGATATAAACAACTATAACTCAGCTTCTATTCGTCGAATGCAAATTTGCGACATAGCGATTTGTAGCTTAAAACACGACACATCGACCCACTTCATGCCGATCTGTGACGTACTTGTATAGTTTCGTCAAACATCGATCGTTTCGAGTGGTAGGGAATCCGGCCGTCGATGGTGATTCATGGCCTCACAGATATAAACAACAATAACTCCGCTTCTATTCGTCGTATGCGAATCTGCGACATAGCAATTTGTAGCTTAAAACACGCCCCAACGAACCACCTTATACCGATCTGCGATGAACTTGCATAGGTTCGTCAAACATCGATCGTTTCGAGTGGAAAGCAATCCGGCCGTCAATGGTGATTCATGGCCTCACAGATATAAACAACTATAACTCCGCTTCTATTCGCCGTATGCAAATCTGCGACGTAGCAATTTGTAGCATAAAACACGGCCCAACGACCCACCTTATACCGATCTGCGACGAACTTGCATAGTTTTGTCAAACATCGATCGTTTCGAGTGGAAAGCAATCCGGCCGTCAATGGTGATTCATGGCCTGACAGATATAAACAACTATAACTCCGCTTCCATTCGTCGAATGCAAATCTGCGACATAGCAATTTTTAGCTTAAAACACGTCAGATCGACCCACCTCATGCCGATCTGCGACGTACTTGTATAGTTTCGTCAAACGTCGATCGTTTCGAGTGGTAGGCAATCCGGCCGTCAATGGTGATCATGGCCTCACAGATATAAACACCAAAAACTTGGATTCTATTCGTCGTATGCGAATCTGCGACATAGCATTTTGTAGCTTAAAACACGGCCCAACGACCCACCTTATACCGATCTGCAACGAACTTGATTGGTTTCGTCAAACATCGATCGTTTCGAGTGCTAGGCTATCCGGCCGTCAATGGTGATTCATGGCCTCACGGATATAAACAACTATAACTCTGCTTCTGTTCGTCGTATGCAAATCTGCGACATAGCAATTTGTAGCTAAAAACACGACACATCGACACACCTCATGCCGATCTGCGACGTACTTGTATAGTTTTGTCAAACGTCGATCGTTTCGAGGGGTAGGCAATCCGGTAGTCAATGGCGATTCATGGCCTCACAGATATAAACAACTATAACTCCGCTTCTATTCGTCGAATGCAAATTTGCGACATAGCAATTTGTAGCTTAAAACACGTTACATCGACCCACCTTGTGTCGATCTGCGACGAACTTGCATGGTTTCGTCAAACGTCGATCGTTTCGAGTGGTAGGGAATCCGGCCGTCAATGGTGATTCATGGCCTCACAGATATAAACAACAATAACTCCGCTTCTATTCGTCGTATGCGAATATGCGACATAGTAATTTGTAGCTTAAAACACGTCAGATCGACCCACCTTCTGCCGATCTGCGACGAACTTGCATGGTTTCGTCAAACGTCGATCGTTTCGAGTGGTAGGGAATCCGGCCGTCAATGGTGATTCATGGCCTCACAGATATAAACAACTATAACTCCGCTTCTATTCGTCGAATACAAATCTGCGACATAGCAATTTGTAGCTTAAAACACGTCACATCGACTCACCTTGTGCCGATCCGCGTTGAACTTGCATAGTTTCGTCAAACATCGATCGTTTCGAGTGGTAGGCAATCCGGCCGTCAATGGTGATTCATGGCCTGACAGATATAAACAACTATAACTCCGCTTCCATTCGTCGAATGCAAATCTGCGACATAGCAATTTTTAGCTTAAAACACGTCACATCGACCCACCTCATGCCGATCTGCGACGTACTTGTATAGTTTCGTCAAACGTCGATCGTTTCGAGTGGTAGGCAATCCGGCCGTCAATGGTGATCATGGCCTCACAGATATAAACACCAAGAACTTGGATTCTATTCGTCGTATGCGAATCTGCGACATAGCATTTTGTAGCTTAAAACACGGCCCAACGACCCACCTTATACCGATCTGCAACGAACTTGATTGGTTTCGTCAAACATCGATCGTTTCGAGTGCTAGGCTATCCGGCCGTCAATGGTGATTCATGGCCTCACGGATATAAACAACTATAACTCTGCTTCTGTTCGTCGTATGCAAATCTGCGACATAGCAATTTGTAGCTTAAAACACGACACATCGACACACCTCATGCCGATCTGCGACGTACTTGTATAGTTTTGTCAAACGTCGATCGTTTCGAGGGGTAGGCAATCCGGTAGTCAATGGCGATTCATGGCCTCACAGATATAAACAACTATAACTCCGCTTCTATTCGTCGAATGCAAATTTGCGACATAGCAATTTGTAGCTTAAAACACGTTACATCGACCCACCTTGTGTCGATCTGCGACGAACTTGCATGGTTTCGTCAAACGTCGATCGTTTCGAGTGGTAGGGAATCCGGCCGTCAATGGTGATTCATGGCCTCACAGATATAAACAACAATAACTCCGCTTCTATTCGTCGTATGCGAATATGCGACATAGTAATTTGTAGCTTAAAACACGTCAGATCGACCCACCTTCTGCCGATCTGCGACGAACTTGCATGGTTTCGTCAAACGTCGATCGTTTCGAGTGGTAGGGAATCCGGCCGTCAATGGTGATCATGGCCTCACAGATATAAACACCAAAAACTTGGATTCTATTCGTCGTATGCGAATCTGCGACATAGCATTTTGTAGCTTAAAACACGGCCCAACGACCCACCTTATACCGATCTGCAACGAACTTGATTGGTTTCGTCAAACATCGATCGTTTCGAGTGCTAGGCTATCCGGCCGTCAATGGTGATTCATGGCCTCACGGATATAAACAACTATAACTCTGCTTCTGTTCGTCGTATGCAAATCTGCGACATAGCAATTTGTAGCTTAAAACACGACACATCGACACACCTCATGCCGATCTGCGACGTACTTGTATAGTTTTGTCAAACGTCGATCGTTTCGAGGGGTAGGCAATCCGGTAGTCAATGGCGATTCATGGCCTCACAGATATAAACAACTATAACTCCGCTTCTATTCGTCGAATGCAAATTTGCGACATAGCAATTTGTAGCTTAAAACACGTTACATCGACCCACCTTGTGTCGATCTGCGACGAACTTGCATGGTTTCGTCAAACGTCGATCGTTTCGAGTGGTAGGGAATCCGGCCGTCAATGGTGATTCATGGCCTCACAGATATAAACAACAATAACTCCGCTTCTATTCGTCGTATGCGAATATGCGACATAGTAATTTGTAGCTTAAAACACGTCAGATCGACCCACCTTCTGCCGATCTGCGACGAACTTGCATGGTTTCGTCAAACGTCGATCGTTTCGAGTGGTAGGGAATCCGGCCGTCAATGGTGATTCATGGCCTCACAGATATAAACAACTATAACTCCGCTTCTATTCGTCGAATACAAATCTGCGACATAGCAATTTGTAGCTTAAAACACGTCACATCGACTCACCTTGTGCCGATCCGCGACGAACTTGCATAGTTTCGTCAAACATCGATCGTTTCGAGTGGTAGGCAATCCGGCCGTCAATGGTGATTCATGGCCTCACAGATATAAACAACAATAACTCCGCTTCTATTCGTCGTATGCAAATCTGCGACATAGCAATTTGTAGCATAAAACACGCCCCAACGAACCACCTTATACCGATCTGCGACGAACTTGCATAGTTTTGTCAAACATCGATCGTTTCGAGTGGAAAGCAATCCGGCCGTCAATGGTGATTCATGACCTGATAGATATAAACAACTATAACGCAGCTTCTATTCGTCGAATGCAAATTTGCGACATAGCGATTTGTAGCTTAAAACACGACACATCGACCCACTTCATGCCGATCTGTGACGTACTTGTATAGTTTCGTCAAACATCGATCGTTTCGAGTGGTAGGGAATCCGGCCGTCGATGGTGATTCATGGCCTCACAGATATAAACAACAATAACTCCGCTTCTATTCGTCGTATGCGAATCTGCGACATAGCAATTTGTAGCTTAAAACACGCCCCAACGAACCACCTTATACCGATCTGCGATGAACTTGCATAGGTTCGTCAAACATCGATCGTTTCGAGTGGAAAGCAATCCGGCCGTCAATGGTGATTCATGGCCTCACAGATATAAACAACTATAACTCCGCTTCTATTCGCCGTATGCAAATCTGCGACGTAGCAATTTGTAGCATAAAACACGGCCCAACGACCCACCTTATACCGATCTGCGACGAACTTGCATAGTTTTGTCAAACATCGATCGTTTCGAGTGGAAAGCAATCCGGCCGTCAATGGTGATTCATGGCCTGACAGATATAAACAACTATAACTCCGCTTCCATTCGTCGAATGCAAATCTGCGACATAGCAATTTTTAGCTTAAAACACGTCACATCGACCCACCTCATGCCGATCTGCGACGTACTTGTATAGTTTCGTCAAACGTCGATCGTTTCGAGTGGTAGGCAATCCGGCCGTCAATGGTGATCATGGCCTCACAGATATAAACACCAAAAACTTGGATTCTATTCGTCGTATGCGAATCTGCGACATAGCATTTTGTAGCTTAAAACACGGCCCAACGACCCACTTTATACCGATCTGCAACGAACTTGATTGGTTTCGTCAAACATCGATCGTTTCGAGTGCTAGGCTATCCGGCCGTCAATGGTGATTCATGGCCTCACGGATATAAACAACTATAACTCTGCTTCTGTTCGTCGTATGCAAATCTGCGACATAGCAATTTGTAGCTTAAAACACGACACATCGACACACCTCATGCCGATCTGCGACGTACTTGTATAGTTTTGTCAAACGTCGATCGTTTCGAGGGGTAGGCAATCCGGTAGTCAATGGCGATTCATGGCCTCACAGATATAAACAACTATAACTCCGCTTCTATTCGTCGAATGCAAATTTGCGACATAGCAATTTGTAGCTTAAAACACGTTACATCGACCCACCTTGTGTCGATCTGCGACGAACTTGCATGGTTTCGTCAAACGTCGATCGTTTCGAGTGGTAGGGAATCCGGCCGTCAATGGTGATTCATGGCCTCACAGATATAAACAACAATAACTCCGCTTCTATTCGTCGTATGCGAATATGCGACATAGTAATTTGTAGCTTAAAACACGTCAGATCGACCCACCTTCTGCCGATCTGCGACGAACTTGCATGGTTTCGTCAAACGTCGATCGTTTCGAGTGGTAGGGAATCCGGCCGTCAATGGTGATTCATGGCCTCACAGATATAAACAACTATAACTCCGCTTCTATTCGTCGAATACAAATCTGCGACATAGCAATTTGTAGCTTAAAACACGTCACATCGACTCACCTTGTGCCGATCCGCGACGAACTTGCATAGTTTCGTCAAACATCGATCGTTTCGAGTGGTAGGCAATCCGGCCGTCAATGGTGATTCATGGCCTCACAGATATAAACAACAATAACTCCGCTTCTATTCGTCGTATGCAAATCTGCGACATAGCAATTTGTAGCATAAAACACGCCCCAACGAAGCACCTTATACCGATCTGCGACGAACTTGCATGGTTTCGTCAAACTTCGATCGTTTCGAGTGGAAAGCAATCCGGCCGTCAATGGTGATTCATGACCTGACAGATATAAACAACTATAACTCAGCTTCTATTCGTCGAATGCAAATTTGCGACATAGCGATTTGTAGCTTAAAACACGACACATCGACCCACTTCATGCCGATCTGTGACGTACTTGTATAGTTTCGTCAAACATCGATCGTTTCGAGTGGTAGGGAATCCGGCCGTCGATGGTGATTCATGGCCTCACAGATATAAACAACAATAACTCCGCTTCTATTCGTCGTATGCGAATCTGCGACATAGCAATATGTAGCTTAAAACACGACACATCGACCCACCTCATGCCGATCTGCGACGTACTTGTATAGTTTCGTCAAACATCGATCGTTTCGAGTGGAAAGCAATCCGGCCGTCAATGGTGATTCATGGCCTGACAGATATAAACAACTATAACTCCGCTTCCATTCGTCGAATGCAAATCTGCGACATAGCAATTTTTAGCTTAAAACACGTCACATCGACCCACCTTGTGCCGATCTGCGACGAACTTGCATAGTTTCGTCAAACATCGATCGTTTCGAGTGGTAGGCAATCCGACCGTCAATGGTGATTCATGGCCTCACAGATATAAACAACAATAACTCCGCTTCTATTCGTCGAATGCAAATCTGCGACATAGCAATTTGTAGCTTAAAACACGTCACATCGACCAACCTTGTGCCGATCTGCGACGAACTTGCATAGTTTCGTCAAACATCGATCGTTTCGAGTGGTAGGCAATCCGGCCGTCAATGGTGATTCATGGCCTCACAGATATAAACAACAATAACTCCGCTTCTATTCGTCGTATGCAAATCTGCGACATAGCAATTTGTAGCATAAAACACGCCCCAACTAACCACCTTATACCGATCTGCGACGAACTTGCATAGTTTTGTCAAACATCGATCGTTTCGAGTGGAAAGCAATCCGGCCGTCAATGGCGATTCATGGCCTCACAGATATAAACAACTATAAGTCCGCTTCTATACGTCGTATGCGAATCTGCGACATAGCAATTTGTAGCTTAAAACACGCCCCAACGAACCACCTTATACCGATCTGCGACGAACTTGCATAGTTTCGTCAAACATCGATCGTTTCGAGTGGAAAGCAATCCGGCCGTCAATGGCGATTCATGGCCTCACAGATATAAACAACTATAACTCCGCTTCTATTCGTCGTATGCGAATCTGCGACCTAGCAATTTGTAGCTTAAAACACGCCCCAATGAACCACTTTATACCGATCTGCGACGAACTTGTATAGTTTCGTCAAACATCGATCGATTCTAGTGGAAAGCAATCCGGCCGTCAATGGTGATTCATGGCCTCACAGATACAAACAACAATAACTCCGCTTCTATACGTCGTATGCGAATCTGCGACATAGCAATTTGTAGCTTAAAACACGTCACATCGACCCACCTTGTGCCGATCTGGGACGAACTTGCATAGTTTCGTCAAACATCGATCGTTTGGAGTGGAAAGCAATCCGGCCGTCAATGGTGATTCATGGCCTCACAGATACAAACAACAATAACTCCGCTTCTATTCGTCGTATGCGAATATGCGACATAGCAATTTGTAGCTTAAAACACGTCACATCGACCCACCTTCTGCCGATCTGCGACGAACTTGCATGGTCTCGTCAAACGTCGATCGTTTCGAGTGGTAGGGAATCCGGCCGTCAATGGTGATTCATGGCCTCACAGATATAAACAACAATAACTCCGCTTCTATTCGTCGTATGCAAATCTGCGACATAGCAATTTGTAGCATAAAACACGACACATCGACACACCTCATGCCGATCTGCGACGTACTTGTATAGTTTTGTCAAACGTCGATCGTTTCGAGGGATAGGCAATCCGGTAGTCAATGGCGATTCATGGCCTCACAGATATAAACAACTATAACTCCGCTTCTATTCGTCGAATGCAAATTTGCGACATAGCAATTTGTAGCTTAAAACACGTTACATCGACCCACCGTGTGTCGATCTGCGACGAACTTGCATGGTTTCGTCAAACGTCGATCGTTTCGAGTGGTAGGGAATCCGGCCGTCAATGGTGATTCATGGCCTCACAGATATAAACAACAATAACTCCGCTTCTATTCGTCGTATGCGAATATGCGACATAGTAATTTGTAGCTTAAAACACGTCAGATCGACCCACCTTCTGCCGATCTGCGACGAACTTGCATGGTTTCGTCAAACGTCGATCGTTTCGAGTGGTAGGGAATCCGGCCGTCAATGGTGATTCATGGCCTCACAGATATAAACAACTATAACTCCGCTTCTATTCGTCGAATACAAATCTGCGACATAGCAATTTGTAGCTTAAAACACGTCACATCGACTCACCTTGTGCCGATCTGCGACGAACTTGCATAGTTTCGTCAAACATCGATCGTTTCGAGTGGTAGGCAATCCGGCCGTCAATGGTGATTCATGGCCTCACAGATATAAACAACAATAACTCCGCTTCTATTCGTCGTATGCAAATCTGCGACATAGCAATTTGTAGCATAAAACACGCCCCAACGAACCACCTTATACCGATCTGCGACGTACTTGTATAGTTTCGTCAAACGTCGATCGTTTCGAGTGGTAGGCAATCCGGTAGTCAATGGCGATTCATGGCCTCACAGATATAAACAACTATAAGTCCGCTTTTATACGTCGTATGCGAATCTGCGACATAGCAATTTGTAGCTTAAAACACGCCCCAACGAACCACCTTATACCGATCTGCGATGAACTTGCATAGGTTCGTCAAACATCGATCGTTTCGAGTGGAAAGCAATCCGGCCGTCAATGGTGATTCATGGCCTCACAGATATAAACAACTATAACTCCGCTTCTATTCGCCGCATGCAAATCTGCGACGTAGCAATTTGTAGCATAAAACACGGCCCAACGACCCACCTTATACCGATCTGCGACGAACTTGCATAGTTTTGTCAAACATCGATCGTTTCGAGTGGAAAGCAATCCGGCCGTCAATGGTGATTCATGGCCTGACAGATATAAACAACTATAACTCCGCTTCCATTCGTCGAATGCAAATCTGCGACATAGCAATTTTTAGCTTAAAACACGTCACATCGACCCACCTCATGCCGATCTGCGACGTACTTGTATAGTTTCGTCAAACGTCGATCGTTTCGAGTGGTAGGCAATCCGGCCGTCAATGGTGATCATGGCCTCACAGATATAAACACCAAAAACTTGGATTCTATTCGTCGTATGCGAATCTGCGACATAGCATTTTGTAGCTTAAAACACGGCCCAACGACCCACCTTATACCGATCTGCAACGAACTTGATTGGTTTCGTCAAACATCGATCGTTTCGAGTGCTAGGCTATCCGGCCGTCAATGGTGATTCATGGCCTCACGGATATAAACAACTATAACTCTGCTTCTGTTCGTCGTATGCAAATCTGCGAAATAGCAATTTGTAGCTTAAAACACGACACATCGACACACCTCATGCCGATCTGCGACGTACTTGTATAGTTTTGTCAAACGTCGATCGTTTCGAGGGGTAGGCAATCCGGTAGTCAATGGCGATTCATGGCCTCACAGATATAAACAACTATAACTCCGCTTCTATTCGTCGAATGCAAATTTGCGACATAGCAATTTGTAGCTTAAAACACGTTACATCGACCCACCTTGTGTCGATCTGCGACGAACTTGCATGGTTTCGTCAAACGTCGATCGTTTCGAGTGGTAGGGAATCCGGCCGTCAATGGTGATTCATGGCCTCACAGATATAAACAACAATAACTCCGCTTCTATTCGTCGTATGCGAATATGCGACATAGTAATTTGTAGCTTAAAACACGTCAGATCGACCCACCTTCTGCCGATCTGCGACGAACTTGCATGGTTTCGTCAAACGTCGATCGTTTCGAGTGGTAGGGAATCCGGCCGTCAATGGTGATTCATGGCCTCACAGATATAAACAACTATAACTCCGCTTCTATTCGTCGAATACAAATCTGCGACATAGCAATTTGTAGCTTAAAACACGTCACATCGACTCACCTTGTGCCGATCCGCGACGAACTTGCATAGTTTCGTCAAACATCGATCGTTTCGAGTGGTAGGCAATCCGGCCGTCAATGGTGATTCATGGCCTCACAGATATAAACAACAATAACTCCGCTTCTATTCGTCGTATGCAAATCTGCGACATAGCAATTTGTAGCATAAAACACGCCCCAACGAACCACCTTATACCGATCTGCGACGAACTTGCATAGTTTTGTCAAACATCGATCGTTTCGAGTGGAAAGCAATCCGGCCGTCAATGGTGATTCATGACCTGACAGATATAAACAACTATAACTCAGCTTCTATTCGTCGAATGCAAATTTGCGACATAGCGATTTGTAGCTTAAAACACGACACATCGACCCACTTCATGCCGATCTGTGACGTACTTGTATAGTTTCGTCAAACATCGATCGTTTCGAGTGGTAGGGAATCCGGCCGTCGATGGTGATTCATGGCCTCACAGATATAAACAACAATAACTCCGCTTCTATTCGTCGTATGCGAATCTGCGACATAGCAATTTGTAGCTTAAAACACGCCCCAACGAACCACCTTATACCGATCTGCGATGAACTTGCATAGGTTCGTCAAACATCGATCGTTTCGAGTGGAAAGCAATCCGGCCGTCAATGGTGATTCATGGCCTCACAGATATAAACAACTATAACTCCGCTTCTATTCGCCGTATGCAAATCTGCGACGTAGCAATTTGTAGCATAAAACACGGCCCAACGACCCACCTTATACCGATCTGCGACGAACTTGCATAGTTTTGTCAAACATCGATCGTTTCGAGTGGAAAGCAATCCGGCCGTCAATGGTGATTCATGGCCTGACAGATATAAACAACTATAACTCCGCTTCCATTCGTCGAATGCAAATCTGCGACATAGCAATTTTTAGCTTAAAACACGTCACATCGACCCACCTCATGCCGATCTGCGACGTACTTGTATAGTTTCGTCAAACGTCGATCGTTTCGAGTGGTAGGCAATCCGGCCGTCAATGGTGATCATGGCCTCACAGATATAAACACCAAAAACTTGGATTCTATTCGTCGTATGCGAATCTGCGACATAGCATTTTGTAGCTTAAAACACGGCCCAACGACCCACCTTATACCGATCTGCAACGAACTTGATTGGTTTCGTCAAACATCGATCGTTTCGAGTGCTAGGCTATCCGGCCGTCAATGGTGATTCATGGCCTCACGGATATAAACAACTATAACTCTGCTTCTGTTCGTCGTATGCAAATCTGCGAAATAGCAATTTGTAGCTTAAAACACGACACATCGACACACCTCATGCCGATCTGCGACGTACTTGTATAGTTTTGTCAAACGTCGATCGTTTCGAGGGGTAGGCAATCCGGTAGTCAATGGCGATTCATGGCCTCACAGATATAAACAACTATAACTCCGCTTCTATTCGTCGAATGCAAATTTGCGACATAGCAATTTGTAGCTTAAAACACGTTACATCGACCCACCTTGTGTCGATCTGCGACGAACTTGCATGGTTTCGTCAAACGTCGATCGTTTCGAGTGGTAGGGAATCCGGCCGTCAATGGTGATTCATGGCCTCACAGATATAAACAACAATAACTCCGCTTCTATTCGTCGTATGCGAATATGCGACATAGTAATTTGTAGCTTAAAACACGTCAGATCGACCCACCTTCTGCCGATCTGCGACGAACTTGCATGGTTTCGTCAAACGTCGATCGTTTCGAGTGGTAGGGAATCCGGCCGTCAATGGTGATTCATGGCCTCACAGATATAAACAACTATAACTCCGCTTCTATTCGTCGAATACAAATCTGCGACATAGCAATTTGTAGCTTAAAACACGTCACATCGACTCACCTTGTGCCGATCCGCGACGAACTTGCATAGTTTCGTCAAACATCGATCGTTTCGAGTGGTAGGCAATCCGGCCGTCAATGGTGATTCATGGCCTCACAGATATAAACAACAATAACTCCGCTTCTATTCGTCGTATGCAAATCTGCGACATAGCAATTTGTAGCATAAAACACGCCCCAACGAACCACCTTATACCGATCTGCGACGAACTTGCATAGTTTTGTCAAACATCGATCGTTTCGAGTGGAAAGCAATCCGGCCGTCAATGGTGATTCATGACCTGACAGATATAAACAACTATAACTCAGCTTCTATTCGTCGAATGCAAATTTGCGACATAGCGATTTGTAGCTTAAAACACGACACATCGACCCACTTCATGCCGATCTGTGACGTACTTGTATAGTTTCGTCAAACATCGATCGTTTCGAGTGGTAGGGAATCCGGCCGTCGATGGTGATTCATGGCCTCACAGATATAAACAACAATAACTCCGCTTCTATTCGTCGTATGCGAATCTGCGACATAGCAATTTGTAGCTTAAAACACGCCCCAACGAACCACCTTATACCGATCTGCGATGAACTTGCATAGGTTCGTCAAACATCGATCGTTTCGAGTGGAAAGCAATCCGGCCGTCAATGGTGATTCATGGCCTCACAGATATAAACAACTATAACTCCGCTTCTATTCGCCGTATGCAAATCTGCGACGTAGCAATTTGTAGCATAAAACACGGCCCAACGACCCACCTTATACCGATCTGCGACGAACTTGCATAGTTTTGTCAAACATCGATCGTTTCGAGTGGAAAGCAATCCGGCCGTCAATGGTGATTCATGGCCTGACAGATATAAACAACTATAACTCCGCTTCCATTCGTCGAATGCAAATCTGCGACATAGCAATTTTTAGCTTAAAACACGTCACATCGACCCACCTCATGCCGATCTGCGACGTACTTGTATAGTTTCGTCAAACGTCGATCGTTTCGAGTGGTAGGCAATCCGGCCGTCAATGGTGATCATGGCCTCACAGATATAAACACCAAAAACTTGGATTCTATTCGTCGTATGCGAATCTGCGACATAGCATTTTGTAGCTTAAAACACGGCCCAACGACCCACCTTATACCGATCTGCAACGAACTTGATTGGTTTCGTCAAACATCGATCGTTTCGAGTGCTAGGCTATCCGGCCGTCAATGGTGATTCATGGCCTCACGGATATAAACAACTATAACTCTGCTTCTGTTCGTCGTATGCAAATCTGCGACATAGCAATTTGTAGCTTAAAACACGACACATCGACACACCTCATGCCGATCTGCGACGTACTTGTATAGTTTTGTCAAACGTCGATCGTTTCGAGGGGTATGCAATCCGGTAGTCAATGGCGATTCATGGCCTCACAGATATAAACAACTATAACTCCGCTTCTATTCGTCGAATGCAAATTTGCGACATAGCAATTTGTAGCTTAAAACACGTTACATCGACCCACCATGTGTCGATCTGCGACGAACTTGCATGGTTTCGTCAAACGTCGATCGTTTCGAGTGGTAGGGAATCCGGCCGTCAATGGTGATTCATGGCCTCACAGATATAAACAACAATAACTCCGCTTCTATTCGTCGTATGCGAATATGCGACATAGTAATTTGTAGCTTAAAACACGTCAGATCGACCCACCTTCTGCCGATCTGCGACGAACTTGCATGGTTTCGTCAAACGTCGATCGTTTCGAGTGGTAGGGAATCCGGCCGTCAATGGTGATTCATGGCCTCACAGATATAAACAACTATAACTCCGCTTCTATTCGTCGAATACAAATCTGCGACATAGCAATTTGTAGCTTAAAACACGTCACATCGACTCACCTTGTGCCGATCCGCGACGAACTTGCATAGTTTCGTCAAACATCGATCGTTTCGAGTGGTAGGCAATCCGGCCGTCAATGGTGATTCATGGCCTCACAGATATAAACAACAATAACTCCGCTTCTATTCGTCGTATGCAAATCTGCGACATAGCAATTTGTAGCATAAAACACGCCCCAACGAACCACCTTATACCGATCTGCGACGAACTTGCATAGTTTTGTCAAACATCGATCGTTTCGAGTGGAAAGCAATCCGGCCGTCAATGGTGATTCATGACCTGACAGATATAAACAACTATAACTCAGCTTCTGTTCGTCGAATGCAAATTAGCGACATAGCGATTTGTAGCTTAAAACACGACACATCGACCCACTTCATGCCGATCTGTGACGTACTTGTATAGTTTCGTCAAACATCGATCGTTTCGAGTGGTAGGGAATCCGGCCGTCGATGGTGATTCATGGCCTCACAGATATAAACAACAATAACTCCGCTTCTATTCGTCGTATGCGAATCTGCGACATAGCAATTTGTAGCTTAAAACACGACACATCGACCCACCTCATGCCGATCTGCGACGTACTTGTATAGTTTCGTCAAACATCGATCGTTTCGAGTGGAAAGCAATCCGGCCGTCAATGGTGATTCATGGCCTGACAGATATAAACAACTATAACTCCGCTTCCATTCGTCGAATGCAAATCTGCGACATAGCAATTTTTAGCTTAAAACACGTCACATCGACCCACCTTGTGCCGATCTGCGACGAACTTGCATAGTTTCGTCAAACATCGATCGTTTCGAGTGGTAGGCAATCCGGCCGTCAATGGTGATTCATGGCCTCACAGATATAAACAACAATAACTCCGCTTCTATTCGTCGAATGCAAATCTGCGACATAGCAATTTGTAGCTTAAAACACGTCACATCGACCAACCTTGTGCCGATCTGCGACGAACTTGCATAGTTTCGTGAAACATCGATCGTTTCGAGTGGTAGGCAATCCGGCCGTCAATGGTGATTCATGGCCTCACAGATATAAACAACAATAACTCCGCTTCTATTCGTCGTATGCAAATCTGCGACATAGCAATTTGTAGCATAAAACACGCCCCAACTAACCACCTTATACCGATCTGCGACGAACTTGCATAGTTTTGTCAAACATCGATCGTTTCGAGTGGAAAGCAATCCGGCCGTCAATGGCGATTCATGGCCTCACAGATATAAACAACTATAAGTCCGCTTCTATACGTCGTATGCGAATCTGCGACATAGCAATTTGTAGCTTAAAACACGCCCCAACGAACCACCTTATACCGATCGGCGACGAACTTGCATAGTTTCGTCAAACATCGATCGTTTCGAGTGGAAAGCAATCCGGCCGTCAATGGCGATTCATGGCCTCACAGATATAAACAACTATAACTCCGCTTCTATTCGTCGTATGCGAATCTGCGACCTAGCAATTTGTAGCTTAAAACACGCCCCAATGAACCACTTTATACCGATCTGCGACGAACTTGCATAGTTTCGTCAAACATCGATCGATTCTAGTGGAAAGCAATCCGGCCGTCAATGGTGATTCATGGCCTCACAGATACAAACAACAATAACTCCGCTTCTATACGTCGTATGCGAATCTGCGACATAGCAATTTGTAGCTTAAAACACGTCACATCGACCCACCTTGTGCCGATCTGGGACGAACTTGCATAGTTTCGTCAAACATCGATCGTTTGGAGTGGAAAGCAATCCGGCCGTCAATGGTGATTCATGGCCTCACAGATATAAACAACAATAACTCCGCTTCTATTCGTCGTATGCGAATATGCGACATAGCAATTTGTAGCTTAAAACACGTCACATCGACCCACCTTCTGCCGATCTGCGACGAACTTGCATGGTCTCGTCAAACGTCGATCGTTTCGAGTGGTAGGGAATCCGGCCGTCAATGGTGATTCATGGCCTCACAGATATAAACAACAATAACTCCGCTTCTATTCGTCGTATGCAAATCTGCGACATAGCAATTTGTAGCATAAAACACGACACATCGACACACCTCATGCCGATCTGCGACGTACTTGTATAGTTTTGTCAAACGTCGATCGTTTCGAGGGATAGGCAATCCGGTAGTCAATGGCGATTCATGGCCTCACAGATATAAACAACTATAACTCCGCTTCTATTCGTCGAATGCAAATTTGCGACATAGCAATTTGTAGCTTAAAACACGTTACATCGACCCACCTTGTGTCGATCTGCGACGAACTTGCATGGTTTCGTCAAACGTCGATCGTTTCGAGTGGTAGGGAATCCGGCCGTCAATGGTGATTCATGGCCTCACAGATATAAACAACAATAACTCCGCTTCTATTCGTCGTATGCGAATATGCGACATAGTAATTTGTAGCTTAAAACACGTCAGATCGACCCACCTTCTGCCGATCTGCGACGAACTTGCATGGTTTCGTCAAACGTCGATCGTTTCGAGTGGTAGGGAATCCGGCCGTCAATGGTGATTCATGGCCTCACAGATATAAACAACTATAACTCCGCTTCTATTCGTGGAATACAAATCTGCGACATAGCAATTTGTAGCTTAAAACACGTCACATCGACTCACCTTGTGCCGATCTGCGACGAACTTGCATAGTTTCGTCAAACATCGATCGTTTCGAGTGGTAGGCAATCCGGCCGGCAATGGTGATTCATGGCCTCACAGATATAAACAACAATAACTCCGCTTCTATTCGTCGTATGCAAATCTGCGACATAGCTATTTGTAGCATAAAACACGCCCCAACGAACCACCTTATACCGATCTGCGACGAACTTGCATAGTTTTGTCAAACATCGATCGTTTCGAGTGGAAAGCAATCCGGCCGTCAATGGTGATTCATGACCTAACAGATATAAACAACTATAACTCAGCTTCTATTCGTCGAATGCAAATTTGCGACATAGCGATTTGTAGCTTAAAACACGACACATCGACCCACTTCATGCCGATCTGTGACGTACTTGTATAGTTTCGTCAAACATCGATCGTTTCGAGTGGTAGGGAATCCGGCCGTCGATGGTGATTCATGGCCTCACAGATATAAACAACAATAACTCCGCTTCTATTCGTCGTATGCGAATCTGCGACATAGCAATTTGTAGCTTAAAACACGACACATCGACCCACCTCATGCCGATCTGCGACGTACTTGTATAGTTTCGTCAAACATCGATCGTATCGAGTGGAAAGCAATCCGGCCGTCAATGGTGATTCATGGCCTGACAGATATAAACAACTATAACTCCGCTTCCATTCGTCGAATGCAAATCTGCGACATAGCAATTTTTAGCTTAAAACACGTCACATCGACCCACCTTGTGCCGATCTGCGACGAACTTGCATAGTTTCGTCAAACATCGATCGTTTCGAGTGGTAGGCAATCCGGCCGTCAATGGTGATTCATGGCCTCACAGATATAAACAACAATAACTCCGCTTCTATTCGTCGTATGCGAATATGCGACATAGCAATTTGGAGCTTAAACCACGTCACATCGACCCACTTTGTGCCGATCTGCGACGAACTTGCATGGTTTCGTCAAACATCGATCGTTTCGAGTGGTAGGGACTCCGGCCGTCAATGGTGATTCATGGCCTCACAGATATAAACAACAATAACTCCGCTTCTATTCGTCGTATGCAAATCTGCGACATAGCAATTTGTAGCATAAAACACGCCCCAACGAACCACCTTATACCGATCTGCGACGAACTTGCATAGTTTTGTCAAACATCGATCGTTTCGAGTGGAAAGCAATCCGGCCGTCAATGGTGATTCATGACCTGACAGATATAAACAACTATAACTCAGCTTCTATTCGTCGAATGCAAATTTGCGACATAGCGATTTGTAGCTTAAAACACGACACATCGACCCACTTCATGCCGATCTGTGACGTACTTGTATAGTTTCGTCAAACATCGATCGTTTCGAGTGGTAGGAAATCCGGCCGTCGATGGTGATTCATGGCCTCACAGATATAAACAACAATAACTCCGCTTCTATTCGTCGTATGCGAATCTGCGACATAGCAATTTGTAGCTTAAAACACGCCCCAACGAACCACCTTATACCGATCTGCGATGAACTTGCATAGGTTCGTCAAACATCGATCGTTTCGAGTGGAAAGCAATCCGGCCGTCAATGGTGATTCATGGCCTCACAGATATAAACAACTATAACTCCGCTTCTATTCGCCGTATGCAAATCTGCGACGTAGCAATTTGTAGCATAAAACACGGCCCAACGACCCACCTTATACCGATCTGCGACGAACTTGCATAGTTTTGTCAAACATCGATCGTTTCGAGTGGAAAGCAATCCGGCCGTCAATGGTGATTCATGGCCTGACAGATATAAACAACTATAACTCCGCTTCCATTCGTCGAATGCAAATCTGCGACATAGCAATTTTTAGCTTAAAACACGTCACATCGACCCACCTCATGCCGATCTGCGACGTACTTGTATAGTTTCGTCAAACGTCGATCGTTTCGAGTGGTAGGCAATCCGGCCGTCAATGGTGATCATGGCCTCACAGATATAAACACCAAAAACTTGGATTCTATTCGTCGTATGCGAATCTGCGACATAGCATTTTGTAGCTTAAAACACGGCCCAACGACCCACCTTATACCGATCTGCAACGAACTTGACTGGTTTCGTCAAACATCGATCGTTTCGAGTGCTAGGCTATCCGGCCGTCAATGGTGATTCATGGCCTCACGGATATAAACAACTATAACTCTGCTTCTGTTCGTCGTATGCAAATCTGCGACATAGCAATTTGTAGCTTAAAACACGACACATCGACACACCTCATGCCGATCTGCGACGTACTTGTATAGTTTTGTCAAACGTCGATCGTTTCGAGGGGTAGGCAATCCGGTAGTCAATGGCGATTCATGGCCTCACAGATATAAACAACTATAACTCCGCTTCTATTCGTCGAATGCAAATTTGCGACATAGCAATTTGTAGCTTAAAACACGTTACATCGACCCACCTTGTGTCGATCTGCGACGAACTTGCATGGTTTCGTCAAACGTCGATCGTTTCGAGTGGTAGGGAATCCGGCCGTCAATGGTGATTCATGGCCTCACAGATATAAACAACAATAACTCCGCTTCTATTCGTCGTATGCGAATATGCGACATAGTAATTTGTAGCTTAAAACACGTCAGATCGACCCACCTTCTGCCGATCTGCGACGAACTTGCATGGTTTCGTCAAACGTCGATCGTTTCGAGTGGTAGGGAATCCGGCCGTCAATGGTGATTCATGGCCTCACAGATATAAACAACTATAACTCCGCTTCTATTCGTCGAATACAAATCTGCGACATAGCAATTTGTAGCTTAAAACACGTCACATCGACTCACCTTGTGCCGATCCGCGACGAACTTGCATAGTTTCGTCAAACATCGATCGTTTCGAGTGGAAAGCAATCCGGCCGTCAATGGTGATTCATGGCCTCACAGATATAAACAACTATAACTCCGCTTCTATTCGCCGTATGCAAATCTGCGACATAGCAATTTGTAGCATAAAACACGCCCCACCTAACCACCTCATACCGATCTGCGACGAACTTGCATAGTTTTGTCAAACATCGATCGTTTCGAGTGGAAAGCAATCCGGCCGTCAATGGTGATTCATGGCCTGACAGATTTAAACAACTATAACTCAGCTTCTATTCGTCGAATGCAAATTTGCGACATAGCGATTTGTAGCTTAAAACACGACACATCGACCCACCTCATGCCGATCTGCGACGTACTTGTATAGTTTCGTCTAACGTCGATCGTTTCGAGTGGTAGGCAATCCGGTAGTCAATGGCGATTCATGGCCTCACAGATATAAACAACTATAAGTCCGCTTCTATACGTCGTAGGCGAATCTGCGACGTAGCATTTTGTAGCTTAAAACACGGCCCAACGACCCACCTTATACCGATCTGCAACGAACTTGATTGGTTTCGTCAAACATCGATCGTTTCGAGTGCTAGGCAATCCGGCCGTCAATGGTGATTCATGGCCTCACGGATATAAACAACTATAACTCTGCTTCTGTTCGTCGTATGCAAATCTGCGACATAGCAATTTGTAGCTTAAAACACGACACATCGACCCACCTCATGCCGATCTACGACGTACTTGTATAGTTTTGTCAAACGTCGATCGTTTCGAGGGGTAGGCAATCCGGTAGTCAATGGCGATTCATGGCCTCACAGATATAAACAACTATAACTCCGCTTCTATTCGTCGAATGCAAATTTGCGACATAGCAATTTGTAGCTTAAAACACGTTACATCGACCCACCTTGTGTCGATCTGCGACGAACTTGCATGGTTTCGTCAAACGTCGATCGTTTCGAGTGGTAGGGAATCCGGCCGTCAATGGTGATTCATGGCCTCACAGATATAAACAACAATAACTCCGCTTCTATTCGTCGTATGCGAATATGCGACATAGTAATTTGTAGCTTAAAACACGTCAGATCGACCCACCTTCTGCCGATCTGCGACGAACTTGCATGGTTTCGTCAAACGTCGATCGTTTCGAGTGGTAGGCAATCCGGCCGTCAATGGTGATTCATGGCCTCACAGATATAAACAACAATAACTCCGCTTCTATTCGTCGTATGCAAATCTGCGACATAGCAATTTGTAGCATAAAACACGCCCCAACGAACCACCTTGTGCCGATCTGCGACGAACTTGCATAGTTTTGTCAAACATCGATCGTTTCGAGTGGAAAGCAATCCGGCCGTCAATGGTGATTCATGACCTGACAGATATAAACAACTATAACTCAGCTTCTATTCGTCGAATGCAAATTTGCGACATAGCGATTTGTAGCTTAAAACACGACACATCGACCCACTTCATGCCGATCTGTGACGTACTTGTATAGTTTCGTCAAACATCGATCGTATCGAGTGGTAGGCAATCCGGCCGTCAATGGTGATTCATGGCCTCACAGATATAAACAACAATAACTCCGCTTCTATTCGTCGTATGCAAATCTGCGACATAGCAATTTGTAGCATAAAACACGCGCCAACGAACCACCTTATACCGATCTGCGACGAACTTGCATAGTTTTGTCAAACATCGATCGTTTCGAGTGGAAAGCAATCCGGCCGTCAATGGTGATTCATGGCCTGACAGATATAAACAACTATAACTCCGCTTCTATTCGTCGAATGCAAATCTGCGACATAGCAATTTGTAGCTTAAAACACGTCACATCGACCCACCTTGTGCCGATCTGCGACGAACTTGCATGATTTCGTCAAACGTCGATCGTTTCGAGTGGTAGGGAATCCGGCCGTCGATGGTGATTCATGGCCTCACAGATATAAACAACAATAACTCCGCTTCTATTCGTCGTATGCGAATCTGCGACATAGCAATTTGTAGCTTAAAACACGTCACATCGACCAACCTTGTGCCGATCTGCGACGAACTTGCATAGTTTCGTCAAACATCGATCGTTTCGAGTGGTAGGCAATCCGGCCGTCAATGGTGATCATGGCCTCACAGATATAAACACCAAAAACTTGGATTCTATTCGTCGTATGCGAATCTGCGACATAGCATTTTGTAGCTTAAAACACGGCCCAACGACCCACCTTATACCGATCTGCAACGAACTTGATTGGTTTCGTCAAACATCGATCGTTTCGAGTGGTAGGCAATCCGGCCGTCAATGGTGATTCATGGCCTCACAGATATAAACAATAATAACTCCGCTTCTATTCGTCGAATGCAAATCTGCGACATAGCAATTTGTAGCATAAAACAATTCACATCGACCCATCTTGTGCCGATCTGCGACGAACTTGCATAGTTTTGTCAAACATCGATCGTTTCGAGTGGTAGGGAATCCGGCCGTCAATGGTGATTCATGGCCTCACAGATATAAACAACAATAACTCCGCTTCTATTCGTCGTATGCAAATCTGCGACATAGCAATTTGTAGCTTAAAACAGGACACATCGACCCACCTTATACCGTTCTGCGAAAATCTTGCATAGTTTCGTCAAACGTCGATCGTTCCGAGTGGTAGGCGATCCGGCCGACAATGGTGATTCATGGCCTCACAGATATAAATACCAAAAACTTGGATTCTATTCGTCGTACGCGAATCTGCGACATAGCAATTTGTAGCTTAAAACACGGCCCAACGACCCACCTTATACCGATCTGCGACGTACTTGTATAGTTTCGTCAAACGTCGATCGTTTCGAGTGGTAGGCAATCCGGTAGTCAATGGCGATTCATGGCCTCACAGATATAAACAACTATAAGTCCGCTTTTATACGTCGTATGCGAATCTGCGACATAGCAATTTGTAGCTTAAAACACGCCCCAACGAACCACCTTATACCGATCTGCGATGAACTTGCATAGGTTCGTCAAACATCGATCGTTTCGAGTGGAAAGCAATCCGGCCGTCAATGGTGATTCATGGCCTCACAGATATAAACAACTATAACTCCGCTTCTATTCGCCGTATGCAAATCTGCGACGTAGCAATTTGTAGCATAAAACACGGCCCAACGACCCACCTTATACCGATCTGCGACGAACTTGCATAGTTTTGTCAAACATCGATCGTTTCGAGTGGAAAGCAATCCGGCCGTCAATGGTGATTCATGGCCTGACAGATATAAACAACTATAACTCCGCTTCCATTCGTCGAATGCAAATCTGCGACATAGCAATTTTTAGCTTAAAACACGTCACATCGACCCACCTCATGCCGATCTGCGACGTACTTGTATAGTTTCGTCAAACGTCGATCGTTTCGAGTGGTAGGCAATCCGGCCGTCAATGGTGATCATGGCCTCACAGATATAAACACCAAAAACTTGGATTCTATTCGTCGTATGCGAATCTGCGACATAGCATTTTGTAGCTTAAAACACGGCCCAACGACCCACCTTATACCGATCTGCAACGAACTTGATTGGTTTCGTCAAACATCGATCGTTTCGAGTGCTAGGCTATCCGGCCGTCAATGGTGATTCATGGCCTCACGGATATAAACAACTATAACTCTGCTTCTGTTCGTCGTATGCAAATCTGCGACATAGCAATTTGTAGCTTAAAACACGACACATCGACACACCTCATGCCGATCTGCGACGTACTTGTATAGTTTTGTCAAACGTCGATCGTTTCGAGGGGTAGGCAATCCGGTAGTCAATGGCGATTCATGGCCTTACAGATATAAACAACTATAACTCCGCTTCTATTCGTCGAATGCAAATTTGCGACATAGCAATTTGTAGCTTAAAACACGTTACATCGACCCACCTTGTGTCGATCTGCGACGAACTTGCATGGTTTCGTCAAACGTCGATCGTTTCGAGTGGTAGGGAATCCGGCCGTCAATGGTGATTCATGGCCTCACAGACATAAACAACAATAACTCCGCTTCTATTCGTCGTATGCGAATATGCGACATAGTAATTTGTAGCTTAAAACACGTCAGATCGACCCACCTTCTGCCGATCTGCGACGAACTTGCATGGTTTCGTCAAACGTCGATCGTTTCGAGTGGTAGGGAATCCGGCCGTCAATGGTGATTCATGGCCTCACAGATATAAACAACTATAACTCCGCTTCTATTCGTCGAATACAAATCTGCGACATAGCAATTTGTAGCTTAAAACACGTCACATCGACTCACCTTGTGCCGATCCGCGACGAACTTGCATAGTTTCGTCAAACATCGATCGTTTCGAGTGGTAGGCAATCCGGCCGTCAATGGTGATTCATGGCCTCACAGATATAAACAACAATAACTCCGCTTCTATTCGTCGTATGCAAATCTGCGACATAGCAATTTGTAGCATAAAACACGCCCCAACGAACCACCTTATACCGATCTGCGACGAACTTGCATAGTTTTGTCAAACATCGATCGTTTCGAGTGGAAAGCAATCCGGCCGTCAATGGTGATTCATGACCTGACAGATATAAACAACTATAACTCAGCTTCTATTCGTCGAATGCAAATTTGCGACATAGCGATTTGTAGCTTAAAACACGACACATCGACCCACTTCATGCCGATCTGTGACGTACTTGTATAGTTTCGTCAAACATCGATCGTTTCGAGTGGTAGGGAATCCGGCCGTCGATGGTGATTCATGGCCTCACAGATATAAACAACAATAACTCCGCTTCTATTCGTCGTATGCGAATCTGCGACATAGCAATTTGTAGCTTAAAACACGCCCCAACGAACCACCTTATACCGATCTGCGATGAACTTGCATAGGTTCGTCAAACATCGATCGTTTCGAGTGGAAAGCAATCCGGCCGTCAATGGTGATTCATGGCCTCACAGATATAAACAACTATAACTCCGCTTCTATTCGCCGTATGCAAATCTGCGACGTAGCAATTTGTAGCATAAAACACGGCCCAACGACCCACCTTATACCGATCTGCGACGAACTTGCATAGTTTTGTCAAACATCGATCGTTTCGAGTGGAAAGCAATCCGGCCGTCAATGGTGATTCATGGCCTGACAGATATAAACAACTATAACTCCGCTTCCATTCGTCGAATGCAAATCTGCGACATAGCAATTTTTAGCTTAAAACACGTCACATCGACCCACCTCATGCCGATCTGCGACGTACTTGTATAGTTTCGTCAAACGTCGATCGTTTCGAGTGGTAGGCAATCCGGCCGTCAATGGTGATCATGGCCTCACAGATATAAACACCAAAAACTTGGATTCTATTCGTCGTATGCGAATCTGCGACATAGCATTTTGTAGCTTAAAACACGGCCCAACGACCCACCTTATACCGATCTGCAACGAACTTGATTGGTTTCGTCAAACATCGATCGTTTCGAGTGGTAGGGAATCCGGCCGTCAATGGTGATTCATGGCCTCACAGATATAAACAACAATAACTCCGCTTCTATTCGTCGTATGCGAATATGCGACATAGCAATTTGTAGCTTAAAACACGTCAGATCGACCCACCTTCTGCCGATCTGCGACGAACTTGCATGGTTTCGTCAAACGTCGATCGTTTCGAGTGGTAGGCAATCCGGCCGTCAATGGTGATTCATGGCCTCACAGATATAAACAACAATAACTCCGCTTCTATTCGTCGTATGCAAATCTGCGACATAGCAATTTGTAGCATAAAACACGCCCCAACGAACCACCTTGTGCCGATCTGCGACGAACTTGCATAGTTTTGTCAAACATCGATCGTTTCGAGTGGAAAGCAATCCGGCCGTCAATGGTGATTCATGACCTGACAGATATAAACAACTATAACTCAGCTTCTATTCGTCGAATGCAAATTTGCGACATAGCGATTTGTAGCTTAAAACACGACACATCGACCCACTTCATGCCGATCTGTGACGTACTTGTATAGTTTCGTCAAACATCGATCGTTTCGAGTGGTAGGGAATCCGGCCGTCGATGGTGATTCATGGCCTCACAGATATAAACAACAATAACTCCGCTTCTATTCGTCGTATGCGAATCTGCGACATAGCAATTTGTAGCTTAAAACACGCCCCAACGAACCACCTTATACCGATCTGCGATGAACTTGCATAGGTTCGTCAAACATCGATCGTTTCGAGTGGAAAGCAATCCGGCCGTCAATGGTGATTCATGGCCTCACAGATATAAACAACTATAACTCCGCTTCTATTCGCCGTATGCAAATCTGCGACGTAGCAATTTGTAGCATAAAACACGGCCCAACGACCCACCTTATACCGATCTGCGACGAACTTGCATAGTTTAGTCAAACATCGATCGTTTCGAGTGGAAAGCAATCCGGCCGTCAATGGTGATTCATGGCCTGACAGATATAAACAACTATAACTCCGCTTCCATTCGTCGAATGCAAATCTGCGACATAGCAATTTTTAGCTTAAAACACGTCACATCGACCCACCTCATGCCGATCTGCGACGTACTTGTATAGTTTCGTCAAACGTCGATCGTTTCGAGTGGTAGGCAATCCGGCCGTCAATGGTGATCATGGCCTCACAGATATAAACACCAAAAACTTGGATTCTATTCGTCGTATGCGAATCTGCGACATAGCATTTTGTAGCTTAAAACACGGCCCAACGACCCACCTTATACCGATCTGCAACGAACTTGATTGGTTTCGTCAAACATCGATCGTTTCGAGTGGTAGGGAATCCGGCCGTCAATGGTGATTCATGGCCTCACAGATATAAACAACAATAACTCCGCTTCTATTCGTCGTATGCGAATATGCGACATAGTAATTTGTAGCTTAAAACACGTCAGATCGACCCACCTTCTGCCGATCTGCGACGAACTTGCATGGTTTCGTCAAACGTCGATCGTTTCGAGTGGTAGGCAATCCGGCCGTCAATGGTGATTCATGGCCTCACAGATATAAACAACAATAACTCCGCTTCTATTCGTCGTATGCAAATCTGCGACATAGCAATTTGTAGCATAAAACACGCCCCAACGAACCACCTTGTGCCGATCTGCGACGAACTTGCATAGTTTTGTCAAACATCGATCGTTTCGAGTGGAAAGCAATCCGGCCGTCAATGGTGATTCATGACCTGACAGATATAAACAACTATAACTCAGCTTCTATTCGTCGAATGCAAATTTGCGACATAGCGATTTGTAGCTTAAAACACGACACATCGACCCACTTCATGCCGATCTGTGACGTACTTGTATAGTTTCGTCAAACATCGATCGTTTCGAGTGGTAGGCAATCCGGCCGTCAATGGTGATTCATGGCCTCACAGATATAAACAACAATAACTCCGCTTCTATTCGTCGTATGCAAATCTGCGACATAGCAATTTGTAGCATAAAACACGCGCCAACGAACCACCTTATACCGATCTGCGACGAACTTGCATAGTTTTGTCAAACATCGATCGTTTCGAGTGGAAAGCAATCCGGCCGTCAATGGTGATTCATGGCCTGACAGATATAAACAACTATAACTCCGCTTCTATTCGTCGAATGCAAATCTGCGACATAGCAATTTGTAGCTTAAAACACGTCACATCGACCCACCTTGTGCCGATCTGCGACGAACTTGCATGATTTCGTCAAACGTCGATCGTTTCGAGTGGTAGGGAATCCGGCCGTCGATGGTGATTCATGGCCTCACAGATATAAACAACAATAACTCCGCTTCTATTCGTCGTATGCGAATCTGCGACATAGCAATTTGTAGCTTAAAACACGGCCCAACGACCCACCTTATACCGATCTGCAACGAACTTGATTGGTTTCGTCAAACGTCGATCGTTTCGAGTGGTAGGCAATCCGGTAGTCAATGGCGATTCATGGCCTCACAGATATAAACAACTATAAGTCCGCTTTTATACGTCGTATGCGAATCTGCGACATAGCAATTTGTAGCTTAAAACACGCCCCAACGAACCACCTTATACCGATCTGCGATGAACTTGCATAGGTTCGTCAAACATCGATCGTTTCGAGTGGAAAGCAATCCGGCCGTCAATGGTGATTCATGGCCTCACAGATATAAACAACTATAACTCCGCTTCTATTCGCCGTATGCAAATCTGCGACGTAGCAATTTGTAGCATAAAACACGGCCCAACGACCCACCTTATACCGATCTGCGACGAACTTGCATAGTTTTGTCAAACATCGATCGTTTCGAGTGGAAAGCAATCCGGCCGTCAATGGTGATTCATGGCCTGACAGATATAAACAACTATAACTCCGCTTCCATTCGTCGAATGCAAATCTGCGACATAGCAATTTTTAGCTTAAAACACGTCACATCGACCCACCTCATGCCGATCTGCGACGTACTTGTATAGTTTCGTCAAACGTCGATCGTTTCGAGTGGTAGGCAATCCGGCCGTCAATGGTGATCATGGCCTCACAGATATAAACACCAAAAACTTGGATTCTATTCGTCGTATGCGAATCTGCGACATAGCATTTTGTAGCTTAAAACACGGCCCAACGACCCACCTTATACCGATCTGCAACGAACTTGATTGGTTTCGTCAAACATCGATCGTTTCGAGTGCTAGGCTATCCGGCCGTCAATGGTGATTCATGGCCTCACGGATATAAACAACTATAACTCTGCTTCTGTTCGTCGTATGCAAATCTGCGACATAGCAATTTGTAGCTTAAAACACGACACATCGACACACCTCATGCCGATCTGCGACGTACTTGTATAGTTTTGTCAAACGTCGATCGTTTCGAGGGGTAGGCAATCCGGTAGTCAATGGCGATTCATGGCCTTACAGATATAAACAACTATAACTCCGCTTCTATTCGTCGAATGCAAATTTGCGACATAGCAATTTGTAGCTTAAAACACGTTACATCGACCCACCTTGTGTCGATCTGCGACGAACTTGCATGGTTTCGTCAAACGTCGATCGTTCCGAGTGGTAGGCGATCCGGCCGACAATGGTGATTCATGGCCTCACAGATATAAATACCAAAAACTTGGATTCTATTCGTCGTACGCGAATCTGCGACATAGCATTTTGTAGCTTAAAACACGGCCCAACGACCCACCTTATACCGATCTGCGACGTACTTGTATAGTTTCGTCAAACGTCGATCGTTTCGAGTGGTAGGCAATCCGGTAGTCAATGGCGATTCATGGCCTCACAGATATAAACAACTATAAGTCCGCTTTTATACGTCGTATGCGAATCTGCGACATAGCAATTTGTAGCTTAAAACACGCCCCAACGAACCACCTTATACCGATCTGCGATGAACTTGCATAGGTTCGTCAAACATCGATCGTTTCGAGTGGAAAGCAATCCGGCCGTCAATGGTGATTCATGGCCTCACAGATATAAACAACTATAACTCCGCTTCTATTCGCCGTATGCAAATCTGCGACGTAGCAATTTGTAGCATAAAACACGGCCCAACGACCCACCTTATACCGATCTGCGACGAACTTGCATAGTTTTGTCAAACATCGATCGTTTCGAGTGGAAAGCAATCCGGCCGTCAATGGTGATTCATGGCCTGACAGATATAAACAACTATAACTCCGCTTCCATTCGTCGAATGCAAATCTGCGACATAGCAATTTTTAGCTTAAAACACGTCACATCGACCCACCTCATGCCGATCTGCGACGTACTTGTATAGTTTCGTCAAACGTCGATCGTTTCGAGTGGTAGGCAATCCGGCCGTCAATGGTGATCATGGCCTCACAGATATAAACACCAAAAACTTGGATTCTATTCGTCGTATGCGAATCTGCGACATAGCATTTTGTAGCTTAAAACACGGCCCAACGACCCACCTTATACCGATCTGCAACGAACTTGATTGGTTTCGTCAAACATCGATCGTTTCGAGTGCTAGGCTATCCGGCCGTCAATGGTGATTCATGGCCTCACGGATATAAACAACTATAACTCTGCTTCTGTTCGTCGTATGCAAATCTGCGACATAGCAATTTGTAGCTTAAAACACGACACATCGACACACCTCATGCCGATCTGCGACGTACTTGTATAGTTTTGTCAAACGTCGATCGTTTCGAGGGGTAGGCAATCCGGTAGTCAATGGCGATTCATGGCCTTACAGATATAAACAACTATAACTCCGCTTCTATTCGTCGAATGCAAATTTGCGACATAGCAATTTGTAGCTTAAAACACGTCACATCGACCCACCTTGTGTCGATCTGCGACGAACTTGCATGGTTTCGTCAAACGTCGATCGTTTCGAGTGGTAGGGAATCCGGCCGTCAATGGTGATTCATGGCCTCACAGATATAAACAACAATAACTCCGCTTCTATTCGTCGTATGCGAATATGCGACATAGTAATTTGTAGCTTAAAACACGTCAGATCGACCCACCTTCTGCCGATCTGCGACGAACTTGCATGGTTTCGTCAAACGTCGATCGTTTCGAGTGGTAGGGAATCCGGCCGTCAATGGTGATTCATGGCCTCACAGATATAAACAACTATAACTCCGCTTCTATTCGTCGAATACAAATCTGCGACATAGCAATTTGTAGCTTAAAACACGTCACATCGACTCACCTTGTGCCGATCCGCGACGAACTTGCATAGTTTCGTCAAACATCGATCGTTTCGAGTGGTAGGCAATCCGGCCGTCAATGGTGATTCATGGCCTCACAGATATAAACAACAATAACTCCGCTTCTATTCGTCGTATGCAAATCTGCGACATAGCAATTTGTAGCATAAAACACGCCCCAACGAACCACCTTATACCGATCTGCGACGAACTTGCATAGTTTTGTCAAACATCGATCGTTTCGAGTGGAAAGCAATCCGGCCGTCAATGGTGATTCATGACCTGACAGATATAAACAACTATAACTCAGCTTCTATTCGTCGAATGCAAATTTGCGACATAGCGATTTGTAGCTTAAAACACGACACATCGACCCACTTCATGCCGATCTGTGACGTACTTGTATAGTTTCGTCAAACATCGATCGTTTCGAGTGGTAGGGAATCCGGCCGTCGATGGTGATTCATGGCCTCACAGATATAAACAACAATAACTCCGCTTCTATTCGTCGTATGCGAATCTGCGACATAGCAATTTGTAGCTTAAAACACGCCCCAACGAACCACCTTATACCGATCTGCGATGAACTTGCATAGGTTCGTCAAACATCGATCGTTTCGAGTGGAAAGCAATCCGGCCGTCAATGGTGATTCATGGCCTCACAGATATAAACAACTATAACTCCGCTTCTATTCGCCGTATGCAAATCTGCGACGTAGCAATTTGTAGCATAAAACACGGCCCAACGACCCACCTTATACCGATCTGCGACGAACTTGCATAGTTTTGTCAAACATCGATCGTTTCGAGTGGAAAGCAATCCGGCCGTCAATGGTGATTCATGGCCTGACAGATATAAACAACTATAACTCCGCTTCCATTCGTCGAATGCAAATCTGCGACATAGCAATTTTTAGCTTAAAACACGTCACATCGACCCACCTCATGCCGATCTGCGACGTACTTGTATAGTTTCGTCAAACGTCGATCGTTTCGAGTGGTAGGCAATCCGGCCGTCAATGGTGATCATGGCCTCACAGATATAAACACCAAAAACTTGGATTCTATTCGTCGTATGCGAATCTGCGACATAGCATTTTGTAGCTTAAAACACGGCCCAACGACCCACCTTATACCGATCTGCAACGAACTTGATTGGTTTCGTCAAACATCGATCGTTTCGAGTGCTAGGCTATCCGGCCGTCAATGGTGATTCATGGCCTCACGGATATAAACAACTATAACTCTGCTTCTGTTCGTCGTATGCAAATCTGCGACATAGCAATTTGTAGCTTAAAACACGACACATCGACACACCTCATGCCGATCTGCGACGTACTTGTATAGTTTTGTCAAACGTCGATCGTTTCGAGGGGTAGGCAATCCGGTAGTCAATGGCGATTCATGGCCTCACAGATATAAACAACTATAACTCCGCTTCTATTCGTCGAATGCAAATTTGCGACATAGCAATTTGTAGCTTAAAACACGTTACATCGACCCACCTTGTGTCGATCTGCGACGAACTTGCATGGTTTCGTCAAACGTCGATCGTTTCGAGTGGTAGGGAATCCGGCCGTCAATGGTGATTCATGGCCTCACAGATATAAACAACAATAACTCCGCTTCTATTCGTCGTATGCGAATATGCGACATAGTAATTTGTAGCTTAAAACACGTCAGATCGACCCACCTTCTGCCGATCTGCGACGAACTTGCATGGTTTCGTCAAACGTCGATCGTTTCGAGTGGTAGGGAATCCGGCCGTCAATGGTGATTCATGGCCTCACAGATATAAACAACTATAACTCCGCTTCTATTCGTCGAATACAAATCTGCGACATAGCAATTTGTAGCTTAAAACACGTCACATCGACTCACCTTGTGCCGATCCGCGACGAACTTGCATAGTTTCGTCAAACATCGATCGTTTCGAGTGGTAGGCAATCCGGCCGTCAATGGTGATTCATGGCCTCACAGATATAAACAACAATAACTCCGCTTCTATTCGTCGTATGCAAATCTGCGACATAGCAATTTGTAGCATAAAACACGCCCCAACGAACCACCTTATACCGATCTGCGACGAACTTGCATAGTTTTGTCAAACATCGATCGTTTCGAGTGGAAAGCAATCCGGCCGTCAATGGTGATTCATGACCTGACAGATATAAACAACTATAACTCAGCTTCTGTTCGTCGAATGCAAATTTGCGACATAGCGATTTGTAGCTTAAAACACGACACATCGACCCACTTCATGCCGATCTGTGACGTACTTGTATAGTTTCGTCAAACATCGATCGTTTCGAGTGGTAGGGAATCCGGCCGTCGATGGTGATTCATGGCCTCACAGATATAAACAACAATAACTCCGCTTCTATTCGTCGTATGCGAATCTGCGACATAGCAATTTGTAGCTTAAAACACGACACATCGACCCACCTCATGCCGATCTGCGACGTACTTGTATAGTTTCGTCAAACATCGATCGTTTCGAGTGGAAAGCAATCCGGCCGTCAATGGTGATTCATGGCCTGACAGATATAAACAACTATAACTCCGCTTCCATTCGTCGAATGCAAATCTGCGACATAGCAATTTTTAGCTTAAAACAGGACACATCGACCCACCTTATACCGTTCTGCGAAAATCTTGCATAGTTTCGTCAAACGTCGATCGTTCCGAGTGGTAGGCGATCCGGCCGACAATGGTGATTCATGGCCTCACAGATATAAACACCAAAAACTTGGATTCTATTCGTCGTACGCGAATCTGCGACATAGCATTTTGTAGCTTAAAACACGGCCCAACGACCCACCTTATACCGATCTGCAACGAAGTTGATTGGTTTCGTCAAACATCGATCGTTTCGAGTGCTAGGCTATCCGGCCGTCAATGGTGATTCATGGCCTCACGGATATAAACAACTATAACTCTGCTTCTGTTCGTCGTATGCAAATCTGCGACATAGCAATTTGTAGCTTAAAACACGACACATCGACACACCTCATGCCGATCTGCGACGTACTTGTGTAGTTTTGTCAAACGTCGATCGTTTCGAGGGGTAGGCAATCCGGTAGTCAATGGCGATTCATGGCCTCACAGATATAAACAACTATAACTCCGCTTCTATTCGTCGAATGCAAATTTGCGACATAGCAATTTGTAGCTTAAAACACGTTACATCGACCCACCTTGTGTCGATCTGCGACGAACTTGCATGGTTTCGTCAAACGTCGATCGTTTCGAGTGGTAGGGAATCCGGCCGTCAATGGTGATTCATGGCCTCACAGATATAAACAACAATAACTCCGCTTCTATTCGTCGTATGCGAATATGCGACATAGTAATTTGTAGCTTAAAACACGTCAGATCGACCCACCTTCTGCCGATCTGCGACGAACTTGCATGGTTTCGTCAAACGTCGATCGTTTCGAGTGGTAGGGAATCCGGCCGTCAATGGTGATTCATGGCCTCACAGATATAAACAACTATAACTCCGCTTCTATTCGTCGAATACAAATCTGCGACATAGCAATTTGTAGCTTAAAACACGTCACATCGACTCACCTTGTGCCGATCTGCGACGAACTTGCATAGTTTCGTCAAACATCGATCGTTTCGAGTGGTAGGCAATCCGGCCGTCAATGGTGATTCATGGCCTCACAGATATAAACAACAATAACTCCGCTTCTCTTCGTCGTATGCAAATCTGCGACATAGCAATTTGTAGCATAAAACACGCCCCAACGAACCACCTTATACCGATCTGCGACGAACTTGCATAGTTTTGTCAAACATCGATCGTTTCGAGTGGAAAGCAATCCGGCCGTCAATGGTGATTCATGACCTGACAGATATAAACAACTATAACTCAGCTTCTATTCGTCGAATGCAAATTTGCGACATAGCGATTTGTAGCTTAAAACACGACACATCGACCCACTTCATGCCGATCTGTGACGTACTTGTATAGTTTCGTCAAACATCGATCGTTTCGAGTGGTAGGGAATCCGGCCGTCGATGGTGATTCATGGCCTCACAGATATAAACAACAATAACTCCGCTTCTATTCGTCGTATGCGAATCTGCGACATAGCAATATGTAGCTTAAAACACGACACATCGACCCACCTCATGCCGATCTGCGACGTACTTGTATAGTTTCGTCAAACATCGATCGTTTCGAGTGGAAAGCAATCCGGCCGTCAATGGTGATTCATGGCCTGACAGATATAAACAACTATAACTCCGCTTCCATTCGTCGAATGCAAATCTGCGACATAGCAATTTTTAGCTTAAAACACGTCACATCGACCCACCTTGTGCCGATCTGCGACGAACTTGCATAGTTTCGTCAAACATCGATCGTTTCGAGTGGTAGGCAATCCGGCCGTCAATGGTGATTCATGGCCTCACAGATATAAACAACAATAACTCCGCTTCTATTCGTCGAATGCAAATCTGCGACATAGCAATTTGTAGCTTAAAACACGTCACATCGACCAACCTTGTGCCGATCTGCGACGAACTTGCATAGTTTCGTCAAACATCGATCGTTTCGAGTGGTAGGCAATCCGGCCGTCAATGGTGATTCATGGCCTCACAGATATAAACAACAATAACTCCGCTTCTATTCGTCGTATGCAAATCTGCGACATAGCAATTTGTAGCATAAAACACGCCCCAACTAACCACCTTATACCGATCTGCGACGAACTTGCATAGTTTTGTCAAACATCGATCGTTTCGAGTGGAAAGCAATCCGGCCGTCAATGGCGATTCATGGCCTCACAGATATAAACAACTATAAGTCCGCTTCTATACGTCGTATGCGAATCTGCGACATAGCAATTTGTAGCTTAAAACACGCCCCAACGAACCACCTTATACCGATCTGCGACGAACTTGCATAGTTTCGTCAAACATCGATCGATTCTAGTGGAAAGCAATCCGGCCGTCAATGGTGATTCGTGGCCTCACAGATATAAACAACAATAACTCTGCTTCTATTCGTCGTATGCGAATCTGCGACCTAGCAATTTGTAGCTTAAAACACGCCCCAATGAACCACTTTATACCGATCTGCGACGAACTTGTATAGTTTCGTCAAACATCGATCGATTCTAGTGGAAAGCAATCCGGCCGTCAATGGTGATTCATGGCCTCACAGATACAAACAACAATAACTCCGCTTCTATACGTCGTATGCGAATCTGCGACATAGCAATTTGTAGCTTAAAACACGTCACATCGACCCACCTTGTGCCGATCTGGGACGAACTTGCATAGTTTCGTCAAACATCGATCGTTTGGAGTGGAAAGCAATCCGGCCGTCAATGGTGATTCATGGCCTCACAGATATAAACAACAATAACTCCGGTTCTATTCGTCGTATGCGAATATGCGACATAGCAATTTGTAGCTTAAAACACGTCACATCGACCCACCTTCTGCCGATCTGCGACGAACTTGCATGGTCTCGTCAAACGTCGATCGTTTCGAGTGGTAGGGAATCCGGCCGTCAATGGTGATTCATGGCCTCACAGATATAAACAACAATAACTCCGCTTCTATTCGTCGTATGCAAATCTGCGACATAGCAATTTGTAGCATAAAACACGACACATCGACACACCTCATGCCGATCTGCGACGTACTTGTATAGTTTTGTCAAACGTCGATCGTTTCGAGGGATAGGCAATCCGGTAGTCAATGGCGATTCATGGCCTCACAGATATAAACAACTATAACTCCGCTTCTATTCGTCGAATGCAAATTTGCGACATAGCAATTTGTAGCTTAAAACACGTTACATCGACCCACCTTGTGTCGATCTGCGACGAACTTGCATGGTTTCGTCAAACGTCGATCGTTTCGAGTGGTAGGGAATCCGGCCGTCAATGGTGATTCATGGCCTCACAGATATAAACAACAATAACTCCGCTTCTATTCGTCGTATGCGAATATGCGACATAGTAATTTGTAGCTTAAAACACGTCAGATCGACCCACCTTCTGCCGATCTGCGACGAACTTGCATGCTTTCGTCAAACGTCGATCGTTTCGAGTGGTAGGGAATCCGGCCGTCAATGGTGATTCATGGCCTCACAGATATAAACAACTATAACTCCGCTTCTATTCGTCGAATACAAATCTGCGACATAGCAATTTGTAGCTTAAAACACGTCACATCGACTCACCTTGTGCCGATCTGCGACGAACTTGCATAGTTTCGTCAAACATCGATCGTTTCGAGTGGTAGGCAATCCGGCCGTCAATGGTGATTCATGGCCTCACAGATATAAACAACAATAACTCCGCTTCTATTCGTCGTATGCAAATCTGCGACATAGCAATTTGTAGCATAAAACACGCCCCAACGAACCACCTTATACCGATCTGCGACGTACTTGTATAGTTTCGTCAAACGTCGATCGTTTCGAGTGGTAGGCAATCCGGTAGTCAATGGCGATTCATGGCCTCACAGATATAAACAACTATAAGTCCGCTTTTATACGTCGTATGCGAATCTGCGACATAGCAATTTGTAGCTTAAAACACGCCCCAACGAACCACCTTATACCGATCTGCGATGAACTTGCATAGGTTCGTCAAACATCGATCGTTTCGAGTGGAAAGCAATCCGGCCGTCAATGGTGATTCATGGCCTCACAGATATAAACAACTATAACTCCGCTTCTATTCGCCGCATGCAAATCTGCGACGTAGCAATTTGTAGCATAAAACACGGCCCAACGACCCACCTTATACCGATCTGCGACGAACTTGCATAGTTTTGTCAAACATCGATCGTTTCGAGTGGAAAGCAATCCGGCCGTCAATGGTGATTCATGGCCTGACAGATATAAACAACTATAACTCCGCTTCCATTCGTCGAATGCAAATCTGCGACATAGCAATTTTTAGCTTAAAACACGTCACATCGACCCACCTCATGCCGATCTGCGACGTACTTGTATAGTTTCGTCAAACGTCGATCGTTTCGAGTGGTAGGCAATCCGGCCGTCAATGGTGATCATGGCCTCACAGATATAAACACCAAAAACTTGGATTCTATTCGTCGTATGCGAATCTGCGACATAGCATTTTGTAGCTTAAAACACGGCCCAACGACCCACCTTATACCGATCTGCAACGAACTTGATTGGTTTCGTCAAACATCGATCGTTTCGAGTGCTAGGCTATCCGGCCGTCAATGGTGATTCATGGCCTCACGGATATAAACAACTATAACTCTGCTTCTGTTCGTCGTATGCAAATCTGCGACATAGCAATTTGTAGCTTAAAACACGACACATCGACACACCTCATGCCGATCTGCGACGTACTTGTATAGTTTTGTCAAACGTCGATCGTTTCGAGGGGTAGGCAATCCGGTAGTCAATGGCGATTCATGGCCTCACAGATATAAACAACTATAACTCCGCTTCTATTCGTCGAATGCAAATTTGCGACATAGCAATTTGTAGCTTAAAACACGTTACATCGACCCACCTTGTGTCGATCTGCGACGAACTTGCATGGTTTCGTCAAACGTCGATCGTTTCGAGTGGTAGGGAATCCGGCCGTCAATGGTGATTCATGGCCTCACAGATATAAACAACAATAACTCCGCTTCTATTCGTCGTATGCGAATATGCGACATAGTAATTTGTAGCTTAAAACACGTCAGATCGACCCACCTTCTGCCGATCTGCGACGAACTTGCATGGTTTCGTCAAACGTCGATCGTTTCGAGTGGTAGGGAATCCGGCCGTCAATGGTGATTCATGGCCTCACAGATATAAACAACTATAACTCCGCTTCTATTCGTCGAATACAAATCTGCGACATAGCAATTTGTAGCTTAAAACACGTCACATCGACTCACCTTGTGCCGATCCGCGACGAACTTGCATAGTTTCGTCAAACATCGATCGTTTCGAGTGGTAGGCAATCCGGCCGTCAATGGTGATTCATGGCCTCACAGATATAAACAACAATAACTCCGCTTCTATTCGTCGTATGCAAATCTGCGACATAGCAATTTGTAGCATAAAACACGCCCCAACGAACCACCTTATACCGATCTGCGACGAACTTGCATAGTTTTGTCAAACATCGATCGTTTCGAGTGGAAAGCAATCCGGCCGTCAATGGTGATTCATGACCTGACAGATATAAACAACTATAACTCAGCTTCTATTCGTCGAATGCAAATTTGCGACATAGCGATTTGTAGCTTAAAACACGACACATCGACCCACTTCATGCCGATCTGTGACGTACTTGTATAGTTTCGTCAAACATCGATCGTTTCGAGTGGTAGGGAATCCGGCCGTCGATGGTGATTCATGGCCTCACAGATATAAACAACAATAACTCCGCTTCTATTCGTCGTATGCGAATCTGCGACATAGCAATTTGTAGCTTAAAACACGCCCCAACGAACCACCTTATACCGATCTGCGATGAACTTGCATAGGTTCGTCAAACATCGATCGTTTCGAGTGGAAAGCAATCCGGCCGTCAATGGTGATTCATGGCCTCACAGATATAAACAACTATAACTCCGCTTCTATTCGCCGTATGCAAATCTGCGACGTAGCAATTTGTAGCATAAAACACGGCCCAACGACCCACCTTATACCGATCTGCGACGAACTTGCATAGTTTTGTCAAACATCGATCGTTTCGAGTGGAAAGCAATCCGGCCGTCAATGGTGATTCATGGCCTGACAGATATAAACAACTATAACTCCGCTTCCATTCGTCGAATGCAAATCTGCGACATAGCAATTTTTAGCTTAAAACACGTCACATCGACCCACCTCATGCCGATCTGCGACGTACTTGTATAGTTTCGTCAAACGTCGATCGTTTCGAGTGGTAGGCAATCCGGCCGTCAATGGTGATCATGGCCTCACAGATATAAACACCAAAAACTTGGATTCTATTCGTCGTATGCGAATCTGCGACATAGCATTTTGTAGCTTAAAACACGGCCCAACGACCCACCTTATACCGATCTGCAACGAACTTGATTGGTTTCGTCAAACATCGATCGTTTCGAGTGCTAGGCTATCCGGCCGTCAATGGTGATTCATGGCCTCACGGATATAAACAACTATAACTCTGCTTCTGTTCGTCGTATGCAAATCTGCGACATAGCAATTTGTAGCTTAAAACACGACACATCGACACACCTCATGCCGATCTGCGACGTACTTGTATAGTTTTGTCAAACGTCGATCGTTTCGAGGGGTATGCAATCCGGTAGTCAATGGCGATTCATGGCCTCACAGATATAAACAACTATAACTCCGCTTCTATTCGTCGAATGCAAATTTGCGACATAGCAATTTGTAGCTTAAAACACGTTACATCGACCCACCTTGTGTCGATCTGCGACGAACTTGCATGGTTTCGTCAAACGTCGATCGTTTCGAGTGGTAGGGAATCCGGCCGTCAATGGTGATTCATGGCCTCACAGATATAAACAACAATAACTCCGCTTCTATTCGTCGTATGCGAATATGCGACATAGTAATTTGTAGCTTAAAACACGTCAGATCGACCCACCTTCTGCCGATCTGCGACGAACTTGCATGGTTTCGTCAAACGTCGATCGTTTCGAGTGGTAGGGAATCCGGCCGTCAATGGTGATTCATGGCCTCACAGATATAAACAACTATAACTCCGCTTCTATTCGTCGAATACAAATCTGCGACATAGCAATTTGTAGCTTAAAACACGACACATCGACTCACCTTGTGCCGATCCGCGACGAACTTGCATAGTTTCGTCAAACATCGATCGTTTCGAGTGGTAGGCAATCCGGCCGTCAATGGTGATTCATGGCCTCACAGATATAAACAACAATAACTCCGCTTCTATTCGTCGTATGCAAATCTGCGACATAGCAATTTGTAGCATAAAACACGCCCCAACGAACCACCTTATACCGATCTGCGACGAACTTGCATAGTTTTGTCAAACATCGATCGTTTCGAGTGGAAAGCAATCCGGCCGTCAATGGTGATTCATGACCTGACAGATATAAACAACTATAACTCAGCTTCTGTTCGTCGAATGCAAATTAGCGACATAGCGATTTGTAGCTTAAAACACGACACATCGACCCACTTCATGCCGATCTGTGACGTACTTGTATAGTTTCGTCAAACATCGATCGTTTCGAGTGGAAAGCAATCCGGCCGTCAATGGTGATTCATGGCCTGACAGATATAAACAACTGTAACTCCGCTTCCATTCGTCGAATGCAAATCTGCGACATAGCAATTTTTAGCTTAAAACAGGACACATCGACCCACCTTATACCGTTCTGCGAAAATCTTGCATAGTTTCGTCAAACGTCGATCGTTCCGAGTGGTAGGCGATCCGGCCGACAATGGTGATTCATGGCCTCACAGATATAAACACCAAAAACTTGGATTCTATTCGTCGTACGCGAATCTGCGACATAGCATTTTGTAGCTTAAAACACGGCCCAACGACCCACCTTATACCGATCTGCAACGAAGTTGATTGGTTTCGTCAAACATCGATCGTTTCGAGTGCTAGGCTATCCGGCCGTCAATGGTGATTCATGGCCTCACGGATATAAACAACTATAACTCTGCTTCTGTTCGTCGTATGCAAATCTGCGACATAGCGATTTGTAGCTTAAAACACGACACATCGACCCACTTCATGCCGATCTGTGACGTACTTGTATAGTTTCGTCAAACATCGATCGTTTCGAGTGGTAGGGAATCCGGCCGTCGATGGTGATTCATGGCCTCACAGATATAAACAACAATAACTCCGCTTCTATTCGTCGTATGCGAATCTGCGACATAGCAATATGTAGCTTAAAACACGACACATCGACCCACCTCATGCCGATCTGCGACGTACTTGTATAGTTTCGTCAAACATCGATCGTTTCGAGTGGAAAGCAATCCGGCCGTCAATGGTGATTCATGGCCTGACAGATATAAACAACTATAACTCCGCTTCCATTCGTCGAATGCAAATCTGCGACATAGCAATTTTTAGCTTAAAACACGTCACATCGACCCACCTTGTGCCGATCTGCGACGAACTTGCATAGTTTCGTCAAACATCGATCGTTTCGAGTGGTAGGCAATCCGGCCGTCAATGGTGATTCATGGCCTCACAGATATAAACAACAATAACTCCGCTTCTATTCGTCGAATGCAAATCTGCGACATAGCAATTTGTAGCTTAAAACACGTCACATCGACCAACCTTGTGCCGATCTGCGACGAACTTGCATAGTTTCGTCAAACATCGATCGTTTCGAGTGGTAGGCAATCCGGCCGTCAATGGTGATTCATGGCCTCACAGATATAAACAACAATAACTCCGCTTCTATTCGTCGTATGCAAATCTGCGACATAGCAATTTGTAGCATAAAACACGCCCCAACTAACCACCTTATACCGATCTGCGACGAACTTGCATAGTTTTGTCAAACATCGATCGTTTCGAGTGGAAAGCAATCCGGCCGTCAATGGCGATTCATGGCCTCACAGATATAAACAACTATAAGTCCGCTTCTATACGTCGTATGCGAATCTGCGACATAGCAATTTGTAGCTTAAAACACGCCCCAACGAACCACCTTATACCGATCTGCGACGAACTTGCATAGTTTCGTCAAACATCGATCGTTTCGAGTGGAAAGCAATCCGGCCGTCAATGGCGATTCATGGCCTCACAGATATAAACAACTATAACTCCGCTTCTATTCGTCGTATGCGAATCTGCGACCTAGCAATTTGTAGCTTAAAACACGCCCCAATGAACCACTTTATACCGATCTGCGACGAACTTGCATAGTTTCGTCAAACATCGATCGATTCTAGTGGAAAGCAATCCGCCCGTCAATGGTGATTCATGGCCTCACAGATACAAACAACAATAACTCCGCTTCTATACGTCGTATGCGAATCTGCGACATAGCAATTTGTAGCTTAAAACACGTCACATCGACCCACCTTGTGCCGATCTGGGACGAACTTGCATAGTTTCGTCAAACATCGATCGTTTGGAGTGGAAAGCAATCCGGCCGTCAATGGTGATTCATGGCCTCACAGATATAAACAACAATAACTCCGCTTCTATTCGTCGTATGCGAATATGCGACATAGCAATTTGTAGCTTAAAACACGTCACATCGACCCACCTTGTGCCGATCTGCGACGAACTTGCATGGTCTCGTCAAACGTCGATCGTTTCGAGTGGTAGGGAATCCGGCCGTCAATGGTGATTCATGGCCTCACAGATATAAACAACAATAACTCCGCTTCTATTCGTCGTATGCAAATCTGCGACATAGCAATTTGTAGCATAAAACACGACACATCGACACACCTCATGCCGATCTGCGACGTACTTGTATAGTTTTGTCAAACGTCGATCGTTTCGAGGGATAGGCAATCCGGTAGTCAATGGCGATTCATGGCCTCACAGATATAAACAACTATAACTCCGCTTCTATTCGTCGAATGCAAATTTGCGACATAGCAATTTGTAGCTTAAAACACGTTACATCGACCCACCTTGTGTCGATCTGCGACGAACTTGCATGGTTTCGTCAAACGTCGATCGTTTCGAGTGGTAGGGAATCCGGCCGTCAATGGTGATTCATGGCCTCACAGATATAAACAACAATAACTCCGCTTCTATTCGTCGTATGCGAATATGCGACATAGTAATTTGTAGCTTAAAACACGTCAGATCGACCCACCTTCTGCCGATCTGCGACGAACTTGCATGGTTTCGTCAAACGTCGATCGTTTCGAGTGGTAGGGAATCCGGCCGTCAATGGTGATTCATGGCCTCACAGATATAAACAACTATAACTCCGCTTCTATTCGTCGAATACAAATCTGCGACATAGCAATTTGTAGCTTAAAACACGTCACATCGACTCACCTTGTGCCGATCTGCGACGAACTTGCATAGTTTCGTCAAACATCGATCGTTTCGAGTGGTAGGCAATCCGGCCGTCAATGGTGATTCATGGCCTCACAGATATAAACAACAATAACTCCGCTTCTATTCGTCGTATGCAAATCTGCGACATAGCAATTTGTAGCATAAAACACGCCCCAACGAACCACCTTATACCGATCTGCGACGAACTTGCATAGTTTTGTCAAACATCGATCGTTTCGAGTGGAAAGCAATCCGGCCGTCAATGGTGATTCATGACCTGACAGATATAAACAACTATAACTCAGCTTCTATTCGTCGAATGCAAATTTGCGACATAGCGATTTGTAGCTTAAAACACGACACATCGACCCACTTCATGCCGATCTGTGACGTACTTGTATAGTTTCGTCAAACATCGATCGTTTCGAGTGGTAGGGAATCCGGCCGTCGATGGTGATTCATGGCCTCACAGATATAAACAACAATAACTCCGCTTCTATTCGTCGTATGCGAATCTGCGACATAGCAATTTGTAGCTTAAAACACGACACATCGACCCACCTCATGCCGATCTGCGACGTACTTGTATAGTTTCGTCAAACATCGATCGTATCGAGTGGAAAGCAATCCGGCCGTCAATGGTGATTCATGGCCTGACAGATATAAACAACTATAACTCCGCTTCCATTCGTCGAATGCAAATCTGCGACATAGCAATTTTTAGCTTAAAACACGTCACATCGACCCACCTTGTGCCGATCTGCGACGAACTTGCATAGTTTCGTCAAACATCGATCGTTTCGAGTGGTAGGCAATCCGGCCGTCAATGGTGATTCATGGCCTCGCAGATATAAACAACAATAACTCCGCTTCTATTCGTCGTATGCGAATATGCGACATAGCAATTTGGAGCTTAAAACACGTCACATCGACCCACCTTCTGCCGATCTGCGACGAACTTGCATGGTTTCGTCAAACTTCGATCGTTTCGAGTGGTGGGGACTCCGGCCGTCAATGGTGATTCATGGCCTCACAGATATAAACAACTATAACTCCGCTTCTATTCGTCGAATGCAAATCTGCGACATAGCAATTTGTAGCTTAAAACACGTCACATCGACCAACCTTGTGCCGATCTGCGACGAACTTGCATAGTTTCGTCAAACATCGATCGTTTCGAGTGGTAGGCAATCCGGCCGTCAATGGTGATCATGGCCTCACAGATATAAACACCAAAAACTTGGATTCTATTCGTCGTATGCGAATCTGCGACATGGCATTTTGTAGCTTAAAACACGGCCCAACGACCCACCTTATACCGATCTGTAACGAACTTGATTGGTTTCGTCAAACATCGATCGTTTCGAGTGGTAGGCAATCCGGCCGTCAATGGTGATTCATGGCCTCACAGATATAAACAATAATAACTCCGCTTCTATTCGTCGAATGCAAATCTGCGACATAGCAATTTGTAGCATAAAACACGCCACATCGACCCATCTTGTGCCTATCTGCGACGAACTTGCATAGTTTTGTCAAACATCGATCGTTTCGAGTGGAAAGCAATCCGGCCGTCAATGGTGATTCATGGCCTGACAGATATAAACAACTATAACTCCGCTTCTATTCATCGAATGCAAATCTGCGACATAGCAATTTGTAGCTTAAAACACGTCACATCGACCCACCTTGTGCCGATCTGCGACGAACTTGCATAGTTTCGTCGAACATCGATCGTTTCGAGTGGTAGGGAATCCGGCCGTCAATGGTGATTCATGGCCTCACAGATATAAACAACAATAACTCCGCTTCTATTCGTCGTATGCAAATCTGCGACATAGCAATTTGTAGCTTAAAACAGGACACATCGACCCACCTTATACCGTTCTGCGAAAATCTTGCATAGTTTCGTCAAACGTCGATCGTTCCGAGTGGTAGGCGATCCGGCCGACAATGGTGATTCATGGCCTCACAGATATAAACACCAAAAACTTGGATTCTATTCGTCGTACGCGAATCTGCGACATAGCATTTTGTAGCTTAAAACACGGCCCAACGACCCACCTTATACCGATCTGCAACGAAGTTGATTGGTTTCGTCAAACATCGATCGTTTCGAGTGCTAGGCTATCCGGCCGTCAATGGTGATTCATGGCCTCACGGATATAAACAACTATAACTCTGCTTCTGTTCGTCGTATGCAAATCTGCGACATAGCAATTTGTAGCTTAAAACACGACACATCGACACACCTCATGCCGATCTGCGACGTACTTGTGTAGTTTTGTCAAACGTCGATCGTTTCGAGGGGTAGGCAATCCGGTAGTCAATGGCGATTCATGGCCTCACAGATATAAACAACTATAACTCCGCTTCTATTCGTCGAATGCAAATTTGCGACATAGCAATTTGTAGCTTAAAACACGTTACATCGACCCACCTTGTGTCGATCTGCGACGAACTTGCATGGTTTCGTCAAACGTCGATCGTTTCGAGTGGTAGGGAATCCGGCCGTCAATGGTGATTCATGGCCTCACAGATATAAACAACAATAACTCCGCTTCTATTCGTCGTATGCGAATATGCGACATAGTAATTTGTAGCTTAAAACACGTCAGATCGACCCACCTTCTGCCGATCTGCGACGAACTTGCATGGTTTCGTCAAACGTCGATCGTTTCGAGTGGTAGGGAATCCGGCCGTCAATGGTGATTCATGGCCTCACAGATATAAACAACTATAACTCCGCTTCTATTCGTCGAATACAAATCTGCGACATAGCAATTTGTAGCTTAAAACACGTCACATCGACTCACCTTGTGCCGATCTGCGACGAACTTGCATAGTTTCGTCAAACATCGATCGTTTCGAGTGGTAGGCAATCCGGCCGTCAATGGTGATTCATGGCCTCACAGATATAAACAACAATAACTCCGCTTCTCTTCGTCGTATGCAAATCTGCGACATAGCAATTTGTAGCATAAAACACGCCCCAACGACCCACCTTATACCGATCTGCGACGAACTTGCATAGTTTTGTCAAACATCGATCGTTTCGAGTGGAAAGCAATCCGGCCGTCAATGGTGATTCATGACCTGACAGATATAAACAACTATAACTCAGCTTCTATTCGTCGAATGCAAATTTGCGACATAGCGATTTGTAGCTTAAAACACGACACATCGACCCACTTCATGCCGATCTGTGACGTACTTGTATAGTTTCGTCAAACATCGATCGTTTCGAGTGGTAGGGAATCCGGCCGTCGATGGTGATTCATGGCCTCACAGATATAAACAACAATAACTCCGCTTCTATTCGTCGTATGCGAATCTGCGACATAGCAATATGTAGCTTAAAACACGACACATCGACCCACCTCATGCCGATCTGCGACGTACTTGTATAGTTTCGTCAAACATCGATCGTTTCGAGTGGAAAGCAATCCGGCCGTCAATGGTGATTCATGGCCTGACAGATATAAACAACTATAACTCCGCTTCCATTCGTCGAATGCAAATCTGCGACATAGCAATTTTTAGCTTAAAACACGTCACATCGACCCACCTTGTGCCGATCTGCGACGAACTTGCATAGTTTCGTCAAACATCGATCGTTTCGAGTGGTAGGCAATCCGGCCGTCAATGGTGATTCATGGCCTCACAGATATAAACAACAATAACTCCGCTTCTATTCGTCGAATGCAAATCTGCGACATAGCAATTTGTAGCTTAAAACACGTCACATCGACCAACCTTGTGCCGATCTGCGACGAACTTGCATAGTTTCGTCAAACATCGATCGTTTCGAGTGGTAGGCAATCCGGCCGTCAATGGTGATTCATGGCCTCACAGATATAAACAACAATAACTCCGCTTCTATTCGTCGTATGCAAATCTGCGACATAGCAATTTGTAGCATAAAACACGCCCCAACGAACCACCTTATACCGATCTGCGACGAACTTGCATAGTTTTGTCAAACATCGATCGTTTCGAGTGGAAAGCAATCCGGCCGTCAATGGCGATTCATGGCCTCACAGATATAAACAACTATAAGTCCGCTTCTATACGTCGTATGCGAATCTGCGACATAGCAATTTGTAGCTTAAAACACGCCCCAACGAACCACCTTATACCGATCTGCGACGAACTTGCATAGTTTCGTCAAACATCGATCGTTTCGAGTGGAAAGCAATCCGGCCGTCAATGGCGATTCATGGCCTCACAGATATAAACAACTATAACTCTGCTTCTATTCGTCGTATGCGAATCTGCGACCTAGCAATTTGTAGCTTAAAACACGCCCCAATGAACCACTTTATACCGATCTGCGACGAACTTGTATAGTTTCGTCAAACATCGATCGATTCTAGTGGAAAGCAATCCGGCCGTCAATGGTGATTCATGGCCTCACAGATACAAACAACAATAACTCCGCTTCTATACGTCGTATGCGAATCTGCGACATAGCAATTTGTAGCTTAAAACACGTCACATCGACCCACCTTGTGCCGATCTGGGACGAACTTGCATAGTTTCGTCAAACATCGATCGTTTGGAGTGGAAAGCAATCCGGCCGTCAATGGTGATTCATGGCCTCACAGATATAAACAACAATAACTCCGGTTCTATTCGTCGTATGCGAATATGCGACATAGCAATTTGTAGCTTAAAACACGTCACATCGACCCACCTTCTGCCGATCTGCGACGAACTTGCATGGTCTCGTCAAACGTCGATCGTTTCGAGTGGTAGGGAATCCGGCCGTCAATGGTGATTCATGGCCTCACAGATATAAACAACAATAACTCCGCTTCTATTCGTCGTATGCAAATCTGCGACATAGCAATTTGTAGCTTAAAACAGGACACATCGACCCACCTTATACCGTTCTGCGAAAATCTTGCATAGTTTCGTCAAACGTCGATCGTTCCGAGTGGTAGGCGATCCGGCCGACAATGGTGATTCATGGCCTCACAGATATAAACACCAAAAACTTGGATTCTATTCGTCGTACGCGAATCTGCGACATAGCATTTTGTAGCTTAAAACACGGCCCAACGACCCACCTTATACCGATCTGCAACGAAGTTGATTGGTTTCGTCAAACATCGATCGTTTCGAGTGCTAGGCTATCCGGCCGTCAATGGTGATTCATGGCCTCACGGATATAAACAACTATAACTCTGCTTCTGTTCGTCGTATGCAAATCTGCGACATAGCAATTTGTAGCTTAAAACACGACACATCGACACACCTCATGCCGATCTGCGACGTACTTGTGTAGTTTTGTCAAACGTCGATCGTTTCGAGGGGTAGGCAATCCGGTAGTCAATGGCGATTCATGGCCTCACAGATATAAACAACTATAACTCCGCTTCTATTCGTCGAATGCAAATTTGCGACATAGCAATTTGTAGCTTAAAACACGTTACATCGACCCACCTTGTGTCGATCTGCGACGAACTTGCATGGTTTCGTCAAACGTCGATCGTTTCGAGTGGTAGGGAATCCGGCCGTCAATGGTGATTCATGGCCTCACAGATATAAACAACAATAACTCCGCTTCTATTCGTCGTATGCGAATATGCGACATAGTAATTTGTAGCTTAAAACACGTCAGATCGACCCACCTTCTGCCGATCTGCGACGAACTTGCATGGTTTCGTCAAACGTCGATCGTTTCGAGTGGTAGGGAATCCGGCCGTCAATGGTGATTCATGGCCTCACAGATATAAACAACTATAACTCCGCTTCTATTCGTCGAATACAAATCTGCGACATAGCAATTTGTAGCTTAAAACACGTCACATCGACTCACCTTGTGCCGATCTGCGACGAACTTGCATAGTTTCGTCAAACATCGATCGTTTCGAGTGGTAGGCAATCCGGCCGTCAATGGTGATTCATGGCCTCACAGATATAAACAACAATAACTCCGCTTCTCTTCGTCGTATGCAAATCTGCGACATAGCAATTTGTAGCATAAAACACGCCCCAACGAACCACCTTATACCGATCTGCGACGAACTTGCATAGTTTTGTCAAACATCGATCGTTTCGAGTGGAAAGCAATCCGGCCGTCAATGGTGATTCATGACCTGACAGATATAAACAACTATAACTCAGCTTCTATTCGTCGAATGCAAATTTGCGACATAGCGATTTGTAGCTTAAAACACGACACATCGACCCACTTCATGCCGATCTGTGACGTACTTGTATAGTTTCGTCAAACATCGATCGTTTCGAGTGGTAGGGAATCCGGCCGTCGATGGTGATTCATGGCCTCACAGATATAAACAACAATAACTCCGCTTCTATTCGTCGTATGCGAATCTGCGACATAGCAATATGTAGCTTAAAACACGACACATCGACCCACCTCATGCCGATCTGCGACGTACTTGTATAGTTTCGTCAAACATCGATCGTTTCGAGTGGAAAGCAATCCGGCCGTCAATGGTGATTCATGGCCTGACAGATATAAACAACTATAACTCCGCTTCCATTCGTCGAATGCAAATCTGCGACATAGCAATTTTTAGCTTAAAACACGTCACATCGACCCACCTTGTGCCGATCTGCGACGAACTTGCATAGTTTCGTCAAACATCGATCGTTTCGAGTGGTAGGCAATCCGGCCGTCAATGGTGATTCATGGCCTCACAGATATAAACAACAATAACTCCGCTTCTATTCGTCGAATGCAAATCTGCGACATAGCAATTTGTAGCTTAAAACACGTCACATCGACCAACCTTGTGCCGATCTGCGACGAACTTGCATAGTTTCGTCAAACATCGATCGTTTCGAGTGGTAGGCAATCCGGCCGTCAATGGTGATTCATGGCCTCACAGATATAAACAACAATAACTCCGCTTCTATTCGTCGTATGCAAATCTGCGACATAGCAATTTGTAGCATAAAACACGCCCCAACTAACCACCTTATACCGATCTGCGACGAACTTGCATAGTTTTGTCAAACATCGATCGTTTCGAGTGGAAAGCAATCCGGCCGTCAATGGCGATTCATGGCCTCACAGATATAAACAACTATAAGTCCGCTTCTATACGTCGTATGCGAATCTGCGACATAGCAATTTGTAGCTTAAAACACGCCCCAACGAACCACCTTATACCGATCTGCGACGAACTTGCATAGTTTCGTCAAACATCGATCGTTTCGAGTGGAAAGCAATCCGGCCGTCAATGGCGATTCATGGCCTCACAGATATAAACAACTATAACTCTGCTTCTATTCGTCGTATGCGAATCTGCGACCTAGCAATTTGTAGCTTAAAACACGCCCCAATGAACCACTTTATACCGATCTGCGACGAACTTGTATAGTTTCGTCAAACATCGATCGATTCTAGTGGAAAGCAATCCGGCCGTCAATGGTGATTCATGGCCTCACAGATACAAACAACAATAACTCCGCTTCTATACGTCGTATGCGAATCTGCGACATAGCAATTTGTAGCTTAAAACACGTCACATCGACCCACCTTGTGCCGATCTGGGACGAACTTGCATAGTTTCGTCAAACATCGATCGTTTGGAGTGGAAAGCAATCCGGCCGTCAATGGTGATTCATGGCCTCACAGATATAAACAACAATAACTCCGGTTCTATTCGTCGTATGCGAATATGCGACATAGCAATTTGTAGCTTAAAATACGTCACATCGACCCACCTTCTGCCGATCTGCGACGAACTTGCATGGTCTCGTCAAACGTCGATCGTTTCGAGTGGTAGGGAATCCGGCCGTCAATGGTGATTCATGGCCTCACAGATATAAACAACAATAACTCCGCTTCTATTCGTCGTATGCAAATCTGCGACATAGCAATTTGTAGCATAAAACACGACACATCGACACACCTCATGCCGATCTGCGACGTACTTGTATAGTTTTGTCAAACGTCGATCGTTTCGAGGGATAGGCAATCCGGTAGTCAATGGCGATTCATGGCCTCACAGATATAAACAACTATAACTCCGCTTCTATTCGTCGAATGCAAATTTGCGACATAGCAATTTGTAGCTTAAAACACGTTACATCGACCCACCTTGTGTCGATCTGCGACGAACTTGCATGGTTTCGTCAAACGTCGATCGTTTCGAGTGGTAGGGAATCCGGCCGTCAATGGTGATTCATGGCCTCACAGATATAAACAACAATAACTCCGCTTCTATTCGTCGTATGCGAATATGCGACATAGTAATTTGTAGCTTAAAACACGTCAGATCGACCCACCTTCTGCCGATCTGCGACGAACTTGCATGGTTTCGTCAAACGTCGATCGTTTCGAGTGGTAGGGAATCCGGCCGTCAATGGTGATTCATGGCCTCACAGATATAAACAACTATAACTCCGCTTCTATTCGTCGAATACAAATCTGCGACATAGCAATTTGTAGCTTAAAACACGTCACATCGACTCACCTTGTGCCGATCCGCGACGAACTTGCATAGTTTCGTCAAACATCGATCGTTTCGAGTGGTAGGCAATCCGGCCGTCAATGGTGATTCATGGCCTCACAGATATAAACAACAATAACTCCGCTTCTATTCGTCGTATGCAAATCTGCGACATAGCAATTTGTAGCATAAAACACGCCCCAACGAACCACCTTATACCGATCTGCGACGAACTTGCATAGTTTTGTCAAACATCGATCGTTTCGAGTGGAAAGCAATCCGGCCGTCAATGGTGATTCATGACCTGACAGATATAAACAACTATAACTCAGCTTCTATTCGTCGAATGCAAATTTGCGACATAGCGATTTGTAGCTTAAAACACGACACATCGACCCACTTCATGCCGATCTGTGACGTACTTGTATAGTTTCGTCAAACATCGATCGTTTCGAGTGGTAGGGAATCCGGCCGTCGATGGTGATTCATGGCCTCACAGATATAAACAACAATAACTCCGCTTCTATTCGTCGTATGCGAATCTGCGACATAGCAATTTGTAGCTTAAAACACGCCCCAACGAACCACCTTATACCGATCTGCGATGAACTTGCATAGGTTCGTCAAACATCGATCGTTTCGAGTGGAAAGCAATCCGGCCGTCAATGGTGATTCATGGCCTCACAGATATAAACAACTATAACTCCGCTTCTATTCGCCGTATGCAAATCTGCGACGTAGCAATTTGTAGCATAAAACACGGCCCAACGACCCACCTTATACCGATCTGCGACGAACTTGCATAGTTTTGTCAAACATCGATCGTTTCGAGTGGAAAGCAATCCGGCCGTCAATGGTGATTCATGGCCTGACAGATATAAACAACTATAACTCCGCTTCCATTCGTCGAATGCAAATCTGCGACATAGCAATTTTTAGCTTAAAACACGTCACATCGACCCACCTCATGCCGATCTGCGACGTACTTGTATAGTTTCGTCAAACGTCGATCGTTTCGAGTGGTAGGCAATCCGGCCGTCAATGGTGATCATGGCCTCACAGATATAAACACCAAAAACTTGGATTCTATTCGTCGTATGCGAATCTGCGACATAGCATTTTGTAGCTTAAAACACGGCCCAACGACCCACCTTATACCGATCTGCAACGAACTTGATTGGTTTCGTCAAACATCGATTGTTTCGAGTGCTAGGCTATCCGGCCGTCAATGGTGATTCATGGCCTCACGGATATAAACAACTATAACTCTGCTTCTGTTCGTCGTATGCAAATCTGCGACATAGCAATTTGTAGCTTAAAACACGACACATCGACACACCTCATGCCGATCTGCGACGTACTTGTATAGTTTTGTCAAACGTCGATCGTTTCGAGGGGTATGCAATCCGGTAGTCAATGGCGATTCATGGCCTCACAGATATAAACAACTATAACTCCGCTTCTATTCGTCGAATGCAAATTTGCGACATAGCAATTTGTAGCTTAAAACACGTTACATCGACCCACCTTGTGTCGATCTGCGACGAACTTGCATGGTTTCGTCAAACGTCGATCGTTTCGAGTGGTAGGGAATCCGGCCGTCAATGGTGATTCATGGCCTCACAGATATAAACAACAATAACTCCGCTTCTATTCGTCGTATGCGAATATGCGACATAGTAATTTGTAGCTTAAAACACGTCAGATCGACCCACCTTCTGCCGATCTGCGACGAACTTGCATGGTTTCGTCAAACGTCGATCGTTTCGAGTGGTAGGGAATCCGGCCGTCAATGGTGATTCATGGCCTCACAGATATAAACAACTATAACTCCGCTTCTATTCGTCGAATACAAATCTGCGACATAGCAATTTGTAGCTTAAAACACGTCACATCGACTCACCTTGTGCCGATCCGCGACGAACTTGCATAGTTTCGTCAAACATCGATCGTTTCGAGTGGTAGGCAATCCGGCCGTCAATGGTGATTCATGGCCTCACAGATATAAACAACAATAACTCCGCTTCTATTCGTCGTATGCAAATCTGCGACATAGCAATTTGTAGCATAAAACACGCCCCAACGAACCACCTTATACCGATCTGCGACGAACTTGCATAGTTTTGTCAAACATCGATCGTTTCGAGTGGAAAGCAATCCGGCCGTCAATGGTGATTCATGACCTGACAGATATAAACAACTATAACTCAGCTTCTGTTCGTCGAATGCAAATTAGCGACATAGCGATTTGTAGCTTAAAACACGACACATCGACCCACTTCATGCCGATCTGTGACGTACTTGTATAGTTTCGTCAAACATCGATCGTTTCGAGTGGAAAGCAATCCGGCCGTCAATGGTGATTCATGGCCTGACAGATATAAACAACTATAACTCCGCTTCCATTCGTCGAATGCAAATCTGCGACATAGCAATTTTTAGCTTAAAACAGGACACATCGACCCACCTTATACCGTTCTGCGAAAATCTTGCATAGTTTCGTCAAACGTCGATCGTTCCGAGTGGTAGGCGATCCGGCCGACAATGGTGATTCATGGCCTCACAGATATAAACACCAAAAACTTGGATTCTATTCGTCGTACGCGAATCTGCGACATAGCATTTTGTAGCTTAAAACACGGCCCAACGACCCACCTTATACCGATCTGCAACGAAGTTGATTGGTTTCGTCAAACATCGATCGTTTCGAGTGCTAGGCTATCCGGCCGTCAATGGTGATTCATGGCCTCACGGATATAAACAACTATAACTCTGCTTCTGTTCGTCGTATGCAAATCTGCGACATAGCGATTTGTAGCTTAAAACACGACACATCGACCCACTTCATGCCGATCTGTGACGTACTTGTATAGTTTCGTCAAACATCGATCGTTTCGAGTGGTAGGGAATCCGGCCGTCGATGGTGATTCATGGCCTCACAGATATAAACAACAATAACTCCGCTTCTATTCGTCGTATGCGAATCTGCGACATAGCAATATGTAGCTTAAAACACGACACATCGACCCACCTCATGCCGATCTGCGACGTACTTGTATAGTTTCGTCAAACATCGATCGTTTCGAGTGGAAAGCAATCCGGCCGTCAATGGTGATTCATGGCCTGACAGATATAAACAACTATAACTCCGCTTCCATTCGTCGAATGCAAATCTGCGACATAGCAATTTTTAGCTTAAAACACGTCACATCGACCCACCTTGTGCCGATCTGCGACGAACTTGCATAGTTTCGTCAAACATCGATCGTTTCGAGTGGTAGGCAATCCGGCCGTCAATGGTGATTCATGGCCTCACAGATATAAACAACAATAACTCCGCTTCTATTCGTCGAATGCAAATCTGCGACATAGCAATTTGTAGCTTAAAACACGTCACATCGACCAACCTTGTGCCGATCTGCGACGAACTTGCATAGTTTCGTCAAACATCGATCGTTTCGAGTGGTAGGCAATCCGGCCGTCAATGGTGATTCATGGCCTCACAGATATAAACAACAATAACTCCGCTTCTATTCGTCGTATGCAAATCTGCGACATAGCAATTTGTAGCATAAAACACGCCCCAACTAACCACCTTATACCGATCTGCGACGAACTTGCATAGTTTTGTCAAACATCGATCGTTTCGAGTGGAAAGCAATCCGGCCGTCAATGGCGATTCATGGCCTCACAGATATAAACAACTATAAGTCCGCTTCTATACGTCGTATGCGAATCTGCGACATAGCAATTTGTAGCTTAAAACACGCCCCAACGAACCACCTTATACCGATCTGCGACGAACTTGCATAGTTTCGTCAAACATCGATCGTTTCGAGTGGAAAGCAATCCGGCCGTCAATGGCGATTCATGGCCTCACAGATATAAACAACTATAACTCCGCTTCTATTCGTCGTATGCGAATCTGCGACCTAGCAATTTGTAGCTTAAAACACGCCCCAATGAACCACTTTATACCGATCTGCGACGAACTTGCATAGTTTCGTCAAACATCGATCGATTCTAGTGGAAAGCAATCCGCCCGTCAATGGTGATTCATGGCCTCACAGATACAAACAACAATAACTCCGCTTCTATACGTCGTATGCGAAACTGCGACATAGCAATTTGTAGCTTAAAACACGTCACATCGACCCACCTTGTGCCGATCTGGGACGAACTTGCATAGTTTCGTCAAACATCGATCGTTTGGAGTGGAAAGCAATCCGGCCGTCAATGGTGATTCATGGCCTCACAGATATAAACAACAATAACTCCGCTTCTATTCGTCGTATGCGAATATGCGACATAGCAATTTGTAGCTTAAAACACGTCACATCGACCCACCTTCTGCCGATCTGCGACGAACTTGCATGGTCTCGTCAAACGTCGATCGTTTCGAGTGGTAGGGAATCCGGCCGTCAATGGTGATTCATGGCCTCACAGATATAAACAACAATAACTCCGCTTCTATTCGTCGTATGCAAATCTGCGACATAGCAATTTGTAGCATAAAACACGACACATCGACACACCTCATGCCGATCTGCGACGTACTTGTATAGTTTTGTCAAACGTCGATCGTTTCGAGGGATAGGCAATCCGGTAGTCAATGGCGATTCATGGCCTCACAGATATAAACAACTATAACTCCGCTTCTATTCGTCGAATGCAAATTTGCGACATAGCAATTTGTAGCTTAAAACACGTTACATCGACCCACCTTGTGTCGATCTGCGACGAACTTGCATGGTTTCGTCAAACGTCGATCGTTTCGAGTGGTAGGGAATCCGGCCGTCAATGGTGATTCATGGCCTCACAGATATAAACAACAATAACTCCGCTTCTATTCGTCGTATGCGAATATGCGACATAGTAATTTGTAGCTTAAAACACGTCAGATCGACCCACCTTCTGCCGATCTGCGACGAACTTGCATGGTTTCGTCAAACGTCGATCGTTTCGAGTGGTAGGGAATCCGGCCGTCAATGGTGATTCATGGCCTCACAGATATAAACAACTATAACTCCGCTTCTATTCGTCGAATACAAATCTGCGACATAGCAATTTGTAGCTTAAAACACGTCACATCGACTCACCTTGTGCCGATCTGCGACGAACTTGCATAGTTTCGTCAAACATCGATCGTTTCGAGTGGTAGGCAATCCGGCCGTCAATGGTGATTCATGGCCTCACAGATATAAACAACAATAACTCCGCTTCTATTCGTCGTATGCAAATCTGCGACATAGCAATTTGTAGCATAAAACACGCCCCAACGAACCACCTTATACCGATCTGCGACGAACTTGCATAGTTTTGTCAAACATCGATCGTTTCGAGTGGAAAGCAATCCGGCCGTCAATGGTGATTCATGACCTGACAGATATAAACAACTATAACTCAGCTTCTATTCGTCGAATGCAAATTTGCGACATAGCGATTTGTAGCTTAAAACACGACACATCGACCCACTTCATGCCGATCTGTGACGTACTTGTATAGTTTCGTCAAACATCGATCGTTTCGAGTGGTAGGGAATCCGGCCGTCGATGGTGATTCATGGCCTCACAGATATAAACAACAATAACTCCGCTTCTATTCGTCGTATGCGAATCTGCGACATAGCAATTTGTAGCTTAAAACACGACACATCGACCCACCTCATGCCGATCTGCGACGTACTTGTATAGTTTCGTCAAACATCGATCGTATCGAGTGGAAAGCAATCCGGCCGTCAATGGTGATTCATGGCCTGACAGATATAAACAACTATAACTCCGCTTCCATTCGTCGAATGCAAATCTGCGACATAGCAATTTTTAGCTTAAAACACGTCACATCGACCCACCTTGTGCCGATCTGCGACGAACTTGCATAGTTTCGTCAAACATCGATCGTTTCGAGTGGTAGGCAATCCGGCCGTCAATGGTGATTCATGGCCTCGCAGATATAAACAACAATAACTCCGCTTCTATTCGTCGTATGCGAATATGCGACATAGCAATTTGGAGCTTAAAACACGTCACATCGACCCACCTTCTGCCGATCTGCGACGAACTTGCATGGTTTCGTCAAACTTCGATCGTTTCGAGTGGTGGGGAATCCGGCCGTCAATGGTGATTCATGGCCTCACAGATATAAACAACTATAACTCCGCTTCTATTCGTCGAATGCAAATCTGCGACATAGCAATTTGTAGCTTAAAACACGTCACATCGACCAACCTTGTGCCGATCTGCGACGAACTTGCATAGTTTCGTCAAACATCGATCGTTTCGAGTGGTAGGCAATCCGGCCGTCAATGGTGATCATGGCCTCACAGATATAAACACCAAAAACTTGGATTCTATTCGTCGTATGCGAATCTGCGACATGGCATTTTGTAGCTTAAAACACGGCCCAACGACCCACCTTATACCGATCTGTAACGAACTTGATTGGTTTCGTCAAACATCGATCGTTTCGAGTGGTAGGCAATCCGGCCGTCAATGGTGATTCATGGCCTCACAGATATAAACAATAATAACTCCGCTTCTATTCGTCGAATGCAAATCTGCGACATAGCAATTTGTAGCATAAAACACGCCACATCGACCCATCTTGTGCCTATCTGCGACGAACTTGCATAGTTTTGTCAAACATCGATCGTTTCGAGTGGAAAGCAATCCGGCCGTCAATGGTGATTCATGGCCTGACAGATATAAACAACTATAACTCCGCTTCTATTCATCGAATGCAAATCTGCGACATAGCAATTTGTAGCTTAAAACACGTCACATCGACCCACCTTGTGCCGATCTGCGACGAACTTGCATAGTTTCGTCGAACATCGATCGTTTCGAGTGGTAGGGAATCCGGCCGTCAATGGTGATTCATGGCCTCACAGATATAAACAACAATAACTCCGCTTCTATTCGTCGTATGCAAATCTGCGACATAGCAATTTGTAGCTTAAAACAGGACACATCGACCCACCTTATACCGTTCTGCGAAAATCTTGCATAGTTTCGTCAAACGTCGATCGTTCCGAGTGGTAGGCGATCCGGCCGACAATGGTGATTCATGGCCTCACAGATATAAACACCAAAAACTTGGATTCTATTCGTCGTACGCGAATCTGCGACATAGCATTTTGTAGCTTAAAACACGGCCCAACGACCCACCTTATACCGATCTGCAACGAAGTTGATTGGTTTCGTCAAACATCGATCGTTTCGAGTGCTAGGCTATCCGGCCGTCAATGGTGATTCATGGCCTCACGGATATAAACAACTATAACTCTGCTTCTGTTCGTCGTATGCAAATCTGCGACATAGCAATTTGTAGCTTAAAACACGACACATCGACACACCTCATGCCGATCTGCGACGTACTTGTATAGTTTTGTCAAACGTCGATCGTTTCGAGGGGTAGGCAATCCGGTAGTCAATGGCGATTCATGGCCTCACAGATATAAACAACTATAACTCCGCTTCTAATCGTCGAATGCAAATTTGCGACATAGCAATTTGTAGCTTAAAACACGTTACATCGACCCACCTTGTGTCGATCTGCGACGAACTTGCATGGTTTCGTCAAACGTCGATCGTTTCGAGTGGTAGGGAATCCGGCCGTCAATGGTGATTCATGGCCTCACAGATATAAACAACAATAACTCCGCTTCTATTCGTCGTATGCGAATATGCGACATAGTAATTTGTAGCTTAAAACACGTCAGATCGACCCACCTTCTGCCGATCTGCGACGAACTTGCATGGTTTCGTCAAACGTCGATCGTTTCGAGTGGTAGGGAATCCGGCCGTCAATGGTGATTCATGGCCTCACAGATATAAACAAGAATAACTCCGCTTCTATTCGTCGTATGCGAATATGCGACGTAGCAATTTGTAGCTTAAAACACGTCAGATCGACCCACCTTCTGCCGATCTGCGACGAACTTGCATGGTTTCGTCAAACGTCGATCGTTTCGAGTGGTAGGGAATCCGGCCGTCAATGGTGATTCATGGCCTCACAGATATAAACAACTATAACTCCGCTTCTATTCGTCGAATACAAATCTGCGACATAGCAATTTGTAGCTTAAAACACGTCACATCGACTCACCTTGTGCCGATCTGCGACGAACTTGCATAGTTTCGTCAAACATCGATCGTTTCGAGTGGTAGGCAATCCGGCCGTCAATGGTGATTCATGGCCTCACAGATATAAACAACAATAACTCCGCTTCTATTCGTCGTATGCAAATCTGCGACATAGCAATTTGTAGCATAAAACACGCCCCAACGAACCACCTTATACCGATCTGCGACGAACTTGCATAGTTTCGTCAAACATCGATCGTTTCGAGTGGTAGGGAATCCGGCCGTCGATGGTGACTCATGGCCTCACAGATATAAACAACAATAACTCCGCTTCTATTCGTCGTATGCAAATCTGCGACATAGCAATTTGTAGCATAAAACACGCCCCAACGAACCACCTTATACCGATCTGCGACGAACTTGCATAGTTTTGTCAAACATCGATCGTTTCGAGTGGAAAGCAATCCGGCCGTCAATGGTGATTCATGACCTGACAGATATAAACAACTATAACTCAGCTTCTATTCGTCGAATGCAAATTTGCGACATAGCGATTTGTAGCTTAAAACACGACACATCGACCCACTTCATGCCGATCTGTGACGTACTTGTATAGTTTCGTCAAACATCGATCGTTTCGAGTGGTAGGGAATCCGGCCGTCGATGGTGATTCATGGCCTCACAGATATAAACAACAATAACTCCGCTTCTATTCGTCGTATGCGAATCTGCGACATAGCAATTTGTAGCTTAAAACACGCCCCAACGAACCACCTTATACCGATCTGCGATGAACTTGCATAGGTTCGTCAAACATCGATCGTTTCGAGTGGAAAGCAATCCGGCCGTCAATGGTGATTCATGGCCTCACAGATATAAACAACTATAACTCCGCTTCTATTCGCCGTATGCAAATCTGCGACGTAGCAATTTGTAGCATAAAACACGGCCCAACGACCCACCTTATACCGATCTGCGACGAACTTGCATAGTTTTGTCAAACATCGATCGTTTCGTGTGGAAAGCAATCCGGCCGTCAATGGTGATTCATGGCCTGACAGATATAAACAACTATAACTCCGCTTCCATTCGTCGAATGCAAATCTGCGACATAGCAATTTTTAGCTTAAAACACGTCACATCGACCCACCTCATGCCGATCTGCGACGTACTTGTATAGTTTCGTCAAACGTCGATCGTTTCGAGTGGTAGGCAATCCGGCCGTCAATGGTGATCATGGCCTCACAGATATAAACACCAAAAACTTGGATTCTATTCGTCGTATGCGAATCTGCGACATAGCATTTTGTAGCTTAAAACACGGCCCAACGACCCACCTTATACCGATCTGCAACGAACTTGATTGGTTTCGTCAAACATCGATCGTTTCGAGTGCTAGGCTATCCGGCCGTCAATGGTGATTCATGGCCTCACGGATATAAACAACTATAACTCTGCTTCTGTTCGTCGTATGCAAATCTGCGACATAGCAATTTGTAGCTTAAAACACGACACATCGACACACCTCATGCCGATCTGCGACGTACTTGTATAGTTTTGTCAAACGTCGATCGTTTCGAGGGGTATGCAATCCGGTAGTCAATGGCGATTCATGGCCTCACAGATATAAACAACTATAACTCCGCTTCTATTCGTCGAATGCAAATTTGCGACATAGCAATTTGTAGCTTAAAACACGTTACATCGACCCACCTTGTGTCGATCTGCGACGAACTTGCATGGTTTCGTCAAACGTCGATCGTTTCGAGTGGTAGGGAATCCGGCCGTCAATGGTGATTCATGGCCTCACAGATATAAACAACAATAACTCCGCTTCTATTCGTCGTATGCGAATATGCGACATAGTAATTTGTAGCTTAAAACACGTCAGATCGACCCACCTTCTGCCGATCTGCGACGAACTTGCATGGTTTCGTCAAACGTCGATCGTTTCGAGTGGTAGGGAATCCGGCCGTCAATGGTGATTCATGGCCTCACAGATATAAACAACTATAACTCCGTTTCTATTCGTCGAATACAAATCTGCGACATAGCAATTTGTAGCTTAAAACACGTCACATCGACTCACCTTGTGCCGATCCGCGACGAACTTGCATAGTTTCGTCAAACATCGATCGTTTCGAGTGGTAGGCAATCCGGCCGTCAATGGTGATTCATGGCCTCACAGATATAAACAACAATAACTCCGCTTCTATTCGTCGTATGCAAATCTGCGACATAGCAATTTGTAGCATAAAACACGCCCCAACGAACCACCTTATACCGATCTGCGACGAACTTGCATAGTTTTGTCAAACATCGATCGTTTCGAGTGGAAAGCAATCCGGCCGTCAATGGTGATTCATGACCTGACAGATATAAACAACTATAACTCAGCTTCTGTTCGTCGAATGCAAATTAGCGACATAGCGATTTGTAGCTTAAAACACGACACATCGACCCACTTCATGCCGATCTGTGACGTACTTGTATAGTTTCGTCAAACATCGATCGTTTCGAGTGGTAGGGAATCCGGCCGTCGATGGTGATTCATGGCCTCACAGATATAAACAACAATAACTCCGCTTCTATTCGTCGTATGCGAATCTGCGACATAGCAATTTGTAGCTTAAAACACGACACATCGACCAACCTCATGCCGATCTGCGACGTACTTGTATAGTTTCGTCAAACATCGATCGTTTCGAGTGGAAAGCAATCCGGCCGTCAATGGTGATTCATGGCCTGACAGATATAAACAACTATAACTCCGCTTCCATTCGTCGAATGCAAATCTGCGACATAGCAATTTTTAGCTTAAAACAGGACACATCGACCCACCTTATACCGTTCTGCGAAAATCTTGCATAGTTTCGTCAAACGTCGATCGTTCCGAGTGGTAGGCGATCCGGCCGACAATGGTGATTCATGGCCTCACAGATATAAACACCAAAAACTTGGATTCTATTCGTCGTACGCGAATCTGCGACATAGCATTTTGTAGCTTAAAACACGGCCCAACGACCCACCTTATACCGATCTGCAACGAAGTTGATTGGTTTCGTCAAACATCGATCGTTTCGAGTGCTAGGCTATCCGGCCGTCAATGGTGATTCATGGCCTCACGGATATAAACAACTATAACTCTGCTTCTGTTCGTCGTATGCAAATCTGCGACATAGCAATTTGTAGCTTAAAACACGACACATCGACCCACTTCATGCCGATCTGTGACGTACTTGAATAGTTTCGTCAAACATCGATCGTTTCGAGTGGTAGGGAATCCGGCCGTCGATGGTGATTCATGGCCTCACAGATATAAACAACAATAACTCCGCTTCTATTCGTCGTATGCGAATCTGCGACATAGCAATATGTAGCTTAAAACACGACACATCGACCCACCTCATGCCGATCTGCGACGTACTTGTATAGTTTCGTCAAACATCGATCGTTTCGAGTGGAAAGCAATCCGGCCGTCAATGGTGATTCATGGCCTGACAGATATAAACAACTATAACTCCGCTTCCATTCGTCGAATGCAAATCTGCGACATAGCAATTTTTAGCTTAAAACACGTCACATCGAACCACCTTGTGCCGATCTGCGACGAACTTGCATAGTTTCGTCAAACATCGATCGTTTCGAGTGGTAGGCAATCCGGCCGTCAATGGTGATTCATGGCCTCACAGATATAAACAACAATAACTCCGCTTCTATTCGTCGAATGCAAATCTGCGACATAGCAATTTGTAGCTTAAAACACGTCACATCGACCAACCTTGTGCCGATCTGCGACGAACTTGCATAGTTTCGTCAAACATCGATCGTTTCGAGTGGTAGGCAATCCGGCCGTCAATGGTGATTCATGGCCTCACAGATATAAACAACAATAACTCCGCTTCTATTCGTCGTATGCAAATCTGCGACATAGCAATTTGTAGCATAAAACACGCCCCAACTAACCACCTTATACCGATCTGCGACGAACTTGCATAGTTTTGTCAAACATCGATCGTTTCGAGTGGAAAGCAATCCGGCCGTCAATGGCGATTCATGGCCTCACAGATATAAACAACTATAAGTCCGCTTCTATACGTCGTATGCGAATCTGCGACATAGCAATTTGTAGCTTAAAACACGCCCCAACGAACCACCTTATACCGATCTGCGACGAACTTGCATAGTTTCGTCAAACATCGATCGTTTCGAGTGGAAAGCAATCCGGCCGTCAATGGCGATTCATGGCCTCACAGATATAAACAACTATAACTCCGCTTCTATTCGTCGTATGCGAATCTGCGACCTAGCAATTTGTAGCTTAAAACACGCCCCAATGAACCACTTTATACCGATCTGCGACGAACTTGCATAGTTTCGTCAAACATCGATCGATTCTAGTGGAAAGCAATCCGCCCGTCAATGGTGATTCATGGCCTCACAGATACAAACAACAATAACTCCGCTTCTATACGTCGTATGCGAATCTGCGACATAGCAATTTGTAGCTTAAAACACGTCACATCGACCCACCTTGTGCCGATCTGGGACGAACTTGCATAGTTTCGTCAAACATCGATCGTTTGGAGTGGAAAGCAATCCGGCCGTCAATGGTGATTCATGGCCTCACAGATATAAACAACAATAACTCCGCTTCTATTCGTCGTATGCGAATATGCGACATAGCAATTTGTAGCTTAAAACACGTCACATCGACCCACCTTCTGCCGATCTGCGACGAACTTGCATGGTCTCGTCAAACGTCGATCGTTTCGAGTGGTAGGGAATCCGGCCGTCAATGGTGATTCATGGCCTCACAGATATAAACAACAATAACTCCGCTTCTATTCGTCGTATGCAAATCTGCGACATAGCAATTTGTAGCATAAAACACGACACATCGACACACCTCATGCCGATCTGCGACGTACTTGTATAGTTTTGTCAAACGTCGATCGTTTCGAGGGATAGGCAATCCGGTAGTCAATGGCGATTCATGGCCTCACAGATATAAACAACTATAACTCCGCTTCTATTCGTCGAATGCAAATTTGCGACATAGCAATTTGTAGCTTAAAACACGTTACATCGACCCACCTTGTGTCGATCTGCGACGAACTTGCATGGTTTCGTCAAACGTCGATCGTTTCGAGTGGTAGGGAATCCGGCCGTCAATGGTGATTCATGGCCTCACAGATATAAACAACAATAACTCCGCTTCTATTCGTCGTATGCGAATATGCGACATAGTAATTTGTAGCTTAAAACACGTCAGATCGACCCACCTTCTGCCGATCTGCGACGAACTTGCATGGTTTCGTCAAACGTCGATCGTTTCGAGTGGTAGGGAATCCGGCCGTCAATGGTGATTCATGGCCTCACAGATATAAACAACTATAACTCCGCTTCTATTCGTCGAATACAAATCTGCGACATAGCAATTTGTAGCTTAAAACACGTCACATCGACTCACCTTGTGCCGATCTGCGACGAACTTGCATAGTTTCGTCAAACATCGATCGTTTCGAGTGGTAGGCAATCCGGCCGTCAATGGTGATTCATGGCCTCACAGATATAAACAACAATAACTCCGCTTCTATTCGTCGTATGCAAATCTGCGACATAGCAATTTGTAGCATAAAACACGCCCCAACGAACCACCTTATACCGATCTGCGACGAACTTGCATAGTTTTGTCAAACATCGATCGTTTCGAGTGGAAAGCAATCCGGCCGTCAATGGTGATTCATGACCTGACAGATATAAACAACTATAACTCAGCTTCTATTCGTCGAATGCAAATTTGCGACATAGCGATTTGTAGCTTAAAACACGACACATCGACCCACTTCATGCCGATCTGTGACGTACTTGTATAGTTTCGTCAAACATCGATCGTATCGAGTGGAAAGCAATCCGGCCGTCAATGGTGATTCATGGCCTGACAGATATAAACAACTATAACTCCGCTTCCATTCGTCGAATGCAAATCTGCGACATAGCAATTTTTAGCTTAAAACACGTCACATCGACCCACCTTGTGCCGATCTGCGACGAACTTGCATAGTTTCGTCAAACATCGATCGTTTCGAGTGGTAGGCAATCCGGCCGTCAATGGTGATTCATGGCCTCGCAGATATAAACAACAATAACTCCGCTTCTATTCGTCGTATGCGAATATGCGACATAGCAATTTGGAGCTTAAAAAACGTCACATCGACCCACCTTCTGCCGATCTGCGACGAACTTGCATGGTTTCGTCAAACTTCGATCGTTTCGAGTGGTGGGGAATCCGGCCGTCAATGGTGATTCATGGCCTCACAGATATAAACAACTATAACTCCGCTTCTATTCGTCGAATGCAAATCTGCGACATAGCAATTTGTAGCTTAAAACACGTCACATCGACCAACCTTGTGCCGATCTGCGACGAACTTGCATAGTTTCGTCAAACATCGATCGTTTCGAGTGGTAGGCAATCCGGCCGTCAATGGTGATCATGGCCTCACAGATATAAACACCAAAAACTTGGATTCTATTCGTCGTATGCGAATCTGCGACATGGCATTTTGTAGCTTAAAACACGGCCCAACGACCCACCTTATACCGATCTGCAACGAACTTGATTGGGTTCGTCAAACATCGATCGTTTCGAGTGGTAGGCAATCCGGCCGTCAATGGTGATTCATGGCCTCACAGATATAAACAATAATAACTCCGCTTCTATTCGTCGAATGCAAATCTGCGACATAGCAATTTGTAGCATAAAACACGCCACATCGACCCATCTTGTGCCGATCTGCGACGAACTTGCATAGTTTTGTCAAACATCGATCGTTTCGAGTGGAAAGCAATCCGGCCGTCAATGGTGATTCATGGCCTCACAGATATAAACAACAATAACTCCGCTTCTATTCGTCGTATGCAAATCTGCGACATAGCAATTTGTAGCTTAAAACAGGACACATCGACCCACCTTATACCGTTCTGCGAAAATCTTGCATAGTTTCGTCAAACGTCGATCGTTCCGAGTGGTAGGCGATCCGGCCGACAATGGTGATTCATGGCCTCACAGATATAAACACCAAAAACTTGGATTCTATTCGTCGTACGCGAATCTGCGACATAGCATTTTGTAGCTTAAAACACGGCCCAACGACCCACCTTATACCGATCTGCAACGAAGTTGATTGGTTTCGTCAAACATCGATCGTTTCGAGTGCTAGGCTATCCGGCCGTCAATGGTGATTCATGGCCTCACGGATATAAACAACTATAACTCTGCTTCTGTTCGTTGTATGCAAATCTGCGACATAGCAATTTGTAGCTTAAAACACGACACATCGACACACCTCATGCCGATCTGCGACGTACTTGTATAGTTTTGTCAAACGTCGATCGTTTCGAGGGGTAGGCAATCCGGTAGTCAATGGCGATTCATGGCCTCACAGATATAAACAACTATAACTCCGCTTCTAATCGTCGAATGCAAATTTGCGACATAGCAATTTGTAGCTTAAAACACGTTACATCGACCCACCTTGTGTCGATCTGCGACGAACTTGCATGGTTTCGTCAAACGTCGATCGTTTCGAGTGGTAGGGAATCCGGCCGTCAATGGTGATTCATGGCCTCACAGATATAAACAACAATAACTCCGCTTCTATTCGTCGTATGCGAATATGCGACATGGTAATTTGTAGCTTAAAACACGTCAGATCGACCCACCTTCTGCCGATCTGCGACGAACTTGCATGGTTTCGTCAAACGTCGATCGTTTCGAGTGGTAGGGAATCCGGCCGTCAATGGTGATTCATGGCCTCACAGATATAAACAAGAATAACTCCGCTTCTATTCGTCGTATGCGAATATGCGACATAGTAATTTGTAGCTTAAAACACGTCAGATCGACCCACCTTCTGCCGATCTGCGACGAACTTGCATGGTTTCGTCAAACGTCGATCGTTTCGAGTGGTAGGGAATCCGGCCGTCAATGGTGATTCATGGCCTCACAGATATAAACAACTATAACTCCGCTTCTATTCGTCGAATACAAATCTGCGACATAGCAATTTGTAGCTTAAAACACGTCACATCGACTCACCTTGTGCCGATCTGCGACGAACTTGCATAGTTTCGTCAAACATCGATCGTTTCGAGTGGTAGGCAATCCGGCCGTCAATGGTGATTCATGGCCTCACAGATATAAACAACAATAACTCCGCTTCTATTCGTCGTATGCAAATCTGCGACATAGCAATTTGTAGCATAAAACACGCCCCAACGAACCACCTTATACCGATCTGCGACGAACTTGCATAGTTTCGTCAAACATCGATCGTTTCGAGTGGTAGGGAATCCGGCCGTCGATGGTGACTCATGGCCTCACAGATATAAACAACAATAACTCCGCTTCTATTCGTCGTATGCGAATCTGCGACATAGCAATTTGTAGCTTAAAACACGACACATCGACCCACCTCATGCCGATCTGCGACGTACTTGTATAGTTTCGTCAAACATCGATCGTTTCGAGTGGAAAGCAATCCGGCCGTCAATGGTGATTCATGGCCTCACAGATATAAACAACAATAACTCCGCTTCTATTCGTCGTATGCGAATCTGCGACATAGCAATTTGTAGCTTAAAATACGACACATCGACCCACCTCATGCCGATCTGCGACGAACTTGCATAGTTTCGTCAAACATCGATCGTTTCGAGTGGTAGGCAATCCGGCCGTCAATGGTGATTCATGGCCTCACAGATATAAACAACAATAACTCCGCTTCTATTCGTCGTATGCAAATCTGCGACATAGCAATTTGTAGCATAAAACACGCCCCAACTAACCACCTTATACCGATCTGCGACGAACTTGCATAGTTTTGTCAAACATCGATTGTTTCGAGTGGAAAGCAATCCGGCCGTCAATGGCGATTCATGGCCTCACAGATATAAACAACTATAAGTCCGCTTCTATACGTCGTATGCGAATCTGCGACATAGCAATTTGTAGCTTAAAACACGCCCCAACGAACCACCTTATACCGATCTGCGACGAACTTGCATAGTTTCGTCAAACATCGATCGATTCTAGTGGAAAGCAATCCGGCCGTCAATGGTGATTCATGGCCTCACAGATACAAACAACAATAACTCCGCTTCTATACGTCGTATGCGAATCTGCGACATAGCAATTTGTAGCTTAAAACACGTCACATCGACCCACCTTGTGCCGATCTGGGACGAACTTGCATAGTTTCGTCAAACATCGATCGTTTGGAGTGGAAAGCAATCCGGCCGTCAATGGTGATTCATGGCCTCACAGATATAAACAACAATAACTCCGCTTCTATTCGTCGTATGCGAATATGCGACATAGCAATTTGTAGCTTAAAACACGTCACATCGACCCACCTTCTGCCGATCTGCGACGAACTTGCATGGTTTCGTCAAACGTCGATCGTTTCGAGTGGTAGGGAATCCGGCCGTCAATGGTGATTCATGGCCTCACAGATATAAACAACAATAACTCCGCTTCTATTCGTCGTATGCAAATCTGCGACATAGCAATTTGTAGCATAAAACACGACACATCGACACACCTCATGCCGATCTGCGACGTACTTGTATAGTTTTGTCAAACGTCGATCGTTTCGAGGGGTAGGCAATCCGGTAGTCAATGGCGATTCATGGCCTCACAGATATAAACAACTATAACTCCGCTTCTATTCGTCGAATGCAAATTTGCGACATAGCAATTTGTAGCTTAAAACACGTTACATCGACCCACCTTGTGTCGATCTGCGACGAACTTGCATGGTTTCGTCAAACGTCGATCGTTTCGAGTGGTAGGGAATCCGGCCGTCAATGGTGGTTCATGGCCTCACAGATATAAACAACAATAACTCCGCTTCTATTCGTCGTATGCGAATATGCGACATAGTAATTTGTAGCTTAAAACACGTCAGATCGACCCACCTTCTGCCGATCTGCGACGAACTTGCATGGTTTCGTCAAACGTCGATCGTTTCGAGTGGTAGGGAATCCGGCCGTCAATGGTGATTCATGGCCTCACAGATATAAACAACTATAACTCCGCTTCTATTCGTGGAATACAAATCTGCGACATAGCAATTTGTAGCTTAAAACACGTCACATCGACTCACCTTGTGCCGATCTGCGACGAACTTGCATAGTTTCGTCAAACATCGATCGTTTCGAGTGGTAGGCAATCCGGCCGGCAATGGTGATTCATGGCCTCACAGATATAAACAACAATAACTCCGCTTCTATTCGTCGTATGCAAATCTGCGACATAGCAATTTGTAGCATAAAACACGCCCCAACGAACCACCTTATACCGATCTGCGACGAACTTGCATAGTTTTGTCAAACATCGATCGTTTCGAGTGGAAAGCAATCCGGCCGTCAATGGTGATTCATGACCTGACAGATATAAACAACTATAACTCAGCTTCTATTCGTCGAATGCAAATTTGCGACATAGCGATTTGTAGCTTAAAACACGACACATCGACCCACTTCATGCCGATCTGTGACGTACTTGTATAGTTTCGTCAAACATCGATCGTTTCGAGTGGTAGGGAATCCGGCCGTCGATGGTGATTCATGGCCTCACAGATATAAACAACAATAACTCCGCTTCTATTCGTCGTATGCGAATCTGCGACATAGCAATTTGTAGCTTAAAACACGACACATCGACCCACCTCATGCCGATCTGCGACGTACTTGTATAGTTTCGTCAAACATCGATCGTATCGAGTGGAAAGCAATCCGGCCGTCAATGGTGATTCATGGCCTGACAGATATAAACAACTATAACTCCGCTTCCATTCGTCGAATGCAAATCTGCGACATAGCAATTTTTAGCTTAAAACACGTCACATCGACCCACCTTGTGCCGATCTGCGACGAACTTGCATAGTTTCGTCAAACATCGATCGTTTCGAGTGGTAGGCAATCCGGCCGTCAATGGTGATTCATGGCCTCACAGATATAAACAACAATAACTCCGCTTCTATTCGTCGTATGCGAATATGCGACATAGCAATTTGGAGCTTAAAACACGTCACATCGACCCACCTTCTGCCGATCTGCGACGAACTTGCATGGTTTCGTCAAACTTCGATCGTTTCGAGTGGTGGGGAATCCGGCCGTCAATGGTGATTCATGGCCTCACAGATATAAACAACTATAACTCCGCTTCTATTCGTCGAATGCAAATCTGCGACATAGCAATTTGTAGCTTAAAACACGTCACATCGACCAACCTTGTGCCGATCTGCGACGAACTTGCATAGTTTCGTCAAACATCGATCGTTTCGAGTGGTAGGCAATCCGGCCGTCAATGGTGATCATGGCCTCACAGATATAAACACCAAAAACTTGGATTCTATTCGTCGTTTGCGAATCTGCGACATAGCATTTTGTAGCTTAAAACACGGCCCAACGACCCACCTTATACCGATCTGCAACGAACTTGATTGGTTTCGTCAAACATCGATCGTTTCGAGTGGTAGGCAATCCGGCCGTCAATGGTGATTCATGGCCTCACAGATATAAACAATAATAACTCCGCTTCTATTCGTCGAATGCAAATCTGCGACATAGCAATTTGTAGCATAAAACACGTCACATCGACCCATCTTGTGCCGATCTGCGACGAACTTGCATAGTTTTGTCAAACATCGATCGTTTCGAGTGGAAAGCAATCCGGCCGTCAATGGTGATTCATGGCCTGACAGATATAAACAACTATAACTCCGCTTCTATTCATCGAATGCAAATCTGCGACATAGCAATTTGTAGCTTAAAACACGTCACATCGACCCACCTTGTGCCGATCTGCGACGAACTTGCATAGTTTCGTCGAACATCGATCGTTTCGAGTGGTAGGGAATCCGGCCGTCAATGGTGATTCATGGCCTCACAGATATAAACAACAATAACTCCGCTTCTATTCGTCGTATGCAAATCTGCGACATAGCAATTTGTAGCTTAAAACAGGACACATCGACCCACCTTATACCGTTCTGCGAAAATCTTGCATAGTTTCGTCAAACGTCGATCGTTCCGAGTGGTAGGCGATCCGGCCGACAATGGTGATTCATGGCCTCACAGATATAAACACCAAAAACTTGGATTCTATTCGTCGTACGCGAATCTGCGACATAGCATTTTGTAGCTTAAAACACGGCCCAACGACCCACCTTATACCGATCTGCAACGAAGTTGATTGGTTTCGTCAAACATCGATCGTTTCGAGTGCTAGGCTATCCGGCCGTCAATGGTGATTCATGGCCTCACGGATATAAACAACTATAACTCTGCTTCTGTTCGTCGTATGCAAATCTGCGACATAGCAATTTGTAGCTTAAAACACGACACATCGACACACCTCATGCCGATCTGCGACGTACTTGTATAGTTTTGTCAAACGTCGATCGTTTCGAGGGGTAGGCAATCCGGTAGTCAATGGCGATTCATGGCCTCACAGATATAAACAACTATAACTCCGCTTCTATTCGTCGAATGCAAATTTGCGACATAGCAATTTGTAGCTTAAAACACGTTACATCGACCCACCTTGTGTCGATCTGCGACGAACTTGCATGGTTTCGTCAAACGTCGATCGTTTCGAGTGGTAGGGAATCCGGCCGTCAATGGTGATTCATGGCCTCACAGATATAAACAACAATAACTCCGCTTCTATTCGTCGTATGCGAATATGCGACATAGTAATTTGTAGCTTAAAACACGTCAGATCGACCCACCTTCTGCCGATCTGCGACGAACTTGCATGGTTTCGTCAAACGTCGATCGTTTCGAGTGGTAGGGAATCCGGCCGTCAATGGTGATTCATGGCCTCACAGATATAAACAACTATAACTCCGCTTCTATTCGTCGAATACAAATCTGCGACATAGCAATTTGTAGCTTAAAACACGTCACATCGACTCACCTTGTGCCGATCTGCGACGAACTTGCATAGTTTCGTCAAACATCGATCGTTTCGAGTGGTAGGCAATCCGGCCGTCAATGGTGATTCATGGCCTCACAGATATAAACAACAATAACTCCGCTTCTATTCGTCGTATGCAAATCTGCGACATAGCAATTTGTAGCATAAAACACGCCCCAACGAACCACCTTATACCGATCTGCGACGAACTTGCATAGTTTTGTCAAACATCGATCGTTTCGAGTGGAAAGCAATCCGGCCGTCAATGGTGATTCATGACCTGACAGATATAAACAACTATAACTCAGCTTCTATTCGTCGAATGCAAATTTGCGACATAGCGATTTGTAGCTTAAAACACGACACATCGACCCACTTCATGCCGATCTGTGACGTACTTGTATAGTTTCGTCAAACATCGATCGTTTCGAGTGGTAGGGAATCCGGCCGTCGATGGTGATTCATGGCCTCACAGATATAAACAACAATAACTCCGCTTCTATTCGTCGTATGCGAATCTGCGACATAGCAATTTGTAGCTTAAAACACGACACATCGACCCACCTCATGCCGATCTGCGACGTACTTGTATAGTTTCGTCAAACATCGATCGTTTCGAGTTGAAAGCAATCCGGCCGTCAATGGTGATTCATGGCCTGACAGATATAAACAACTATAACTCCGCTTCCATTCGTCGAATGCAAATCTGCGACATAGCAATTTTTAGCTTAAAACACGTCACATCGACCCACCTTGTGCCGATCTGCGACGAACTTGCATAGTTTCGTCAAACATCGATCGTTTCGAGTGGTAGGCAATCCGGCCGTCAATGGTGATTCATGGCCTCACAGATATAAACAACAATAACTCCGCTTCTATTCGTCGTATGCGAATATACGACATAGCAATTTGGAGCTTAAAACACGTCACATCGACCCACCTTCTGCCGATCTGCGACGAACTTGCATGGTTTCGTCAAACTTCGATCGTTTCGAGTGGTGGGGAGTCCGGCCGTCAATGGTGATTCATGGCCTCACAGATATAAACAACTATAACTCCGCTTCTATTCGTCGGATGCAAATCTACGACATAGCAATTTGTAGCTTAAAACACGTCACATCGACCCACCTTGTGCCGATCTGGGATGAACTTGCATAGTTTCGTCAAACATCGATGGTTTCGAGTGGTAGGCAATCCGGCCGTCAATGGTGATTCATGGCCTCACAGATATAAACAACTATAAGTCCGCTTCTATACGTCGTATGCGAATCTGCGACATAGCAATTTGTAGCTTAAAACACGCCCCAACGAACCACCTTATACCGATCTGCGACGAACTTGCATAGTTTCGTCAAACATCGATCGTTTCGAGTGGAAAGCAATCCGGCCGTCAATGGCGATTCATGGCCTCACAGATATAAACAACTATAACTCCGCTTCTATTCGTCGTATGCGAATCTGCGACCTAGCAATTTGTAGCTTAAAACACGCCCCAATGAACAACTTTATACCGATCTGCGACGAACTTGCATAGTTTCGTCAAACATCGATCGATTCTAGTGGAAAGCAATCCGGCCGTCAATGGTGATTCATGGCCTCACAGATACAAACAACAATAACTCCGCTTCTATACGTCGTATGCGAATCTGCGACATAGCAATTTGTAGCTTAAAACACGCCCCAACGAACCACCTTATACCGATCTGCGACGAACTTGCATAGTTTCGTCAAACATCGATCGATTCTAGTGGAAAGCAATCCGGCCGTCAATGGTGATTCATGGCCTCACAGATATAAACAACTATAACTCCGCTTCTATTCGTCGGATGCAAATCTACGACATAGCAATTTGTAGCTTAAAACACGTCACATCGACCCACCTTGTGCCGATCTGGGATGAACTTGCATAGTTTCGTCAAACATCGATGGTTTCGAGTGGTAGGCAATCCGGCCGTCAATGGTGATTCATGGCCTCACAGATATAAACAACAATAACTCCGCTTCTATTCGTCGAATGCAAATCTGCGACATAGCTATTTGTAGCTTCAAACATGGCCCAACGACCCACATTATACCGATCTGCGACGAACTTGCATAGTTTCGTCAAACGTCGATCGTTTCGAGTGGTAGGCAATCCGGCCGCCAATGGTGATTCATGGCCTCACAGATATAGACAACAATAACTCCGCTTCTATTCGTCGTATGCGAATCTGCGACATAGCAATTTGTAGCTCAAAACACGCCCCAACGAACCACCTGATATTGATCTGCGACGAACTTGCATAGTTTTGTCAAACATCGATCGTTTCTAGTGGAAAGCAATCCGGCCGTCAATGGTGATTCATGGCCTCACAGATATAAATATCGATAACTCCGCTTCTATTCGTCGTATGCGAATCTGCGACATAGCGATTTGTAGCTTAAAACATGGCCCAACGACCCACCTTATACCCATCTGCGACGAACTTGCATAGTTTTGTCAAACATCGATTGTTTCGAGTGGAAAGCAATCCGGCCGGCAATGGTGATTCATGGCCTGACAGATATAAACAACTATAACTCCGCTTCTATTCGTCGAATGCAAATCTGCGACATAGCAATTTGTAGCTTAAAACACGTCAAATCGACCCACCTTGTGCCGATCTGCGACGAACTTGCATAGTTTCGTCAAACATCGATCGTTTCGAGTGGTAGGCAATCCGGCCGTCAATGGTGATTCATGGCCTCACAGATATAAACATCAATAACTCCGCTTCTATTCGTCGTATGCGAATATGCGACATAGCAATTTGTAGCTTAAAACACGTCACATCGACCCACCTTCCGCCGATCTGCGACGAACTTGCATGGTTTCGTCAAACGTCGATCATTTCGAGTGGTCGGGAATCCGGCCGTCAATGGTGATTCATGGCCTCACAGATATAAACAACAATAACTCCGCTTCTATTCGTCGTATGCGAATCTGCGACAATGCAATTTTTAGCTTAAAACACGTCCCAACGAACCACCTTATACCGATCTGCGACGAACTTGCATAGTTTTGTCAAATATCGATCGTTTCGAGTGGAAAGCAATCCGGCCGTCAATGGTGATTCACGGCCTGACAGATATAAACAACTATAACTCCGCTTCTATTCGTCGAATGCAAATCTGCGACATAGCAATTTGTAGCTTAAAACACGTCACATCGAACCACCTTGTGCCGATCTACGACGAACTTGCATAGTTTCGTCAAACGTCGATCGTTTCGAGTGGTAGGCAATCCGGCCGTCAATGGTGATTCATGGCCTCACAGATATAAACAACTATAACTCCGCTTCTATTCGCCGTATACAAATCTGCGACGTAGCAATTTGTAGCATAAAACACGGCCCAACCACCCACCTTATACCGATCTGCGACGAACTTGCATATTTTTGTCAATCATCGATCGTTTCGAGTGGAAAGCAATCCGGCCGTCAATGGTGATTCATGGCCTCACAGATATAAACAACTATAACTCCGCTTCTATTCGCCGTATGCAAATCTGCAACGTAGCAATTTGTAGCATAAAACACGCCCCTACGAAGCACCTTATACCGATCTGCGACGAACTTGCATAGTTTTGTCAAACATCGATCGTTTCGAGTGGAAAGTAATCCGGCCGTCAATGGTGATTCATGGCCTCACAGATATAAACAACACTAACTCCGCTTCTATTCGTCGTATGCAAATCTGCGACATTGCAATTTGTAGCTTAAAACACGTCACATCGACCCACCTTGTGCCGATCTGGGACGAACTTGCATAGTTTCGTCAAACATCGATCGTTTGGAGTGAAAAGCAATCCGGCCGTCAATGGTGATTCATGGCCTCACAGATATAAACAACAATAACTCCGCTTCTATACGTCTTATGCAAATCTGCGACATAGCAATTTGTAGCATAAAACACGACCCAACGACCCACCTTTTACCGATCTGCGACGAACTTGCATAGTTTCGTCAAACATCGATCGTTTCGAGTGGTAGGGAATCCGGCCGTCAATGGTGATTCATGGCCTCACAGATATAAACAACAATAACTCCGCTTCTATTCGTCGAATGCAAATCTGCGACATTGCTATTTGTAGCTTCAAACATGGCCCAACGACCCACATTATACCGATCTGCGACGAACTTGCATAGTTTCGTCAAACGTCGATCGTTTCGAGTGGTAGGCAATCGGGCCGCCAATGGTGATTCATGGCCTCACAGATATAGACAACAATAACTCGGCTTCTATTCGTCGTATGCGAATCTGCGACATAGCAATTTGTAGCTCAAAACACGCCCCAACGAACCACCTGATATTGATCTGCGACGAACTTGCATAGTTTTGTCAAACATCGATCGTTTCTAGTGGAAAGCAATCCGGCCGTCAATGGTGATTCATGGCCTCACAGATATAAATATCGATAACTCCGCTTCTATTCGTCGTATGCGAATCTGCGACATAGCGATTTGTAGCTTAAAACATGGCCCAACGACCCACCTTATACCCATCTGCGACGAACTTGCATAGTTTTGTCAAACATCGATTGTTTCGAGTGGAAAGCAATCCGGCCGGCAATGGTGATTCATGGCCTGACAGATATAAACAACTATAACTCCGCTTCTATTCGTCGAATGCAAATCTGCGACATAGCAATTTGTAGCTTAAAACACGTCACATCGACCCACCTTGTGCCGATCTGCGACGTACTTGTATAGTTTCGTCAAACATCGATCGTTTCGAGTGGAAAGCAATCCGGCCGTCAATGGTGATTCATGGCCTGACAGATATAAACAACTATAACTCCGCTTCCATTCGTCGAATGCAAATCTGCGACATAGCAATTTGGAGCTTAAAACACGTCACATCGACCCACCTTCTGCCGATCTGCGACGAACTTGCATGGTTTCGTCAAACTTCGATCGTTTCGAGTGGTGGGGAGTCCGGCCGTCAATGGTGATTCATGGCCTCACAGATATAAACAACTATAACTCCGCTTCTATTCGTCGAATGCAAATCTGCGACATAGCAATTTGTAGCTTAAAACACGTCACATCGACCAACCTTGTGCCGATCTGCGACGAACTTGCATAGTTTCGTCAAACATCGATCGTTTCGAGTGGTAGGCAATCCGGCCGTCAATGGTGATTCATGGCCTCACAGATATAAACAACAATAACTCCGCTTCTATTCGTCGTATGCGAATATGCGACATAGCAATTTGTAGCTTAAAACACGTCACATCGACCCACCTTCTGCCGATCTGCGACGAACTTGCATGGTTTCGTCAAACTTCGATCGTTTCGAGTGGTGGGGAATCCGGCCGTCAATGGTGATTCATGGCCTCACAGATATAAACAACTATAACTCCGCTTCTATTCGTCGAATGCAAATCTGCGACATAGCAATTTGTAGCTTAAAACACGTCACATCGACCAACCTTGTGCCGATCTGCGACGAACTTGCATAGTTTCGTCAAACATCGATCGTTTCGAGTGGTAGGCAATCCGGCCGTCAATGGTGATTCATGGCCTCACAGATATAAACAACAATAACTCCGCTTCTATTCGTCGTATGCAAATCTGCGACATAGCAATTTGTAGCATAAAACACGCCCCAACTAACCACCTTATACCGATCTGCGACGAACTTGCATAGTTTTGTCAAACATCGATCGTTTCGAGTGGAAAGCAATCCGGCCGTCAATGGCGATTCATGGCCTCACAGATATAAACAACTATAAGTCCGCTTCTATACGTCGTATGCGAATCTGCGACATAGCAATTTGTAGCTTAAAACACGCCCCAACGAACCACCTTATACCGATCTGCGACGAACTTGCATAGTTTCGTCAAACATCGATCGTTTCGAGTGGAAAGCAATCCGGCCGTCAATGGCGATTCATGGCCTCACAGATATAAACAACTATAACTCCGCTTCTATTCGTCGTATGCGAATCTGCGACCTAGCAATTTGTAGCTTAAAACACGCCCCAATGAACCACTTTATACCGATCTGCGACGAACTTGCATAGTTTCGTCAAACATCGATCGATTCTAGTGGAAAGCAATCCGGCCGTCAATGGTGATTCATGGCCTCACAGATACAAACAACAATAACTCCGCTTCTATACGTCGTATGCGAATCTGCGACATAGCAATTTGTAGCTTAAAACACGTCACATCGACCCACCTTGTGCCGATCTGGGACGAACTTGCATAGTTTTGTCAAACATCGATTGTTTCGAGTGGAAAGCAATCCGGCCGGCAATGGTGATTCATGGCCTGACAGATATAAACAACTATAACTCCGCTTCTATTCGTCGAATGCAAATCTGCGACATAGCAATTTGTAGCTTAAAATACGTCACATCGACCCACCTTGTGCCGATCTGCGACGTACTTGTATAGTTTCGTCAAACATCGATCGTTTCGAGTGGAAAGCAATCCGGCCGTCAATGGTGATTCATGGCCTGACAGATATAAACAACTATAACTCCGCTTCCATTCGTCGAATGCAAATCTGCGACATAGCAATTTGGAGCTTAAAACACGTCACATCGACCCACCTTCTGCCGATCTGCGACGAACTTGCATGGTTTCGTCAAACTTCGATCGTTTCGAGTGGTGGGGAGTCCGGCCGTCAATGGTGATTCATGGCCTCACAGATATAAACAACTATAACTCCGCTTCTATTCGTCGAATGCAAATCTGCGACATAGCAATTTGTAGCTTAAAACACGTCACATCGACCAACCTTGTGCCGATCTGCGACGAACTTGCATAGTTTCGTCAAACATCGATCGTTTCGAGTGGTAGGCAATCCGGCCGTCAATGGTGATTCATGGCCTCACAGATATAAACAACAATAACTCCGCTTCTATTCGTCGTATGCGAATATGCGACATAGCAATTTGGAGCTTAAAACACGTCACATCGACCCACCTTCTGCCGATCTGCGACGAACTTGCATGGTTTCGTCAAACTTCGATCGTTTCGAGTGGTGGGGAATCCGGCCGTCAATGGTGATTCATGGCCTCACAGATATAAACAACTATAACTCCGCTTCTATTCGTCGAATGCAAATCTGCGACATAGCAATTTGTAGCTTAAAACACGTCACATCGACCAACCTTGTGCCGATCTGCGACGAACTTGCATAGTTTCGTCAAACATCGATCGTTTCGAGTGGTAGGCAATCCGGCCGTCAATGGTGATTCATGGCCTCACAGATATAAACAACAATAACTCCGCTTCTATTCGTCGTATGCAAATCTGCGACATAGCAATTTGTAGCATAAAACACGCCCCAACTAACCACCTTATACCGATCTGCGACGAACTTGCATAGTTTTGTCAAACATCGATCGTTTCGAGTGGAAAGCAATCCGGCCGTCAATGGCGATTCATGGCCTCACAGATATAAACAACTATAAGTCCGCTTCTATACGTCGTATGCGAATCTGCGACATAGCAATTTGTAGCTTAAAACACGCCCCAACGAACCACCTTATACCGATCTGCGACGAACTTGCATAGTTTCGTCAAACATCGATCGTTTCGAGTGGAAAGCAATCCGGCCGTCAATGGCGATTCATGGCCTCACAGATATAAACAACTATAACTCCGCTTCTATTCGTCGTATGCGAATCTGCGACCTAGCAATTTGTAGCTTAAAACACGCCCCAATGAACCACTTTATACCGATCTGCGACGAACTTGCATAGTTTCGTCAAACATCGATCGATTCTAGTGGAAAGCAATCCGGCCGTCAATGGTGATTCATGGCCTCACAGATACAAACAACAATAACTCCGCTTCTATACGTCGTATGCGAATCTGCGACATAGCAATTTGTAGCTTAAAACACGTCACATCGACCCACCTTGTGCCGATCTGGGACGAACTTGCATAGTTTCGTCAAACATCGATCGTTTGGAGTGGAAAGCAATCCGGCCGTCAATGGTGATTCATGGCCTCACAGATATAAACAACAATAACTCCGCTTCTATTCGTCGTATGCGAATATGCGACATAGCAATTTGTAGCTTAAAACACGTCACATCGACCCACCTTCTGCCGATCTGCGACGAACTTGCATGGTTTCGTCAAACGTCGATCGTTTCGAGTGGTAGGGAATCCGGCCGTCAATGGTGATTCATGGCCTCACAGATATAAACAACAATAACTCCGCTTCTATTCGTCGTATGCAAATCTGCGACATAGCAATTTGTAGCATAAAACACGACACATCGACACACCTCATGCCGATCTGCGACGTACTTGTATAGTTTTGTCAAACGTCGATCGTTTCGAGGGGTAGGCAATCCGGTAGTCAATGGCGATTCATGGCCTCACAGATATAAACAACTATAACTCCGCTTCTATACGTCTTATGCAAATCTGCGACATAGCAATTTGTAGCATAAAACACGACCCAACGACCCACCTTTTACCGATCTGCGACGAACTTGCATAGTTTCGTCAAACATCGATCGTTTCGAGTGGTAGGGAATCCGGCCGTCAATGGTGATTCATGGCCTCACAGATATAAACAACAATAACTCCGCTTCTATTCGTCGAATGCAAATCTGCGACATTGCTATTTGTAGCTTCAAACATGGCCCAACGACCCACATTATACCGATCTGCGACGAACTTGCATAGTTTCGTCAAACGTCGATCGTTTCGAGTGGTAGGCAATCGGGCCGCCAATGGTGATTCATGGCCTCACAGATATAGACAACAATAACTCGGCTTCTATTCGTCGTATGCGAATCTGCGACATAGCAATTTGTAGCTCAAAACACGCCCCAACGAACCACCTGATATTGATCTGCGACGAACTTGCATAGTTTTGTCAAACATCGATCGTTTCTAGTGGAAAGCAATCCGGCCGTCAATGGTGATTCATGGCCTCACAGATATAAATATCGATAACTCCGCTTCTATTCGTCGTATGCGAATCTGCGACATAGCGATTTGTAGCTTAAAACATGGCCCAACGACCCACCTTATACCCATCTGCGACGAACTTGCATAGTTTTGTCAAACATCGATTGTTTCGAGTGGAAAGCAATCCGGCCGGCAATGGTGATTCATGGCCTGACAGATATAAACAACTATAACTCCGCTTCTATTCGTCGAATGCAAATCTGCGACATAGCAATTTGTAGCTTAAAACACGTCACATCGACCCACCTTGTGCCGATCTGCGACGTACTTGTATAGTTTCGTCAAACATCGATCGTTTCGAGTGGAAAGCAATCCGGCCGTCAATGGTGATTCATGGCCTGACAGATATAAACAACTATAACTCCGCTTCCATTCGTCGAATGCAAATCTGCGACATAGCAATTTGGAGCTTAAAACACGTCACATCGACCCACCTTCTGCCGATCTGCGACGAACTTGCATGGTTTCGTCAAACTTCGATCGTTTCGAGTGGTGGGGAGTCCGGCCGTCAATGGTGATTCATGGCCTCACAGATATAAACAACTATAACTCCGCTTCTATTCGTCGAATGCAAATCTGCGACATAGCAATTTGTAGCTTAAAACACGTCACATCGACCAACCTTGTGCCGATCTGCGACGAACTTGCATAGTTTCGTCAAACATCGATCGTTTCGAGTGGTAGGCAATCCGGCCGTCAATGGTGATTCATGGCCTCACAGATATAAACAACAATAACTCCGCTTCTATTCGTCGTATGCGAATATGCGACATAGCAATTTGGAGCTTAAAACACGTCACATCGACCCACCTTCTGCCGATCTGCGACGAACTTGCATGGTTTCGTCAAACTTCGATCGTTTCGAGTGGTAGGGAATCCGGCCGTCAATGGTGATTCATGGCCTCACAGATATAAACAACTATAACTCCGCTTCTATTCGTCGAATGCAAATCTGCGACATAGCAATTTGTAGCTTAAAACACGTCACATCGACCAACCTTGTGCCGATCTGCGACGAACTTGCATAGTTTCGTCAAACATCGATCGTTTCGAGTGGTAGGCAATCCGGCCGTCAATGGTGATTCATGGCCTCACAGATATAAACAACAATAACTCCGCTTCTATTCGTCGTATGCAAATCTGCGACATAGCAATTTGTAGCATAAAACACGCCCCAACTAACCACCTTATACCGATCTGCGACGAACTTGCATAGTTTTGTCAAACATCGATCGTTTCGAGTGGAAAGCAATCCGGCCGTCAATGGCGATTCATGGCCTCACAGATATAAACAACTATAAGTCCGCTTCTATACGTCGTATGCGAATCTGCGACATAGCAATTTGTAGCTTAAAACACGCCCCAACGAACCACCTTATACCGATCTGCGACGAACTTGCATAGTTTCGTCAAACATCGATCGTTTCGAGTGGAAAGCAATCCGGCCGTCAATGGCGATTCATGGCCTCACAGATATAAACAACTATAACTCCGCTTCTATTCGTCGTATGCGAATCTGCGACCTAGCAATTTGTAGCTTAAAACACGCCCCAATGAACCACTTTATACCGATCTGCGACGAACTTGCATAGTTTCGTCAAACATCGATCGATTCTAGTGGAAAGCAATCCGGCCGTCAATGGTGATTCATGGCCTCACAGATACAAACAACAATAACTCCGCTTCTATACGTCGTATGCGAATCTGCGACATAGCAATTTGTAGCTTAAAACACGTCACATCGACCCACCTTGTGCCGATCTGGGACGAACTTGCATAGTTTCGTCAAACATCGATCGTTTGGAGTGGAAAGCAATCCGGCCGTCAATGGTGATTCATGGCCTCACAGATATAAACAACAATAACTCCGCTTCTATTCGTCGTATGCGAATATGCGACATAGCAATTTGTAGCTTAAAACACGTCACATCGACCCACCTTCTGCCGATCTGCGACGAACTTGCATGGTTTCGTCAAACGTCGATCGTTTCGAGTGGTAGGGAATCCGGCCGTCAATGGTGATTCATGGCCTCACAGATATAAACAACAATAACTCCGCTTCTATTCGTCGTATGCAAATCTGCGACATAGCAATTTGTAGCATAAAACACGACACATCGACACACCTCATGCCGATCTGCGACGTACTTGTATAGTTTTGTCAAACGTCGATCGTTTCGAGGGGTAGGCAATCCGGTAGTCAATGGCGATTCATGGCCTCACAGATATAAACAACTATAACTCCGCTTCTATTCGTCGAATGCAAATTTGCGACATAGCAATTTGTAGCTTAAAACACGTTACATCGACCCACCTTGTGTCGATCTGCGACGAACTTGCATGGTTTCGTCAAACGTCGATCGTTTCGAGTGGTAGGGAATCCGGCCGTCAATGGTGATTCATGGCCTCACAGATATAAACAACAATAACTCCGCTTCTATTCGTCGTATGCGAATATGCGACATAGTAATTTGTAGCTTAAAACACGTCAGATCGACCCACCTTCTGCCGATCTGCGACGAACTTGCATGGTTTCGTCAAACGTCGATCGTTTCGAGTGGTAGGGAATCCGGCCGTCAATGGTGATTCATGGCCTCACAGATATAAACAACTATAACTCCGCTTCTATTCGTCGAATACAAATCTGCGACATAGCAATTTGTAGCTTAAAACACGTCACATCGACTCACCTTGTGCCGATCTGCGACGAACTTGCATAGTTTCGTCAAACATCGATCGTTTCGAGTGGTAGGCAATCCGGCCGTCAATGGTGATTCATGGCCTCACAGATATAAACAACAATAACTCCGCTTCTATTCGTCGTATGCAAATCTGCGACATAGCAATTTGTAGCATAAAACACGCCCCAACGAACCACCTTATACCGATCTGCGACGAACTTGCATAGTTTTGTCAAACATCGATCGTTTCGAGTGGAAAGCAATCCGGCCGTCAATGGTGATTCATGACCTGACAGATATAAACAACTATAACTCAGCTTCTATTCGTCGAATGCAAATTTGCGACATAGCGATTTGTAGCTTAAAACACGACACATCGACCCACTTCATGCCGATCTGTGACGTACTTGTATAGTTTCGTCAAACATCGATCGTTTCGAGTGGTAGGGAATCCGGCCGTCGATGGTGATTCATGGCCTCACAGATATAAACAACAATAACTCCGCTTCTATTCGTCGTATGCGAATCTGCGACATAGCAATTTGTAGCTTAAAACACGACACATCGACCCACCTCATGCCGATCTGCGACGTACTTGTATAGTTTCGTCAAACATCGATCGTATCGAGTGGAAAGCAATCCGGCCGTCAATGGTGATTCATGGCCTGACAGATATAAACAACTATAACTCGGCTTCCATTCGTCGAATGCAAATCTGCGACATAGCAATTTTTAGCTTAAAACACGTCACATCGACCCACCTTGTGCCGATCTGCGACGAACTTGCATAGTTTCGTCAAACATCGATCGTTTCGAGTGGTAGGCAATCCGGCCGTCAATGGTGATTCATGGCCTCACAGATATAAACAACAATAACTCCGCTTCTATTCGTCGTATGCGAATATGCGACATAGCAATTTGGAGCTTAAAACACGTCACATCGACCCACCTTCTGCCGATCTGCGACGAACTTGCATGGTTTCGTCAAACTTCGATCGTTTCGAGTGGTGGGGAATCCGGCCGTCAATGGTGATTCATGGCCTCACAGATATAAACAACTATAACTCCGCTTCTATTTGTCGAATGCAAATCTGCGACATAGCAATTTGTAGCTTAAAACACGTCACATCGACCAACCTTGTGCCGATCTGCGACGAACTTGCATAGTTTCGTCAAACATCGATCGTTTCGAGTGGTAGGCAATCCGGCCGTCAATGGTGATCATGGCCTCACAGATATAAACACCAAAAACTTGGATTCTATTCGTCGTATGCGAATCTGCGACATAGCATTTTGTAGCTTAAAACACGGCCCAACGACCCACCTTATACCGATCTGCAACGAACTTGATTGGTTTCGTCAAACATCGATCGTTTCGAGTGGTAGGCAATCCGGCCGTCAATGGTGATTCATGGCCTCACAGATATAAACAATAATAACTCCGCTTCTATTCGTCGAATGCAAGTCTGCGACATAGCAATTTGTAGCATAAAACACGTCACATCGACCCATCTTGTGCCGATCTGCGACGAACTTGCATAGTTTTGTCAAACATCGATCGTTTCGAGTGGAAAGCAATCCGGCCGTCAATGGTGATTCATGGCCTGACAGATATAAACAACTATAGCTCCGCTTCTATTCATCGAATGCAAATCTGCGACATAGCAATTTGTAGCTTAAAACACGTCACATCGACCCACCTTGTGCCGATCTGCGACGAACTTGCATAGTTTCGTCGAACATCGATCGTTTCGAGTGGTAGGGAATCCGGCCGTCAATGGTGATTCATGGCCTCACAGATATAAACAACAATAACTCCGCTTCTATTCGTCGTATGCAAATCTGCGACATAGCAATTTGTAGCTTAAAACAGGACACATCGACCCACCTTATACCGTTCTGCGAAAATCTTGCATAGTTTCGTCAAACGTCGATCGTTCCGAGTGGTAGGCGATCCGGCCGACAATGGTGATTCATGGCCTCACAGATATAAACACCAAAAACTTGGATTCTATTCGTCGTACGCGAATCTGCGACATAGCATTTTGTAGCTTAAAACACGGCCCAACGACCCACCTTATACCGATCTGCAACGAAGTTGATTGGTTTCGTCAAACATCGATCGTTTCGAGTGGAAAGCAATCCGGCCGTCAATGGTGATTCATGACCTGACAGATATAAACAACTATAACTCAGCTTCTATTCGTCGAATGCAAATTTGCGACATAGCGATTTGTAGCTTAAAACACGACACATCGACCCACTTCATGCCGATCTGTGACGTACTTGTATAGTTTCGTCAAACATCGATCGTTTCGAGTGGTAGGGAATCCGGCCGTCGATGGTGATTCATGGCCTCACAGATATAAACAACAATAACTCCGCTTCTATTCGTCGTATGCGAATCTGCGACATAGCAATTTGTAGCTTAAAACACGACACATCGACCCACCTCATGCCGATCTGCGACGTACTTGTATAGTTTCGTCAAACATCGATCGTTTCGAGTTGAAAGCAATCCGGCCGTCAATGGTGATTCATGGCCTGACAGATATAAACAACTATAACTCCGCTTCTATTCGTCGTATGCAAATCTGCGACATAGCAATTTGTAGCATAAAACACGACACATCGACACACCTCATGCCGATCTGCGACGTACTTGTATAGTTTTGTCAAACGTCGATCGTTTCGAGGGGTAGGCAATCCGGTAGTCAATGGCGATTCATGGCCTCACAGATATAAACAACTATAACTCCGCTTCTATTCGTCGAATGCAAATTTGCGACATAGCAATTTGTAGCTTAAAACACGTTACATCGACCCACCTTGTGTCGATCTGCGACGAACTTGCATGGTTTCGTCAAACGTCGATCGTTTCGAGTGGTAGGGAATCCGGCCGTCAATGGTGATTCATGGCCTCACAGATATAAACAACAATAACTCCGCTTCTATTCGTCGTATGCGAATATGCGACATAGTAATTTGTAGCTTAAAACACGTCAGATCGACCCACCTTCTGCCGATCTGCGACGAACTTGCATGGTTTCGTCAAACGTCGATCGTTTCGAGTGGTAGGGAATCCGGCCGTCAATGGTGATTCATGGCCTCACAGATATAAACAACTATAACTCCGCTTCTATTCGTCGAATACAAATCTGCGACATAGCAATTTGTAGCTTAAAACACGTCACATCGACTCACCTTGTGCCGATCTGCGACGAACTTGCATAGTTTCGTCAAACATCGATCGTTTCGAGTGGTAGGCAATCCGGCCGTCAATGGTGATTCATGGCCTCACAGATATAAACAACAATAACTCCGCTTCTATTCGTCGTATGCAAATCTGCGACATAGCAATTTGTAGCATAAAACACGCCCCAACGAACCACCTTATACCGATCTGCGACGAACTTGCATAGTTTTGTCAAACATCGATCGTTTCGAGTGGAAAGCAATCCGGCCGTCAATGGTGATTCATGACCTGACAGATATAAACAACTATAACTCAGCTTCTATTCGTCGAATGCAAATTTGCGACATAGCGATTTGTAGCTTAAAACACGACACATCGACCCACTTCATGCCGATCTGTGACGTACTTGTATAGTTTCGTCAAACATCGATCGTTTCGAGTGGTAGGGAATCCGGCCGTCGATGGTGATTCATGGCCTCACAGATATAAACAACAATAACTCCGCTTCTATTCGTCGTATGCGAATCTGCGACATAGCAATTTGTAGCTTAAAACACGACACATCGACCCACCTCATGCCGATCTGCGACGTACTTGTATAGTTTCGTCAAACATCGATCGTATCGAGTGGAAAGCAATCCGGCCGTCAATGGTGATTCATGGCCTGACAGATATAAACAACTATAACTCCGCTTCCATTCGTCGAATGCAAATCTGCGACATAGCAATTTTTAGCTTAAAACACGTCACATCGACCCACCTTGTGCCGATCTGCGACGAACTTGCATAGTTTCGTCAAACATCGATCGTTTCGAGTGGTAGGCAATCCGGCCGTCAATGGTGATTCATGGCCTCACAGATATAAACAACAATAACTCCGCTTCTATTCGTCGTATGCGAATATGCGACATAGCAATTTGGAGCTTAAAACACGTCACATCGACCCACCTTCTGCCGATCTGCGACGAACTTGCATGGTTTCGTCAAACTTCGATCGTTTCGAGTGGTGGGGAATCCGGCCGTCAATGGTGATTCATGGCCTCACAGATATAAACAACTATAACTCCGCTTCTATTTGTCGAATGCAAATCTGCGACATAGCAATTTGTAGCTTAAAACACGTCACATCGACCAACCTTGTGCCGATCTGCGACGAACTTGCATAGTTTCGTCAAACATCGATCGTTTCGAGTGGTAGGCAATCCGGCCGTCAATGGTGATCATGGCCTCACAGATATAAACACCAAAAACTTGGATTCTATTCGTCGTATGCGAATCTGCGACATAGCATTTTGTAGCTTAAAACACGGCCCAACGACCCACCTTATACCGATCTGCAACGAACTTGATTGGTTTCGTCAAACATCGATCGTTTCGAGTGGTAGGCAATCCGGCCGTCAATGGTGATTCATGGCCTCACAGATATAAACAATAATAACTCCGCTTCTATTCGTCGAATGCAAGTCTGCGACATAGCAATTTGTAGCATAAAACACGTCACATCGACCCATCTTGTGCCGATCTGCGACGAACTTGCATAGTTTTGTCAAACATCGATCGTTTCGAGTGGAAAGCAATCCGGCCGTCAATGGTGATTCATGGCCTGACAGATATAAACAACTATAGCTCCGCTTCTATTCATCGAATGCAAATCTGCGACATAGCAATTTGTAGCTTAAAACACGTCACATCGACCCACCTTGTGCCGATCTGCGACGAACTTGCATAGTTTCGTCGAACATCGATCGTTTCGAGTGGTAGGGAATCCGGCCGTCAATGGTGATTCATGGCCTCACAGATATAAACAACAATAACTCCGCTTCTATTCGTCGTATGCAAATCTGCGACATAGCAATTTGTAGCTTAAAACAGGACACATCGACCCACCTTATACCGTTCTGCGAAAATCTTGCATAGTTTCGTCAAACGTCGATCGTTCCGAGTGGTAGGCGATCCGGCCGACAATGGTGATTCATGGCCTCACAGATATAAACACCAAAAACTTGGATTCTATTCGTCGTACGCGAATCTGCGACATAGCATTTTGTAGCTTAAAACACGGCCCAACGACCCACCTTATACCGATCTGCAACGAAGTTGATTGGTTTCGTCAAACATCGATCGTTTCGAGTGGAAAGCAATCCGGCCGTCAATGGTGATTCATGACCTGACAGATATAAACAACTATAACTCAGCTTCTATTCGTCGAATGCAAATTTGCGACATAGCGATTTGTAGCTTAAAACACGACACATCGACCCACTTCATGCCGATCTGTGACGTACTTGTATAGTTTCGTCAAACATCGATCGTTTCGAGTGGTAGGGAATCCGGCCGTCGATGGTGATTCATGGCCTCACAGATATAAACAACAATAACTCCGCTTCTATTCGTCGTATGCGAATCTGCGACATAGCAATTTGTAGCTTAAAACACGACACATCGACCCACCTCATGCCGATCTGCGACGTACTTGTATAGTTTCGTCAAACATCGATCGTTTCGAGTTGAAAGCAATCCGGCCGTCAATGGTGATTCATGGCCTGACAGATATAAACAACTATAACTCCGCTTCCATTCGTCGAATGCAAATCTGCGACATAGCAATTTTTAGCTTAAAACACGTCACATCGACCCACCTTGTGCCGATCTGCGACGAACTTGCATAGTTTCGTCAAACATCGATCGTTTCGAGTGGTAGGCAATCCGGCCGTCAATGGTGATTCATGGCCTCACAGATATAAACAACAATAACTCCGCTTCTATTCGTCGTATGCGAATATACGACATAGCAATTTGGAGCTTAAAACACGTCACATCGACCCACCTTCTGCCGATCTGCGACGAACTTGCATGGTTTCGTCAAACTTCGATCGTTTCGAGTGGTGGGGAGTCCGGCCGTCAATGGTGATTCATGGCCTCACAGATATAAACAACTATAACTCCGCTTCTATTCGTCGAATGCAAATCTGCGACATAGCAATTTGTAGCTTAAAACACGTCACATCGACCAACCTTGTGCCGATCTGCGACGAACTTGCATAGTTTCGTCAAACATCGATCGTTTCGAGTGGTAGGCAATCCGGCCGTCAATGGTGATTCATGGCCTCACAGATATAAACAACAATAACTCCGCTTCTATTCGTCGTATGCAAATCTGCGACATAGCAATTTGTAGCATAAAACACGCCCCAACTAACCACCTTATACCGATCTGCGACGAACTTGCATAGTTTTGTCAAACATCGATCGTTTCGAGTGGAAAGCAATCCGGCCGTCAATGGCGATTCATGGCCTCACAGATATAAACAACTATAAGTCCGCTTCTATACGTCGTATGCGAATCTGCGACATAGCAATTTGTAGCTTAAAACACGCCCCAACGAACCACCTTATACCGATCTGCGACGAACTTGCATAGTTTCGTCATACATCGATCGTTTCGAGTGGAAAGCAATCCGGCCGTCAATGGCGATTCATGGCCTCACAGATATAAACAACTATAACTCCGCTTCTATTCGTCGTATGCGAATCTGCGACCTAGCAATTTGTAGCTTAAAACACGCCCCAATGAACAACTTTATACCGATCTGCGACGAACTTGCATAGTTTCGTCAAACATCGATCGATTCTAGTGGAAAGCAATCCGGCCGTCAATGGTGATTCATGGCCTCACAGATACAAACAACAATAACTCCGCTTCTATACGTCGTATGCGAATCTGCGACATAGCAATTTGTAGCTTAAAACACGCCCCAACGAACCACCTTATACCGATCTGCGACGAACTTGCATAGTTTCGTCAAACATCGATCGATTCTAGTGGAAAGCAATCCGGCCGTCAATGGTGATTCATGGCCTCACAGATATAAACAACTATAACTCCGCTTCTATTCGTCGGATGCAAATCTACGACATAGCAATTTGTAGCTTAAAACACGTCACATCGACCCACCTTGTGCCGATCTGGGATGAACTTGCATAGTTTCGTCAAACATCGATGTTTTCGAGTGGTAGGCAATCCGGCCGTCAATGGTGATTCATGGCCTCACAGATATAAACAACAATAACTCCGCTTCTATTCGTCGAATGCAAATCTGCGACATAGCTATTTGTAGCTTCAAACATGGCCCAACGACCCACATTATACCGATCTGCGACGAACTTGCATAGTTTCGTCAAACGTCGATCGTTTCGAGTGGTAGGCAATCCGGCCGCCAATGGTGATTCATGGCCTCACAGATATAGACAACAATAACTCGGCTTCTATTCGTCGTATGCGAATCTGCGACATAGCAATTTGTAGCTCAAAACACGCCCCAACGAACCACCTGATATTGATCTGCGACGAACTTGCATAGTTTTGTCAAACATCGATCGTTTCTAGTGGAAAGCAATCCGGCCGTCAATGGTGATTCATGGCCTCACAGATATAAATATCGATAACTCCGCTTCTATTCGTCGTATGCGAATCTGCGACATAGCGATTTGTAGCTTAAAACATGGCCCAACGACCCACCTTATACCCATCTGCGACGAACTTGCATAGTTTTGTCAAACATCGATTGTTTCGAGTGGAAAGCAATCCGGCCGGCAATGGTGATTCATGGCCTGACAGATATAAACAACTATAACTCCGCTTCTATTCGTCGAATGCAAATCTGCGACATAGCAATTTGTAGCTTAAAACACGTCAAATCGACCCACCTTGTGCCGATCTGCGACGAACTTGCATAATTTCGTCAAACATCAATCGTTTCGAGTGGTAGGCAATCCGGCCGTCAATGGTGATTCATGGCCTCACAGATATAAACAACAATAACTCCGCTTCTATACGTCGTATGCAAATCTGCGACATAGCAATTTGTAGCTTAAAACACGTCACATCGACCCACCTTCCGCCGATCTGCGACGAACTTGCATGGTTTCGTCAAACGTCGATCATTTCGAGTGGTCGGGAATCCGGCCGTCAATGGTGATTCATGGCCTCACAGATATAAACAACAATAACTCCGCTTCTATTCGTCGTATGCGAATCTGCGACAATGCAATTTTTAGTTTAAAACACGTCCCAACGAACCACCTTATACCGATCTGCGACGAACTTGCATAGTTTTGTCAAATATCGATCGTTTCGAGTGGAAAGCAATCCGGCCGTCAATGGTGATTCACGGCCTGACAGATATAAACAACTATAACTCCGCTTCTATTCGTCGAATGCAAATCTGCGACATAGCAATTTGTAGCTTAAAACACGTCACATCGAACCACCTTGTGCCGATCTACGACGAACTTGCATAGTTTCGTCAAACGTCGATCGTTTCGAGTGGTAGGCAATCCGGCCGTCAATGGTGATTCATGGCCTCACAGATATAAACAACTATAACTCCGCTTCTATTCGCCGTATGCAAATCTGCGACGTAGCAATTTGTAGCATAAAACACGGCCCAACCACCCACCTTATACCGATCTGCGACGAACTTGCATATTTTTGTCAATCATCGATCGTTTCGAGTGGAAAGCAATCCGGCCGTCAATGGTGATTCATGGCCTCACAGATATAAACAACTATAACTCCGCTTCTATTCGCCGTATGCAAATCTGCGACGTAGCAATTTGTAGCATAAAACACGCCCCTACGAAGCACCTTATACCGATCTGCGACGAACTTGCATAGTTTTGTCAAACATCGATCGTTTCGAGTGGAAAGTAATCCGGCCGTCAATGGTGATTCATGGCCTCACAGATATAAACAACACTAACTCCGCTTCTATTCGTCGTATGCAAATCTGCGACATTGCAATTTGTAGCTTAAAACACGTCACATCGACCCACCTTGTGCCGATCTGGGACGAACTTGCATAGTTTCGTCAAACATCGATCGTTTGGAGTTAAAAGCAATCCGGCCGTCAATGGTGATTCATGGCCTCACAGATATAAACAACAATAACTCCGCTTCTATACGTCGTATGCAAATCTGCGACATAGCAATTTGTAGCATAAAACACGACCCAACGACCCACCTTTTACCGATCTGCGACGAACTTGCATAGTTTCGTCAAACATCGATCGTTTCGAGTGGTAGGGAATCCGGCCGTCAATGGTGATTCATGGCCTCACAGATATAAACAACAATAACTCCGCTTCTATTCGTCGTATGCAAATCTGCGACATAGCAATTTGTAGCATAAATCACGCCCCAACGAACCACCTTATACCGATCTGCGACGAACTTGCATAGTTTTGTCAAACATCGATCGTTTCGAGTGGAAAGCAATCCGGCGGTCAATGGTGATTCATGGCCTAACAGATATAAACAACAATAACTCCGCTTCTATACGTCGTATGCAAATCTGCGACATAGAAATTTGTAGCATAAAACACGACCCAACGACCCACCTTTTACCGATCTGCGACGAACTTGCATAGTTTCGTCAAACATCGATCGTTTCGAGTGGTAGGCAATCCGGCCGTCAATGGTGATTCATGGCCTCACAGATATAAACAACAATAACTCCGCTTCTATTCGTCGTATGCAAATCTGCGACATATCAATTTGTAGCTTAAAACACGTCACATCGACCCACCTTGTGCCGATCTGCGACAAACTTGCATAGTTTCGTCAAACATCGATCGTTTCGAGTGGTAGGCAATCCGGCCGTCAATGGTGATTCATGGCCTCACAGATATAAACAACAATAACTCCGCTTCTATTCGTCGTATGCAAATCTGCGACATAGCAATTTGTAGCTTAAAACACGTCACATCGACCCACCTTGTGCCGATCTGCGACAAACTTGCATAGTTTCGTCAAACATTGATCGTTTCGAGTGGTAGGCAATCCGGCCGTCAATGGTGATTCATGGCCTCACAGATATAAACAACAATAACTCCGCTTCTATTCGTCGTATGCAAATCTGCGACATAGCAATATGTAGCTTAAAACACGTCACATCGACCCACCTTGTGCCGATCTGGGACGAACTTGCATAGTTTGGTCAAACATCGATCGTTTGGAGTGGAAAGCAATCCGGCCGTCAATGGTGATTCATGGCCTCACAGATATAAACAACAATAACTCCGCTTCTATACGTCGTATGCAAATCTGCGGCATAGCAATTTGTAGCAAAAAACACGACCCAACGACCCACCTTTTACCGATCTGCGACGAACTTGCATAGTTTCGTCAAACATCGATCGTTTCGAGTGGTAGGCAATCCGGCCGTCAATGGTGATTCATGGCCTCACAGATACAAACAACAAAAACTCCGCTTCTATTCGTCGTATGCGAATATGCGACGTAGCAATTTGTAGCATAAAACACGGCCCAACCACCCACCTTATACCGATCTGCGACGAACTTGCATAGTTTCGTCAAACATCGATCGTTTCGAGTGGTAGGCAATCCGGCCGTCAATGGTGATTCATGGCCTCACAGATATAAACAACAATAACTCCGCTTCTATACGTCTTATGCAAATCTGCGACATAGCAATTTGTAGCATAAATCACGCCCCAACGAACCACCTTATACCGATCTGCGACGAACTTGCATAGTTTTGTCAAACATCGATCGTTTCGAGTGGAAAGCAATCCGGCCGTCAATGGTGATTCATGGCCTGACAGATATAAACAACTATAACTTCGCTTCTATTCGTCGAATGCAAATCTGCGACATAGCAATTTGTAGCTTAAAACACGACACATCGACCCACCTCATGCCGATCTGCGACGTACTTGTATAGTTTCGTCAAACGTCGATCGTTTCGAGTGGTAGGCAATCCGGTAGTCAATGGCGATTCATGGCCTCACAGACATAAACAACAATAACTCCGCTTCTATTCGTCGTATGCAAATCTGCGACATAGCAATTTGTAGCATAAAACACGTCCCAACGAACCACCTTATACCGATCTGCGACGAACTTGCATAGTTTTGTCAAACATCGATCGTTTCGAGTGGAAAGCAATCCGGCGGTCAATGGTGATTCATGGCCTCACAGATATAAACAACAATAACTCCGCTTCTATTCGTCGTATGCAAATCTGCGACATAGCAATATGTAGCTTAAAACACGTCACATCGACCCACCTTGTGCCGATCTGGGACGAACTTGCATAGTTTGGTCAAACATCGATCGTTTGGAGTGGAAAGCAATCCGGCCGTCAATGGTGATTCATGGCCTCACAGATATAAACAACAATAACTCCGCTTCTATACGTCGTATGCAAATCTGCGGCATAGCAATTTGTAGCAAAAAACACGACCCAACGACCCACCTTTTACCGATCTGCGACGAACTTGCATAGTTTCGTCAAACATCGATCGTTTCGAGTGGTAGGCAATCCGGCCGTCAATGGTGATTCATGGCCTCACAGATACAAACAACAAAAACTCCGCTTCTATTCGTCGTATGCGAATATGCGACGTAGCAATTTGTAGCATAAAACACGGCCCAACCACCCACCTTATACCGATCTGCGACGAACTTGCATAGTTTCGTCAAACATCGATCGTTTCGAGTTGTAGGCAATCCGGCCGTCAATGGTGATTGATGGCCTCACAGATATAAACAACAATAACTCCGCTTCTATACGTCTTATGCAAATCTGCGACATAGCAATTTGTAGCATAAATCACGCCCCAACGAACCACCTTATACCGATCTGCGACGAACTTGCATAGTTTTGTCAAACATCGATCGTTTCGAGTGGAAAGCAATCCGGCCGTCAATGGTGATTCATGGCCTGACAGATATAAACAACTATAACTTCGCTTCTATTCGTCGAATGCAAATCTGCGACATAGCAATTTGTAGCTTAAAACACGACACATCGACCCACCTCATGCCGATCTGCGACGTACTTGTATAGTTTCGTCAAACGTCGATCGTTTCGAGTGGTAGGCAATCCGGTAGTCAATGGCGATTCATGGCCTCACAGACATAAACAACAATAACTCCGCTTCTATTCGTCGTATGCAAATCTGCGACATAGCAATTTGTAGCATAAAACACGTCCCAACGAACCACCTTATACCGATCTGCGACGAACTTGCATAGTTTTGTCAAACATCGATCGTTTCGAGTGGAAAGCAATCCGGCGGTCAATGGTGATTCATGGCCTCACAGATATAAACAACAATAACTCCGCTTCTATTCGTCGTATGCGAATCTGCGACAATGCAATTTTTAGTTTAAAACACGTCCCAACGAACCACCTTATACCGATCTGCGACGAACTTGCATAGTTTTGTCAAATATCGATCGTTTCGAGTGGAAAGCAATCCGGCCGTCAATGGTGATTCACGGCCTGACAGATATAAACAACTATAACTCCGCTTCTATTCGTCGAATGCAAATCTGCGACATAGCAATTTGTAGCTTAAAACACGTCACATCGAACCACCTTGTGCCGATCTACGACGAACTTGCATAGTTTCGTCAAACGTCGATCGTTTCGAGTGGTAGGCAATCCGGCCGTCAATGGTGATTCATGGCCTCACAGATATAAACAACTATAACTCCGCTTCTATTCGCCGTATGCAAATCTGCGACGTAGCAATTTGTAGCATAAAACACGGCCCAACCACCCACCTTATACCGATCTGCGACGAACTTGCATATTTTTGTCAATCATCGATCGTTTCGAGTGGAAAGTAATCCGGCCGTCAATGGTGATTCATGGCCTCACAGATATAAAGAACACTAACTCCGCTTCTATTCGTCGTATGCAAATCTGCGACATTGCAATTTGTAGCTTAAAACACGTCACATCGACCCACCTTGTGCCGATCTGGGACGAACTTGCATAGTTTCGTCAAACATCGATCGTTTGGAGTTAAAAGCAATCCGGCCGTCAATGGTGATTCATGGCCTCACAGATATAAACAACAATAACTCCGCTTCTATACGTCTTATGCAAATCTGCGACATAGCAATTTGTAGCATAAAACACGACCCAACGACCCACCTTTTACCGATCTGCGACGAACTTGCATAGTTTCGTCAAACATCGATCGTTTCGAGTGGTAGGCAATCCGGCCGTCAATGGTGATTCATGGCCTCACAGATATAAACAACAATAACTCCGCTTCTATTCGTCGTATGCAAATCTGCGACATATCAATTTGTAGCTTAAAACACGTCACATCGACCCACCTTGTGCCGATCTGCGACAAACTTGCATAGTTTCGTCAAACATCGATCGTTTCGAGTGGTAGGCAATCCGGCCGTCAATGGTGATTCAAGGCCTCACAGATATAAACAACAATAACTCCGCTTCTATTCGTCGTATGCAAATCTGCGACATAGCAATTTGTAGCTTAAAACACGTCACATCGACCCACCTTGTGCCGATCTGCGACAAACTTGCATAGTTTCGTCAAACATCGATCGTTTCGAGTGGTAGGCAATCCGGCCGTCAATGGTGATTCATGGCCTCACAGATATAAACAACAATAACTCCGGTTCTTTTCGTCGTATGCAAATCTGCGACATAGCAATATGTAGCTTAAAACACGTCACATCGACCCACCTTGTGCCGATCTGGGACGAACTTGCATAGTTTGGTCAAACATCGATCGTTTGGAGTGGAAAGCAATCCGGCCGTCAATGGTGATTCATGGCCTCACAGATATAAACAACAATAACTCCGCTTCTATACGTCGTATGCAAATCTGCGGCATAGCAATTTGTAGCAAAAAACACGACCCAACGACCCACCTTATACCGATCTGCGACGAACTTGCATAGTTTTGTCAAACATCGATCGTTTTGAGTGGAAAGCAATCCGGCCGTCAATGGTGATTCACGGCCTGACAGATATAAACAACTATAACTCCGCTTCTATTCGTCGAATGCAAATCTGCGACATAGCAATTTGTAGCTTAAAACACGTCACATCGAACCACCTTGTGCCGATCTACGACGAACTTGCATAGTTTCGTCAAACGTCGATCGTTTCGAGTGGTAGGCAATCCGGCCGTCAATGGTGATTCATGGCCTGACAGATATAAACAACTATAACTCCGCTTCTATTCGTCGAATGCAAATCTGCGACATAGCAATATGTAGCTTAAAACACGTCACATCGACCCACCTTGTGCCGATCTGGGACGAACTTGCATAGTTTGGTCAAACATCGATCGTTTGGAGTGGAAAGCAATCCGGCCGTCAATGGTGATTCATGGCCTCACAGATATAAACAACAATAACTCCGCTTCTATTCGTCGTATACAAATCTGCGACATATCAATTTGTAGCTTAAAACACGTCACATCGACCCACCTTGTGCCGATCTGCGACAAACTTGCATAGTTTCGTCAAACATCGATCGTTTCGAGTGGTAGGCAATCCGGCCGTCAATGGTGATTCATGGCCTCACAGATACAAACAACAATAACTCCGCTTCTATTCGTCGTATGCAAATCTGCGACATAGCAATTTGTAGCTTAAAACACGTCACATCGACCCACCTTGTGCCGATCTGCGACAAACTTGCATAGTTTCGTCAAACATCGATCGTTTCGAGTGGTAGGCAATCCGGCCGTCAATGGTGATTCATGGCCTCACAGATATAAAGAACAATAACTCCGCTTCTATTCGTCGTATGCAAATCTGCGACATAGCAATTTGTAGCTTAAAACACGTCACATCGACCCACCTTGTGCCGATCTGGGACGAACTTGCATAGTTTCGTCAAACATCGATCGTTTGGAGTGGAAAGCAATCCGGCCGTCAATGGTGATTCATGGCCTCACAGATATAAACAACAATAACTCCGCTTCTATACGTCGTATGCAAATCTGCGACATAGCAATTTGTAGCTCAAAACACGCCCCAACGAACCACCTGATATTGATCTGCGACGAACTTGCATAGTTTCGTCAATCATCGATCGTTTCGAGTGGAAAGCAATCCGGCCGTCAATGGTGATTCATGGCCTCACAGATATAAACAACTATAACTCCGCTTCTATTCGCCGTATGCAAATCTGCGACGTAGCAATTTGTAGCATAAAACACGCCCCTACGAAGCACCTTATACCGATCTGCGACGAACTTGCATAGTTTTGTCAAACATCGATCGTTTCGAGTGGAAAGTAATCCGGCCGTCAATGGTGATTCATGGCCTCACAGATATAAACAACACTAACTCCGCTTCTATTCGTCGTATGCAAATCTGCGACATTGCAATTTGTAGCTTAAAACACGTCACATCGACCCACCTTGTGCCGATCTGCGACAAACTTGCATAGTTTCGTCAAACATCGATCGTTTGGAGTTAAAAGCAATCCGGCCGTCAATGGTGATTCATGGCCTCACAGATATAAACAACAATAACTCCGCTTCTATTCGTCGTATGCAAATCTGCGACATAGCAATTTGTAGCTTAAAACACGTCACATCGACCCACCTTGTGCCGATCTGCGACAAACTTGCATAGTTTCGTCAAACATCGATCGTTTCGAGTGGTAGGCAATCCGGCCGTCAATGGTGATTCATGGCCTCACAGATATAAACAACAATAACTCCGCTTCTATTCGTCGTATGCAAATCTGCGACATAGCAATTTGTAGCTTAAAACACGTCACATCGACCCACCTTGTGCCGATCTGCGACAAACTTGCATAGTTTCGTCAAACATCGATCGTTTCGAGTGGTAGGCAATCCGGCCGTCAATGGTGATTCATGGCCTCACAGATATAAACAACAATAACTCCGGTTCTATTCGTCGTATGCAAATCTGCGACATAGCAATTTGTAGCTTAAAACACGTCACATCGACCCACCTTGTGCCGATCTGGGACGAACTTGCATAGTTTGGTCAAACATCGATCGTTTGGAGTGGAAAGCAATCCGGCCGTCAATGGTGATTCATGGCCTCACAGATATAAACAACAATAACTCCGCTTCTATACGTCGTATGCAAATCTGCGGCATAGCAATTTGTAGCAAAAAACACGACCCAACGACCCACCTTTTACCGATCTGCGACGAACTTGCATAGTTTCGTCAAACATCGATCGTTTCGAGTGGTAGGCAATCCGGTCGTCAATGGTGATTCATGGCCTCACAGATACAAACAACAAAAACTCCGCTTCTATTCGTCGTATGCGAATATGCGACGTAGCAATTTGTAGCATAAAACACGGCCCAACCACCCACCTTATACCGATCTGCGACGAACTTGCATAGTTTCGTCAAACATCGATCGTTTCGAGTTGTAGGCAATCCGGCCGTCAATGGTGATTCATGGCCTCACAGATATAAACAACAATAACTCCGCTTCTATACGTCGTATGCTCGTATGCAAATCTGCGACATAGCAATTTGTAGCATAAAACACGGCCCAACCACCCACCTTTTAGCGATCTGCGACGAACTTGCATAGTTTCGTCAAACATCGATCGTTTCGAGTGGTAGGCAATCCGGCCGTCAATGGTGATTCATGGCCTCACAGATATAAACAACAATAACTCCGCTTCTATTCGTCGTATGCAAATCTGCGACATAGCAATTTGTAGCTTAAAACACGTCACATCGACCCACCTTGTGCCGATCTGGGACGAACTTGCATAGTTTCGTCAAACATCGATCGTTTGGAGTGGAAAGCAATCCGGCTGTCAATGGTGATTCATGGCCTCACAGATATAAACAACAATAACTCCGCTTCTATACGTCGTATGCAAATCTGCGACATAGCAATTTGTAGCTCAAAACACGCCCCAACGAACCACCTGATATTGATCTGCGACGAACTTGCATAGTTTTGTCAATCATCGATCGTTTCGAGTGGAAAGCAATCCGGCCGTCAATGGTGATTCATGGCCTCACAGATATAAACAACTATAACTCCGCTTCTATTCGCCGTATGCAAATCTGCGACGTAGCAATTTGTAGCATAAAACACGCCCCTACGAAGCACCTTATACCGATCTGCGACGAACTTGCATAGTTTTGTCAAACATCGATCGTTTCGAGTGGAAAGTAATCCGGCCGTCAATGGTGATTCATGGCCTCACAGATATAAACAACACTAACTCCGCTTCTATTCGTCGTATGCAAATCTGCGACATTGCAATTTGTAGCTTAAAACACGTCACATCGACCCACCTTGTGCCGATCTGGGACGAACTTGCATAGTTTCGTCAAACATCGATCGTTTGGAGTTAAAAGCAATCCGGCCGTCAATGGTGATTCATGGCCTCACAGATATAAACAACAATAACTCCGCTTCTATTCGTCGTATGCAAATCTGCGACATATCAATTTGTAGCTTAAAACACGTCACATCGACCCACCTTGTGCCGATCTGCGACAAACTTGCATAGTTTCGTCAAACATCGATCGTTTCGAGTGGTAGGCAATCCGGCCGTCAATGGTGATTCAAGGCCTCACAGATATAAACAACAATAACTCCGCTTCTATTCGTCGTATGCAAATCTGCGACATAGCAATTTGTAGCTTAAAACACGTCACATCGACCCACCTTGTGCCGATCTGCGACAAACTTGCATAGTTTCGTCAAACATCGATCGTTTCGAGTGGTAGGCAATCCGGCCGTCAATGGTGATTCATGGCCTCACAGATATAAACAACAATAACTCCGGTTCTATTCGTCGTATGCAAATCTGCGACATAGCAATATGTAGCTTAAAACACGTCACATCGACCCACCTTGTGCCGATCTGGGACGAACTTGCATAGTTTGGTCAAACATCGATCGTTTGGAGTGGAAAGCAATCCGGCCGTCAATGGTGATTCATGGCCTCACAGATATAAACAACAATAACTCCGCTTCTATACGTCGTATGCAAATCTGCGGCATAGCAATTTGTAGCAAAAAACACGACCCAACGACCCACCTTATACCGATCTGCGACGAACTTGCATAGTTTTGTCAAACATCGATCGTTTTGAGTGGAAAGCAATCCGGCCGTCAATGGTGATTCACGGCCTGACAGATATAAACAACTATAACTCCGCTTCTATTCGTCGAATGCAAATCTGCGACATAGCAATTTGTAGCTTAAAACACGTCACATCGAACCACCTTGTGCCGATCTACGACGAACTTGCATAGTTTCGTCAAACGTCGATCGTTTCGAGTGGTAGGCAATCCGGCCGTCAATGGTGATTCATGGCCTGACAGATATAAACAACTATAACTCCGCTTCTATTCGTCGAATGCAAATCTGCGACATAGCAATATGTAGATTAAAACACGTCACATCGACCCACCTTGTGCCGATCTGGGACGAACTTGCATAGTTTGGTCAAACATCGATCGTTTGGAGTGGAAAGCAATCCGGCCGTCAATGGTGATTCATGGCCTCACAGATATAAACAACAATAACTCCGCTTCTATTCGTCGTATACAAATCTGCGACATATCAATTTGTAGCTTAAAACACGTCACATCGACCCACCTTGTGCCGATCTGCGACAAACTTGCATAGTTTCGTCAAACATCGATCGTTTCGAGTGGTAGGCAATCCGGCCGTCAATGGTGATTCATGGCCTCACAGATATAAACAACAATAACTCCGCTTCTATTCGTCGTATGCAAATCTGCGACATAGCAATTTGTAGCTTAAAACACGTCACATCGACCCACCTTGTGCCGATCTGCGACAAACTTGCATAGTTTCGTCAAACATCGATCGTTTCGAGTGGTAGGCAATCCGGCCGTCAATGGTGATTCATGGCCTCACAGATATAAAGAACAATAACTCCGCTTCTATTCGTCGTATGCAAATCTGCGACATAGCAATTTGTAGCTTAAAACACGTCACATCGACCCACCTTGTGCCGATCTGGGACGAACTTGCATAGTTTCGTCAAACATCGATCGTTTGGAGTGGAAAGCAATCCGGCCGTCAATGGTGATTCATGGCCTCACAGATATAAACAACAATAACTCCGCTTCTATACGTCGTATGCAAATCTGCGACATAGCAATTTGTAGCTCAAAACACGCCCCAACGAACCACCTGATATTGATCTGCGACGAACTTGCATAGTTTTGTCAATCATCGATCGTTTCGAGTGGAAAGCAATCCGGCCGTCAATGGTGATTCATGGCCTCACAGATATAAACAACTATAACTCCGCTTCTATTCGCCGTATGCAAATCTGCGACGTAGCAATTTGTAGCATAAAACACGCCCCTACGAAGCACCTTATACCGATCTGCGACGAACTTGCATAGTTTTGTCAAACATCGATCGTTTCGAGTGGAAAGTAATCCGGCCGTCAATGGTGATTCATGGCCTCACAGATATAAACAACACTAACTCCGCTTCTATTCGTCGTATGCAAATCTGCGACATTGCAATTTGTAGCTTAAAACACGTCACATCGACCCACCTTGTGCCGATCTGGGACGAACTTGCATAGTTTGGTCAAACATCGATCGTTTGGAGTTAAAAGCAATCCGGCCGTCAATGGTGATTCATGGCCTCACAGATATAAACAACAATAACTCCGCTTCTATTCGTCGTATGCAAATCTGCGACATATCAATTTGTACCTTAAAACACGTCACATCGACCCACCTTGTGCCGATCTGCGACAAACTTGCATAGTTTCGTCAAACATCGATCGTTTCGAGTGGTAGGCAATCCGGCCGTCAATGGTGATTCAAGGCCTCACAGATATAAACAACAATAACTCCGCTTCTATTCGTCGTATGCAAATCTGCGACATAGCAATTTGTAGCTTAAAACACGTCACATCGACCCACCTTGTGCCGATCTGCGACAAACTTGCATAGTTTCGTCAAACATCGATCGTTTCGAGTGGTAGGCAATCCGGCCGTCAATGGTGATTCATGGCCTCACAGATATAAACAACAATAACTCCGGTTCTATTCGTCGTATGCAAATCTGCGACATAGCAATATGTAGCTTAAAACACGTCACATCGACCCACCTTGTGCCGATCTGGGACGAACTTGCATAGTTTGGTCAAACATCGATCGTTTGGAGTGGAAAGCAATCCGGCCGTCAATGGTGATTCATGGCCTCACAGATATAAACAACAATAACTCCGCTTCTATACGTCGTATGCAAATCTGCGGCATAGCAATTTGTAGCAAAAAACACGACCCAACGACCCACCTTTTACCGATCTGCGACGAACTTGCATAGTTTCGTCAAACATCGATCGTTTCGAGTGGTAGGCAATCCGGTCGTCAATGGTGATTCATGGCCTCACAGATACAAACAACAAAAACTCCGCTTCTATTCGTCGTATGCGAATATGCGACGTAGCAATTTGTAGCATAAAACACGGCCCAACCACCCACCTTATACCGATCTGCGACGAACTTGCATAGTTTCGTCAAACATCGATCGTTTCGAGTTGTAGGCAATCCGGCCGTCAATGGTGATTCATGGCCTCACAGATATAAACAACAATAACTCCGCTTCTATACGTCGTATGCTCGTATGCAAATCTGCGACATAGCAATTTGTAGCATAAAACACGGCCCAACCACCCACCTTTTACCGATCTGCGACGAACTTGCATAGTTTCGTCAAACATCGATCGTTTCGAGTGGTAGGCAATCCGGCCGTCAATGGTGATTCATGGCCTCACAGATATAAACAACAATAACTCCGCTTCTATTCGTCGTATGCAAATCTGCGACATATCAATTTGTAGCTTAAAACACGTCACATCGACCCACCTTGTGCCGATCTGCGACAAACTTGCATAGTTTCGTCAAACATCGATCGTTTCGAGTGGTAGGCAATCCGGCCGTCAATGGTGATTCATGGCCTCACAGATATAAACAACAATAACTCCGCTTCTATTCGTCGTATGCAAATCTGCGACATAGCAATTTGTAGCTTAAAACACGTCACATCGACCCACCCTGTGCCGATCTGCGACAAACTTGCATAGTTTCGTCAAACATCGATCGTTTCGAGTGGTAGGCAATCCGGCTGTCAATGGTGATTCATGGCCTCACAGATATAAACAACAATAACTCCGCTTCTATTCGTCGTATGCAAATCTGCGACATAGCAATATGTAGCTTAAAACACGTCACATCGACCCACCTTGTGCCGATCTGGGACGAACTTGCATAGTTTGGTCAAACATCGATCGTTTGGAGTGGAAAGCAATCCGGCCGTCAATGGTGATTCATGGCCTCACAGATATAAACAACAATAACTCCGCTTCTATACGTCTTATGCAAATCTGCGACATAGCAATTTGTAGCATAAAACACGACCCAACGACCCACCTTTTACCGATCTGCGACGAACTTGCATAGTTTCGTCAAACATCGATCGTTTCGAGTGGTAGGGAATCCGGCCGTCAATGGTGATTCATGGCCTCACAGATATAAACAACAATAACTCCGCTTCTATTCGTCGTATGCAAATTTGCGACATAGCAATTTGTAGCATAAATCACGCCCCAACGAACCACCTTATACCGATCTGCGACGAACTTGCATAGTTTTGTCAAACATCGATCGTTTCGAGTGGAAAGCAATCCGGCCGTCAATGGTGATTCATGGCCTGACAGATATAAACAACTATAACTTCGCTTCTATTCGTCGAATGCAAATCTGCGACATAGCAATTTGTAGCTTAAAACACGACACATCGACCCACCTCATGCCGATCTGCGACGTACTTGTATAGTTTCGTCAAACGTCGATCGTTTCGAGTGGTAGGCAATCCGGTAGTCAATGGCGATTCATGGCCTCACAGACATAAACAACAATAACTCCGCTTCTATTCGTCGTATGCAAATCTGCGACATAGCAATTTGTAGCATAAAACACGTCCCAACGAACCACCTTATACCGATCTGCGACGAACTTGCATAGTTTTGTCAAACATCGATCGTTTCGAGTGGAAAGCAATCCGGCGGTCAATGGTGATTCATGGCCTCACAGATATAAACAACAATAACTCCGCTTCTATACGTCGTATGCAAATCTGCGACATAGCAATTTGTAGCATAAAACACGACCCAACGACCCACCTTTTACCGATCTGCGACGAACTTGCATAGTTTCGTCAAACATCGATCGTTTCGAGTGGTAGGCAATCCGGCCGTCAATGGTGATTCATGGCCTCACAGATATAAACAACAATAACTCCGCTTCTATTCGTCGTATGCAAATCTGCGACATATCAATTTGTAGCTTAAAACACGTCACATCGACCCACCTTGTGCCGATCTGCGACAAACTTGCATAGTTTCGTCAAACATCGATCGTTTCGAGTGGTAGGCAATCCGGCCGTCAATGGTGATTCATGGCCTCACAGATATAAACAACAATAACTCCGCTTCTATTCGTCGTATGCAAAGCTGCGACATAGCAATTTGTAGCTTAAAACACGTCACATCGACCCACCTTGTGCCGATCTGGGACGAACTTGCATAGTTTCGTCAAACATTGATCGTTTGGAGTGGAAAGCAATCCGGCCGTCAATGGTGATTCATGGCCTCACAGATATAAACAACAATAACTCCGCTTCTATACGTCGTATGCTCGTATGCAAATCTGCGACGTAGCAATTTGTAGCATAAAACACGGCCCAACCACCCACCTTATACCGATCTGCGACGAACTTGCATATTTTTGTCAATCATCGATCGTTTCGAGTGGAAAGCAATCCGGCCGTCAATGGTGATTCATGGCCTCACAGATATAAACAACTATAACTCCGCTTCTATTCGCCGTATGCAAATCTGCGACGTAGCAATTTGTAGCATAAAACACGCCCCTACGAAGCACCTTATACCGATCTGCGACGAACTTGCATAGTTTTGTCAAACATCGTTCGTTTCGAGTGGAAAGTAATCCGGCCGTCAATGGTGATTCATGGCCTCACAGATATAAACAACACTAACTCCGCTTCTATTCGTCGTATGCAAATCTGCGACATTGCAATTTGTAGCTTAAAACACGTCACATCGACCCACCTTGTGCCGATCTGGGACGAACTTGCATAGTTTCGTCAAACATCGATCGTTTGGAGTGAAAAGCAATCCGGCCGTCAATGGTGATTCATGGCCTCACAGATATAAACACCAATAACTCCGCTTCTATACGTCTTATGCAAATCTGCGACATAGCAATTTGTAGCATAAAACACGACCCAACGACCCACCTTTTACCGATCTGCGACGAACTTGCATAGTTTCGTCAAACATCGATCGTTTCGAGTGGTAGGGAATCCGGCCGTCAATGGTGATTCATGGCCTCACAGATATAAACAACAATAACTCCGCTTCTATTCGTCGTATGCAAATCTGCGACATAGCAATTTGTAGCATAAATCACGCCCCAACGAACCACCTTATACCGATCTGCGACGAACTTGCATAGTTTTGTCAAACATCGATCGTTTCGAGTGGAAAGCAATCCGGCCGTCAATGGTGATTCATGGCCTGACAGATATAAACAACTATAACTTCGTTTCTATTCGTCGAATGCAAATCTGCGACATAGCAATTTGTAGCTTAAAACACGACACATCGACCCACCTCATGCCGATCTGCGTCGTACTTGTATAGTTTCGTCAAACGTCGATCGTTTCGAGTGGTAGGCAATCCGGTAGTCAATGGCGATTCATGGCCTCACAGACATAAACAACAATAACTCCGCTTCTATTCGTCGTATGCAAATCTGCGACATAGCAATTTGTAGCATAAAACACGTCCCAACGAACCACCTTATACCGATCTGCGACGAACTTGCATAGTTTTGTCAAACATCGATCGTTTCGAGTGGAAAGCAATCCGGCGGTCAATGGTGATTCATGGCCTCAGAGATATAAACAACAATAACTCCGCTTCTATACGTCGTATGCAAATCTGCGACATAGCAATTTGTAGCATAAAACACGACCCAACGACCCACCTTTTACCGATCTGCGACGAACTTGCATAGTTTCGTCAAACATCGATCGTTTCGAGTGGTAGGCAATCCGGCCGTCAATGGTGATTCATGGCCTCACAGATATAAACAACAATAACTCCGCTTCTATTCGTCGTATGCAAATCTGCGACATATCAATTTGTAGCTTAAAACACGTCACATCGACCCACCTTGTGCCGATCTGCGACAAACTTGCATAGTTTCGTCAAACATCGATCGTTTCGAGTGGTAGGCAATCCGGCCGTCAATGGTGATTCATGGCCTCACAGATATAAACAACAATAACTCCGCTTCTATTCGTCGTATGCAAATCTGCGACATAGAAATTTGTAGCTTAAAACACGTCACATCGACCCACCTTGTGCCGATCTGCGACAAACTTGCATAGTTTCGTCAAACATCGATCGTTTCGAGTGGTAGGCAATCCGGCCGTCAATGGTGATTCATGGCCTCACAGATATAAACAACAATAACTCCGCTTCTATTCGTCGTATGCAAATCTGCGACATAGCAATTTGTAGCTTAAAACACGTCACATCGACCCACCTTGTGCCGATCTGGGACGAACTTGCATAGTTTCGTCAAACATTGATCGTTTGGAGTGGAAAGCAATCCGGCCGTCAATGGTGATTCATGGCCTCACAGATATAAACAACAATAACTCCGCTTCTATACGTCGTATGCAAATCTGCGACATAGCAATTTGTAGCTCAAAACACGCCCCAACGAACCACCTGATATTGATCTGCGACGAACTTGCATAGTTTTGTCAAACATCGATCGTTTCTAGTGGAAAGCAATCCGGCCGTCAATGGTGATTCATGGCCTCACAGATATAAATATCGATAACTCCGCTTCTATTCGTCGTATGCGAATCTGCGACATAGCGATTTGTAGCTTAAAACATGGCCCAACGACCCACCTTATATCCATCTGCGACGAACTTGCATAGTTTTGTCAAACATCGATTGTTTCGAGTGGGAAGCAATCCGGCCGGCAATGGTGATTCATGGCCTGACAGATATAAACAACTATAACTCCGCTTCTATTCGTCGAATGCAAATCTGCGACATAGCAATTTGTAGCTTAAAACACGTCACATCGAACCACCTTGTGCCGATCTGCGACGAACTTGCATAGTTTCGTCAAACATCGATCGTTTCGAGTGGTAGGCAATCCGGCCGTCAATGGTGATTCATGGCCTCACAGATATAAACATCAATAACTCCGCTTCTATTCGTCGTATGCGAATATGCGACATAGCAATTTGTAGCTTAAAACACGTCACATCGACCCACCTTCAGCCGATCTGCGACGAACTTGCATGGTTTCGTCAAACGTCGATCATTTCGAGTGGTCGGGAATCCGGCCGTCAATGGTGATTCATGGCCTCACAGATATAAACAACAATAACTCCGCTTCTATTCGTCGTATGCGAATCTGCGACAATGCAATTTTTAGCTTAAAACACGTCCCAACGAACCACCTTATACCGATCTGCGACGAACTTGCATAGTTTTGTCAAATATCGATCGTTTCGAGTGGAAAGCAATCCGGCCGTCAATGGTGATTCACGGCCTGACAGATATAAACAACTATAACTCCGCTTCTATTCGTCGAATGCAAATCTGCGACATAGCAATATGTAGCTTAAAACACGTCACATCGAACCACCTTGTGCCGATCTACGACGAACTTGCATAGTTTCGTCAAACGTCGATCGTTTCGAGTGGTAGGCAATCCGGCCGTCAATGGTGATTCATGGCCTCACAGATATAAACAACTATAACTCCGCTTCTATTCGCCGTATGCAAATCTGCGACGTAGCAATTTGTAGCATAAAACACGGCCCAACCACCCACCTTATACCGATCTGCGACGAACTTGCATATTTTTGTCAATCATCGATCGTTTCGAGTGGAAAGCAATCCGGCCGTCAATGGTGATTCATGGCCTCACAGATATAAACAACTATAACTCCGCTTCTATTCGCCGTATGCAAATCTGCGACGTAGCAATTTGTAGCATAAAACACGCCCCTACGAAGCACCTTATACCGATCTGCGACGAACTTGCATAGTTTTGTCAAACATCGATCGTTTCGAGTGGAAAGTAATCCGGCCGTCAATGGTGATTCATGGCCTCACAGATATAAACAACACTAACTCCGCTTCTATTCGTCGTATGCAAATCTGCGACATTGCAATTTGTAGCTTAAAACACGTCACATCGACCCACCTTGTGCCGATCTGGGACGAACTTGCATAGTTTCGTCAAACATCGATCGTTTGGAGTTAAAAGCAATCCGGCCGTCAATGGTGATTCATGGCCTCACAGATATAAACAACAATAACTCCGCTTCTATACGTCTTATCCAAATCTGCGACATAGCAATTTGTAGCATAAAACACGACCCAACGACCCACCTTTTACCGATCTGCGACGAACTTGCATAGTTTCGTCAAACATCGATCGTTTCGAGTGGTAGGGAATCCGGCCGTCAATGGTGATTCATGGCCTCACAGATATAAACAACAATAACTCCGCTTCTATTCGTCGTATGCAAATCTGCGACATAGCAATTTGTAGCATAAATCACGCCCCAACGAACCACCTTATACCGATCTGCGACGAACTTGCATAGTTTTGTCAAACATCGATCGTTTCGAGTGGAAAGCAATCCGGCCGTCAATGGTGATTCATGGCCTGACAGATATAAACAACTATAACTTCGCTTCTATTCGTCGAATGCAAATCTGCGACATAGCAATTTGTAGCTTAAAACACGACACATCGACCCACCTCATGCCGATCTGCGACGTACTTGTATAGTTTCGTCAAACGTCGATCGTTTCGAGTGGTAGGCAATCCGGTAGTCAATGGCGATTCATGGCCTCACAGACATAAACAACAATAACTCCGCTTCTATTCGTCGTATGCAAATCTGCGACATAGCAATTTGTAGCATAAAACACGTCCCAACGAACCACCTTATACCGATCTGCGACGAACTTGCATAGTTTTGTCAAACATCGATCGTTTCGAGTGGAAAGCAATCCGGCGGTCAATGGTGATTCATGGCCTCACAGATATAAACAACAATAACTCCGCTTCTATACGTCGTATGCAAATCTGCGACATAGAAATTTGTAGCATAAAACACGACCCAACGACCCACCTTTTACCGATCTGCGACGAACTTGCATAGTTTCGTCAAACATCGATCGTTTCGAGTGGTAGGCAATCCGGCCGTCAATGGTGATTCATGGCCTCACAGATATAAACAACAATAACTCCGCTTCTATTCGTCGTATGCAAATCTGCGACATATCAATTTGTAGCTTAAAACACGTCACATCGACCCACCTTGTGCCGATCTGCGACAAACTTGCATAGTTTCGTCAAACATCGATCGTTTCGAGTGGTAGGCAATCCGGCCGTCAATTATGATTCATGGCCTCACAGATATAAACAACAATAACTCCGGTTCTATTCGTCGTATGCAAATCTGCGACATAGCAATATGTAGCTTAAAACACGTCACATCGACCCACCTTGTGCCGATCTGGGACGAACTTGCATAGTTTGGTCAAACATCGATCGTTTGGAGTGGAAAGCAATCCGGCCGTCAATGGTGATTCATGGCCTCACAGATATAAACAACAATAACTCCGCTTCTATACGTCGTATGCAAATCTGCGGCATAGCAATTTGTAGCAAAAAACACGACCCAACGACCCACCTTTTACCGATCTGCGACGAACTTGCATAGTTTCGTCAAACATCGATCGTTTCGAGTGGTAGGCAATCCGGCCGTCAATGGTGATTCATGGCCTCACAGATACAAACAACAAAAACTCCGCTTCTATTCGTCGTATGCGAATATGCGACGTAGCAATTTGTAGCATAAAACACGGCCCAACCACCCACCTTATACCGATCTGCGACGAACTTGCATAGTTTCGTCAAACATCGATCGTTTCGAGTTGTAGGCAATCCGGCCGTCAATGGTGATTCATGGCCTCACAGATATGAACAACAATAACTCCGCTTCTATACGTCGTATGCTCGTATGCAAATCTGCGACATAGCAATTTGTAGCATAAAACACGGCCCAACCACCCACCTTTTACCGATCTGCGACGAACTTGCATAGTTTCGTCAAACATCGATCGTTTCGAGTGGTAGGCAATCCGGCCGTCAATGGTGATTCATGGCCTCACAGATATAAATAACAATAACTCCGCTTCTATTCGTCGTATGCAAATCTGCGACATATCAATTTGTAGCTTAAAACACGTCACATCGACCCACCTTGTGCCGATCTGCGACAAACTTGCATAGTTTCGTCAAACATCGATCGTTTCGAGTGGTAGGCAATCCGGCCGTCAATGGTGATTCATGGCCTCACAGATATAAACAACAATAACTCCGCTTCTATTCGTCGTATGCAAATCTGCGACATAGCAATTTGTAGCTTAAAACACGTCACATCGACCCACCTTGTGCCGATCTGGGACGAACTTGCATAGTTTCGTCAAACATCGATCGTTTGGAGTGGAAAGCAATCCGGCCGTCAATGGTGATTCATGGCCTCACAGATATAAACAACAATAACTCCGCTTCTATACGTCGTATGCAAATCTGCGACATAGCAATTTGTAGCAAAAAACACGACTCAACGACCCACCTTTTACCGATCTGCGACGAACTTGCATAGTTTCGTCAAACATCGATCGTTTCGAGTGGTAGGGAATCCGGCCGTCAATGGTGTTTCATGGCCTCACAGATATAAACCACAATAACTCCGCTTCTATTCGCCGTATGCGAATCTGCGACGTAGCAATTTGTAGCATAAAACACGGCCCAACCACCCACCTTATACCGATCTGCGACGAACTTGCATAGTTTCGTCAAACATCGATCGTTTCGAGTGGTAGGCAATCCGGCCGTCAATGGTGATTCATGGCCTCACAGATATAAACCACAATAACTCCGCTTCTATTCGTCGCATGCGAATCTGCGACATAGCAATTTGTAGCTTAAAACACGCCCCAACGAATCACCTTATACCGATCTGCGACGAACTTGCATAGTTTTGTCAAACATCGATCGTTTTGAGTGGAAAGCAATCCGGCCGTCAATGGTGATTCACGGCCTGACAGATATAAACAACTATAACTCCGCTTCTATTCGTCGAATGCAAATCTGCGACATAGCAATTTGTAGCTTAAAACACGTCACATCGAACCACCTTGTGCCGATCTACGACGAACTTGCATAGTTTCGTCAAACGTCGATCGTTTCGAGTGGTAGGCAATCCGGCCGTCAATGGTGATTCATGGCCTGACAGATATAAACAACTATAACTCCGCTTCTATTCGTCGAATGCAAATCTGCGACATAGCAATATGTAGCTTAAAACACGTCACATCGACCCACCTTGTGCCGATCTGGGACGAACTTGCATAGTTTGGTCAAACATCGATCGTTTGGAGTGGAAAGCAATCCGGCCGTCAATGGTGATTCATGGCCTCACAGATATAAACAACAATAACTCCGCTTCTATACGTCGTATGCAAATCTGCGGCATAGCAATTTGTAGCAAAAAACACGACCCAACGACCCACCTTTTACCGATCTGCGACGAACTTGCATAGTTTCGTCAAACATCGATCGTTTCGAGTGGTAGGCAATCCGGCCGTCAATGGTGATTCATGGCCTCACAGATACAAACAACAAAAACTCCGCTTCTATTCGTCGTATGCGAATATGCGACGTAGCAATTTGTAGCATAAAACACGGCCCAACCACCCACCTTATACCGATCTGCGACGAACTTGCATAGTTTCGTCAAACATCGATCGTTTCGAGTTGTAGGCAATCCGGCCGTCAATGGTGATTCATGGCCTCACAGATATAAACAACAATAACTCCGCTTCTATACGTCGTATGCTCGTATGCAAATCTGCGACATAGCAATTTGTAGCATAAAACACGGCCCAACCACCCACCTTTTACCGATCTGCGACGAACTTGCATAATTTCGTCAAACATCGATCGTTTCGAGTGGTAGGCAATCCGGCCGTCAATGGTGATTCATGGCCTCACAGATATAAACAACAATAACTCCGCTTCTATTCGTCGTATGCAAATCTGCGACATATCAATTTGTAGCTTAAAACACGTCACATCGACCCACCTTGTGCCGATCTGCGACAAACTTGCATAGTTTCGTCAAACATCGATCGTTTCGAGTGGTAGGCAATCCGGCCGTCAATGGTGATTCATGGCCTCACAGATATAAACAACAATAACTCCGCTTCTATTCGTCGTATGCAAATCTGCGACATAGCAATTTGTAGCTTAAAACACGTCACATCGACCCACCTTGTGCCGATCTGCGACAAACTTGCATAGTTTCGTCAAACATCGATCGTTTCGATTGGTAGGCAATCCGGCCGTCAATGGTGATTCATGGCCTCACAGATATAAACAACAATAACTCCGCTTCTATTCGTCGTATGCAAATCTGCGACATAGCAATTTGTAGCTTAAAACACGTCACATCGACCAACCTTGTGCCGATCTGGGACGAACTTGCATAGTTTCGTCAAACATCGATCGTTTGGAGTGGAAAGCAATCCGGCCGTCAATGGTGATTCATGGCCTCACAGATATAAACAACAATAACTCCGCTTCTATACGTCGTATGCAAATCTGCGACATAGCAATTTGTAGCTCAAAACACGCCCCAACGAACCACCTGATATTGATCTGCGACGAACTTGCATAGTTTTGTCAATCATCGATCGTTTCGAGTGGAAAGCAATCCGGCCGTCAATGGTGATTCATGGCCTCACAGATATAAACAACTATAACTCCGCTTCTATTCGCCGTATGCAAATCTGCGACGTAGCAATTTGTAGCATAAAACACGCCCCTACGAAGCACCTTATACCGATCTGCGACGAACTTGCATAGTTTTGTCAAACATCGATCGTTTCGAGTGGAAAGTAATCCGGCCGTCAATGGTGATTCATGGCCTCACAGATATAAACAACACTAACTCCGCTTCTATTCGTCGTATGCAAATCTGCGACATTGCAATTTGTAGCTTAAAACACGTCACATCGACCCACCTTGTGCCGATCTGGGACGAACTTGCATAGTTTCGTCAAACATCGATCGTTTGGAGTTAAAAGCAATCCGGCCGTCAATGGTGATTCATGGCCTCACAGATATAAACAACAATAACTCCGCTTCTATTCGTCGTATGCAAATCTGCGACATATCAATTTGTAGCTTAAAACACGTCACATCGACCCACCTTGTGCCGATCTGCGACAAACTTGCATAGTTTCGTCAAACATCGATCGTTTCGAGTGGTAGGCAATCCGGCCGTCAATGGTGATTCAAGGCCTCACAGATATAAACAACAATAACTCCGCTTCTATTCGTCGTATGCAAATCTGCGACATAGCAATTTGTAGCTTAAAACACGTCACATCGACCCACCTTGTGCCGATCTGCGACAAACTTGCATAGTTTCGTCAAACATCGATCGTTTCGAGTGGTAGGCAATCCGGCCGTCAATGGTGATTCATGGCCTCACAGATATAAACAACAATAACTCCGGTTCTATTCGTCGTATGCAAATCTGCGACATAGCAATATGTAGCTTAAAACACGTCACATCGACCCACCTTGTGCCGATCTGGGACGAACTTGCATAGTTTGGTCAAACATCGATCGTTTGGAGTGGAAAGCAATCCGGCCGTCAATGGTGATTCATGGCCTCACAGATATAAACAACAATAACTCCGCTTCTATACGTCGTATGCAAATCTGCGGCATATCAATTTGTAGCAAAAAACACGACCCAACGACCCACCTTTTACCGATCTGCGACGAACTTGCATAGTTTCGTCAAACATCGATCGTTTCGAGTGGTAGGCAATCCGGTCGTCAATGGTGATTCATGGCCTCACAGATACAAACAACAAAAACTCCGCTTCTATTCGTCGTATGCGAATATGCGACGTAGCAATTTGTAGCATAAAACACGGCCCAACCACCCACCTTATACCGATCTGCGACGAACTTGCATAGTTTCGTCAAACATCGATCGTTTCGAGTTGTAGGCAATCCGGCCGTCAATGGTGATTCATGGCCTCACAGATATAAACAACAATAACTCCGCTTCTATACGTCGTATGCTCGTATGCAAATCTGCGACATAGCAATTTGTAGCATAAAACACGGCCCAACCACCCACCTTTTACCGATCTGCGACGAACTTGCATAGTTTCGTCAAACATCGATCGTTTCGAGTGGTAGGCAATCCGGCCGTCAATGGTGATTCATGGCCTCACAGATATAAACAACAATAACTCCGCTTCTATTCGTCGTATGCAAATCTGCGACATATCAATTTGTAGCTTAAAACACGTCACATCGACCCACCTTGTGCCGATCTGCGACAAACTTGCATAGTTTCGTCAAACATCGATCGTTTCGAGTGGTAGGCAATCCGGCCGTCAATGGTGATTCATGGCCTCACAGATATAAACAACAATAACTCCGCTTCTATTCGTCGTATGCAAATCTGCGACATAGCAATTTGTAGCTTAAAACACGTCACATCGACCCACCCTGTGCCGATCTGCGACAAACTTGCATAGTTTCGTCAAACATCGATCGTTTCGAGTGGTAGGCAATCCGGCCGTCAATGGTGATTCATGGCCTCACAGATATAAACAACAATAACTCCGCTTCTATTCGTCGTATGCAAATCTGCGACATAGCAATATGTAGCTTAAAACACGTCACATCGACCCACCTTGTGCCGATCTGGGACGAACTTGCATAGTTTGGTCAAACATCGATCGTTTGGAGTGGAAAGCAATCCGGCCGTCAATGGTGATTCATGGCCTCACAGATATAAACAACAATAACTCCGCTTCTATACGTCTTATGCAAATCTGCGACATAGCAATTTGTAGCATAAAACACGACCCAACGACCCACCTTTTACCGATCTGCGACGAACTTGCATAGTTTCGTCAAACATCGATCGTTTCGAGTGGTAGGGAATCCGGCCGTCAATGGTGATTCATGGCCTCACAGATATAAACAACAATAACTCCGCTTCTATTCGTCGTATGCAAATCTGCGACATAGCAATTTGTAGCATAAATCACGCCCCAACGAACCACCTTATACCGATCTGCGACGAACTTGCATAGTTTTGTCAAACATCGATCGTTTCGAGTGGAAAGCAATCCGGCCGTCAATGGTGATTCATGGCCTGACAGATATAAACAACTATAACTTCGCTTCTATTCGTCGAATGCAAATCTGCGACATAGCAATTTGTAGCTTAAAACACGACACATCGACCCACCTCATGCCGATCTGCGACGTACTTGTATAGTTTCGTCAAACGTCGATCGTTTCGAGTGGTAGGCAATCCGGTAGTCAATGGCGATTCATGGCCTCACAGACATAAACAACAATAACTCCGCTTCTATTCGTCGTATGCAAATCTGCGACATAGCAATTTGTAGCTTAAAACACGTCACATCGACCCACCTTGTGCCGATCTGGGACGAACTTGCATAGTTTCGTCAAACATCGATCGTTTGGAGTGGAAAGCAATCCGGCCGTCAATGGTGATTCATGGCCTCACAGATATAAACAACAATAACTCCGCTTCTATACGTCGTATGCTCGTATGCAAATCTGCGACGTAGCAATTTGTAGCATAAAACACGGCCCAACCACCCACCTTATACCGATCTGCGACGAACTTGCATATTTTTGTCAATCATCGATCGTTTCGAGTGGAAAGCAATCCGGCCGTCAATGGTGATTCATGGCCTCACAGATATAAACAACTATAACTCCGCTTCTATTCGCCGTATGCAAATCTGCGACGTAGCAATTTGTAGCATAAAACACGCCCCTACGAAGCACCTTATACCGATCTGCGACGAACTTGCATAGTTTTGTCAAACATCGTTCGTTTCGAGTGGAAAGTAATCCGGCCGTCAATGGTGATTCATGGCCTCACAGATATAAACAACACTAACTCCGCTTCTATTCGTCGTATGCAAATCTGCGACATTGCAATTTGTAGCTTAAAACACGTCACATCGACCCACCTTGTGCCGATCTGGGACGAACTTGCATAGTTTCGTCAAACATCGATCGTTTGGAGTGAAAAGCAATCCGGCCGTCAATGGTGATTCATGGCCTCACAGATATAAACAACAATAACTCCGCTTCTATACGTCTTATGCAAATCTGCGACATAGCAATTTGTAGCATAAAACACGACCCAACGACCCACCTTTTACCGATCTGCGACGAACTTGCATAGTTTCGTCAAACATCGATCGTTTCGAGTGGTAGGGAATCCGGCCGTCAATGGTGATTCATGGCCTCACAGATATAAACAACAATAACTCCGCTTCTATTCGTCGTATGCAAATCTGCGACATAGCAATTTGTAGCATAAATCACGCCCCAACGAACCACCTTATACCGATCTGCGACGAACTTGCATAGTTTTGTCAAACATCGATCGTTTCGAGTGGAAAGCAATCCGGCCGTCAATGGTGATTCATGGCCTCACAGATATAAACAACAATAACTCCGCTTCTATTCGTCGTATGCAAATCTGCGACATAGCAATATGTAGCTTAAAACACGTCACATCGACCCACCTTGTGCCGATCTGGGACGAACTTGCATAGTTTGGTCAAACATCGATCGTTTGGAGTGGAAAGCAATCCGGCCGTCAATGGTGATTCATGGCCTCACAGATATAAACAACAATAACTCCGCTTCTATACGTCTTATGCAAATCTGCGACATAGCAATTTGTAGCATAAAACACGACCCAACGACCCACCTTTTACCGATCTGCGACGAACTTGCATAGTTTCGTCAAACATCGATCGTTTCGAGTGGTAGGGAATCCGGCCGTCAATGGTGATTCATGGCCTCACAGATATAAACAACAATAACTCCGCTTCTATACGTCGTATGCTCGTATGCAAATCTGCGACATAGCAATTTGTAGCATAAAACACGGCCCAACCACCCACCTTTTACCGATCTGCGACGAACTTGCATAGTTTCGTCAAACATCGATCGTTTCGAGTGGTAGGCAATCCGGCCGTCAATGGTGATTCATGGCCTCACAGATATAAACAACAATAACTCCGCTTCTATTCGTCGTATGCAAATCTGCGACATATCAATTTGTAGCTTAAAACACGTCACATCGACCCACCTTGTGCCGATCTGCGACAAACTTGCATAGTTTCGTCAAACATCGATCGTTTCGAGTGGTAGGCAATCCGGCCGTCAATGGTGATTCATGGCCTCACAGATATAAACAACAATAACTCCGCTTCTATTCGTCGTATGCAAATCTGCGACATAGCAATTTGTAGCTTAAAACACGTCACATCGACCCACCCTGTGCCGATCTGCGACAAACTTGCATAGTTTCGTCAAACATCGATCGTTTCGAGTGGTAGGCAATCCGGCCGTCAATGGTGATTCATGGCCTCACAGATATAAACAACAATAACTCCGCTTCTATTCGTCGTATGCAAATCTGCGACATAGCAATATGTAGCTTAAAACACGTCACATCGACCCACCTTGTGCCGATCTGGGACGAACTTGCATAGTTTGGTCAAACATCGATCGTTTGGAGTGGTAGGGAATCCGGCCGTCAATGGTGATTCATGGCCTCACAGATATAAACAACAATAACTCCGCTTCTATTCGTCGTATGCAAATCTGCGACATAGCAATTTGTAGCATAAATCACGCCCCAACGAACCACCTTATACCGATCTGCGACGAACTTGCATAGTTTTGTCAAACATCGATCGTTTCGAGTGGAAAGCAATCCGGCCGTCAATGGTGATTCATGGCCTGACAGATATAAACAACTATAACTTCGCTTCTATTCGTCGAATGCAAATCTGCGACATAGCAATTTGTAGCTTAAAACACGACACATCGACCCACCTCATGCCGATCTGCGACGTACTTGTATAGTTTCGTCAAACGTCGATCGTTTCGAGTGGTAGGCAATCCGGTAGTCAATGGCGATTCATGGCCTCACAGACATAAACAACAATAACTCCGCTTCTATTCGTCGTATGCAAATCTGCGACATAGCAATTTGTAGCTTAAAACACGTCACATCGACCCACCTTGTGCCGATCTGGGACGAACTTGCATAGTTTCGTCAAACATTGATCGTTTGGAGTGGAAAGCAATCCGGCCGTCAATGGTGATTCATGGCCTCACAGATATAAACAACAATAACTCCGCTTCTATACGTCGTATGCTCGTATGCAAATCTGCGACGTAGCAATTTGTAGCATAAAACACGGCCCAACCACCCACCTTATACCGATCTGCGACGAACTTGCATATTTTTGTCAATCATCGATCGTTTCGAGTGGAAAGCAATCCGGCCGTCAATGGTGATTCATGGCCTCACAGATATAAACAACTATAACTCCGCTTCTATTCGCCGTATGCAAATCTGCGACGTAGCAATTTGTAGCATAAAACACGCCCCTACGAAGCACCTTATACCGATCTGCGACGAACTTGCATAGTTTTGTCAAACATCGTTCGTTTCGAGTGGAAAGTAATCCGGCCGTCAATGGTGATTCATGGCCTCACAGATATAAACAACACTAACTCCGCTTCTATTCGTCGTATGCAAATCTGCGACATTGCAATTTGTAGCTTAAAACACGTCACATCGACCCACCTTGTGCCGATCTGGGACGAACTTGCATAGTTTCGTCAAACATCGATCGTTTGGAGTGAAAAGCAATCCGGCCGTCAATGGTGATTCATGGCCTCACAGATATAAACAACAATAACTCCGCTTCTATACGTCTTATGCAAATCTGCGACATAGCAATTTGTAGCATAAAACACGACCCAACGACCCACCTTTTACCGATCTGCGACGAACTTGCATAGTTTCGTCAAACATCGATCGTTTCGAGTGGTAGGGAATCCGGCCGTCAATGGTGATTCATGGCCTCACAGATATAAACAACAATAACTCCGCTTCTATTCGTCGTATGCAAATCTGCGACATAGCAATTTGTAGCATAAATCACGCCCCAACGAACCACCTTATACCGATCTGCGACGAACTTGCATAGTTTTGTCAAACATCGATCGTTTCGAGTGGAAAGCAATCCGGCCGTCAATGGTGATTCATGGCCTGACAGATATAAACAACTATAACTTCGTTTCTATTCGTCGAATGCAAATCTGCGACATAGCAATTTGTAGCTTAAAACACGACACATCGACCCACCTCATGCCGATCTGCGACGTACTTGTATAGTTTCGTCAAACGTCGATCGTTTCGAGTGGTAGGCAATCCGGTAGTCAATGGCGATTCATGGCCTCACAGACATAAACAACAATAACTCCGCTTCTATTCGTCGTATGCAAATCTGCGACATAGCAATTTGTAGCATAAAACACGTCCCAACGAACCACCTTATACCGATCTGCGACGAACTTGCATAGTTTTGTCAAACATCGATCGTTTCGAGTGGAAAGCAATCCGGCGGTCAATGGTGATTCATGGCCTCACAGATATAAACAACAATAACTCCGCTTCTATACGTCGTATGCAAATCTGCGACATAGCAATTTGTAGCATAAAACACGACCTAACGACCCACCTTTTACCGATCTGCGACGAACTTGCATAGTTTCGTCAAACATCGATCGTTTCGAGTGGTAGGCAATCCGGCCGTCAATGGTGATTCATGGCCTCACAGATATAAACAACAATAACTCCGCTTCTATTCGTCGTATGCAAATCTGCGACATATCAATTTGTAGCTTAAAACACGTCACATCGACCCACCTTGTGCCGATCTGCGACAAACTTGCATAGTTTCGTCAAACATCGATCGTTTCGAGTGGTCGGGAATCCGGCCGTCAATGGTGATTCATGGCCTCACAGATATAAACAACAATAACTCCGCTTCTATTCGTCGTATGCGAATCTGCGACATAGCAATTTGTAGCTTAAAACACGTCACATCGACCCACCTTGTGCCGATCTGGGACGAACTTGCATAGTTTCGTCAAACATTGATCGTTTGGAGTGGAAAGCAATCCGGCCGTCAATGGTGATTCATGGCCTCACAGATATAAACAACAATAACTCCGCTTCTATACGTCGTATGCAAATCTGCGACATAGCAATTTGTAGCTCAAAACACGCCCCAACGAACCACCTGATATTGATCTGCGACGAACTTGCATAGTTTTGTCAAACATCGATCGTTTCTAGTGGAAAGCAATCCGGCCGTCAATGGTGATTCATGGCCTCACAGATATAAATATCGATAACTCCGCTTCTATTCGTCGTATGCGAATCTGCGACATAGCGATTTGTAGCTTAAAACATGGCCCAACGACCCACCTTATATCCATCTGCGACGAACTTGCATAGTTTTGTCAAACATCGATTGTTTCGAGTGGGAAGCAATCCGGCCGGCAATGGTGATTCATGGCCTGACAGATATAAACAACTATAACTCCGCTTCTATTCGTCGAATGCAAATCTGCGACATAGCAATTTGTAGCTTAAAACACGTCACATCGACCCACCTTGTGCCGATCTGCGACGAACTTGCATAGTTTCGTCAAACATCGATCGTTTCGAGTGGTAGGCAATCCGGCCGTCAATGGTGATTCATGGCCTCACAGATATAAACATCAATAACTCCGCTTCTATTCGTCGTATGCGAATATGCGACATAGCAATTTGTAGCTTAAAACACGTCACATCGACCCACCTTCCGCCGATCTGCGACGAACTTGCATGGTTTCGTCAAACGTCGATCATTTCGAGTGGTCGGGAATCCGGCCGTCAATGGTGATTCATGGCCTCACAGATATAAACAACAATAACTCCGCTTCTATTCGTCGTATGCGAATCTGCGACAATGCAATTTTTAGCTTAAAACACGTCCCAACGAACCACCTTATACCGATCTGCGACGAACTTGCATAGTTTCGTCAAACATCGATCGTTTCGAGTGGTAGGGAATCCGGCCGTCAATGGTGATTCATGGCCTCACAGATATAAACAACAATAACTCCGCTTCTATTCGTCGTATGCAAATCTGCGACATAGCAATTTGTAGCATAAATCACGCCCCAACGAACCACCTTATACCGATCTGCGACGAACTTGCATAGTTTTGTCAAACATCGATCGTTTCGAGTGGAAAGCAATCCGGCCGTCAATGGTGATTCATGGCCTGACAGATATAAACAACTATAACTTCGCTTCTATTCGTCGTATGCAAATCTGCGACATATCAATTTGTAGCTTAAAACACGTCACATCGACCCACCTTGTGCCGATCTGCGACAAACTTGCATAGTTTCGTCAAACATCGATCGTTTCGAGTGGTAGGCAATCCGGCCGTCAATGGTGATTCATGGCCTCACAGATATAAACAACAATAACTCCGCTTCTATTCGTCGTATGCAAATCTGCGACATAGCAATTTGTAGCTTAAAACACGTCACATCGACCCACCTTGTGCCGATCTGCGACAAACTTGCATAGTTTCGTCAAACATCGATCGTTTCGAGTGCTAGGCAATCCGGCCGTCAATGGTGATTCATGGCCTCACAGATATAAACAACAATAACTCCGCTTCTATTCGTCGTATGCAAATCTGCGACATAGCAATATGTAGCTTAAAACACGTCACATCGACCCACCTTGTGCCGATCTGGGACGAACTTGCATAGTTTGGTCAAACATCGATCGTTTGGAGTGGAAAGCAATCCGGCCGTCAATGGTGATTCATGGCCTCACAGATATAAACAACAATAACTCCGCTTCTATTCGTCGTATGCAAATCTGCGACATAGCAATTTGTAGCTTAAAACACGTCACATCGACCCACCTTGTGCCGATCTGCGACAAACTTGCATAGTTTCGTCAAACATCGATCGTTTCGAGTGGTAGGCAATCCGGCCGTCAATGGTGATTCATGGCCTCACAGATATAAACAACAATAACTCCGCTTCTATTCGTCGTATGCAAATCTGCGACATAGCAATTTGTAGCTTAAAACACGTCACATCGACCCACCTTGTGCCGATCTGGGACGAACTTGCATAGTTTCGTCAAACATCGATCGTTTGGAGTGGAAAGCAATCCGGCCGTCAATGGTGATTCATGGCCTCACAGATATAAACAACAATAACTCCGCTTCTATACGTCGTATGCAAATCTGCGACATAGCAATTTGTAGCTCAAAACACGCCCCAACGAACCACCTGATATTGATCTGCGACGAACTTGCATAGTTTTGTCAAACATCGATCGTTTCTAGTGGAAAGCAATCCGGCCGTCAATGGTGATTCATGGCCTCACAGATATAAATATCGATAACTCCGCTTCTATTCGTCGTATGCGAATCTGCGACATAGCGATTTGTAGCTTAAAACATGGCCCAACGACCCACCTTATACCCATCTGCGACGAACTTGCATAGTTTTGTCAAACATCGATTGTTTCGAGTGGAAAGCAATCCGGCCGGCAATGGTGATTCATGGCCTGACAGATATAAACAACTATAACTCCGCTTCTATTCGTCGAATGCAAATCTGCGACATAGCAATTTGTAGCTTAAAACACGTCACATCGACCCACCTTGTGCCGATCTGCGACGAACTTGCATAGTTTCGTCAAACATCGATCGTTTCGAGTGGAAAGCAATCCGGCCGTCAATGGTGATTCATGGCCTGACAGATATAAACAACTATAACTTCGTTTCTATTCGTCGAATGCAAATCTGCGACATAGCAATTTGTAGCTTAAAACACGACACATCGACCCACCTCATGCCGATCTGCGACGTACTTGTATAGTTTCGTCAAACGTCGATCGTTTCGAGTGGTAGGCAATCCGGTAGTCAATGGCGATTCATGGCCTCACAGACATAAACAACAATAACTCCGCTTCTATTCGTCGTATGCAAATCTGCGACATAGCAATTTGTAGCATAAAACACGTCCCAACGAACCACCTTATACCGATCTGCGACGAACTTGCATAGTTTTGTCAAACATCGATCGTTTCGAGTGGAAAGCAATCCGGCGGTCAATGGTGATTCATGGCCTCACAGATATAAACAACAATAACTCCGCTTCTATACGTCGTATGCAAATCTGCGACATAGCAATTTGTAGCATAAAACACGACCTAACGACCCACCTTTTACCGATCTGCGACGAACTTGCATAGTTTCGTCAAACATCGATCGTTTCGAGTGGTAGGCAATCCGGCCGTCAATGGTGATTCATGGCCTCACAGATATAAACAACAATAACTCCGCTTCTATTCGTCGTATGCAAATCTGCGACATATCAATTTGTAGCTTAAAACACGTCACATCGACCCACCTTGTGCCGATCTGCGACAAACTTGCATAGTTTCGTCAAACATCGATCGTTTCGAGTGGTAGGCAATCCGGCCGTCAATGGTGATTCATGGCCTCACAGATATAAACAACAATAACTCCGCTTCTATTCGTCGTATGCAAATCTGCGACATAGCAATTTGTAGCTTAAAACACGTCACATCGACCCACCTTGTGCCGATCTGCGACAAACTTGCATAGTTTCGTCAAACATCGATCGTTTCGAGTGGTAGGCAATCCGGCCGTCAATGGTGATTCATGGCCTCACAGATATAAACAACAATAACTCCGCTTCTATTCGTCGTATGCAAATCTGCGACATAGCAATTTGTAGCTTAAAACACGTCACATCGACCCACCTTGTGCCGATCTGGGACGAACTTGCATAGTTTCGTCAAACATTGATCGTTTGGAGTGGAAAGCAATCCGGCCGTCAATGGTGATTCATGGCCTCACAGATATAAACAACAATAACTCCGCTCCTATACGTCGTATGCAAATCTGCGACATAGCAATTTGTAGCTCAAAACACGCCCCAACGAACCACCTGATATTGATCTGCGACGAACTTGCATAGTTTTGTCAAACATCGATCGTTTCTAGTGGAAAGCAATCCGGCCGTCAATGGTGATTCATGGCCTCACAGATATAAATATCGATAACTCCGCTTCTATTCGTCGTATGCGAATCTGCGACATAGCGATTTGTAGCTTAAAACATGGCCCAACGACCCACCTTATATCCATCTGCGACGAACTTGCATAGTTTTGTCAAACATCGATTGTTTCGAGTGGGAAGCAATCCGGCCGGCAATGGTGATTCATGGCCTGACAGATATAAACAACTATAACTCCGCTTCTATTCGTCGAATGCAAATCTGCGACATAGCAATTTGTAGCTTAAAACACGTCACATCGACCCACCTTGTGCCGATCTGCGACGAACTTGCATAGTTTCGTCAAACATCGATCGTTTCGAGTGGTAGGCAATCCGGCCGTCAATGGTGATTCATGGCCTCACAGATATAAACATCAATAACTCCGCTTCTATTCGTCGTATGCGAATATGCGACATAGCAATTTGTAGCTTAAAACACGTCACATCGACCCACCTTCCGCCGATCTGCGACGAACTTGCATGGTTTCGTCAAACGTCGATCATTTCGAGTGGTCGGGAATCCGGCCGTCAATGGTGATTCATGGCCTCACAGATATAAACAACAATAACTCCGCTTCTATTCGTCGTATGCGAATCTGCGACAATGCAATTTTTAGCTTAAAACACGTCCCAACGAACCACCTTATACCGATCTGCGACGAACTTGCATAGTTTTGTCAAATATCGATCGTTTCGAGTGGTAGGGAATCCGGCCGTCAATGGTGATTCATGGCCTCACAGATATAAACAACAATAACTCCGCTTCTATTCGTCGTATGCAAATCTGCGACATAGCAATTTGTAGCATAAATCACGCCCCAACGAACCACCTTATACCGATCTGCGACGAACTTGCATAGTTTTGTCAAACATCGATCGTTTCGAGTGGAAAGCAATCCGGCCGTCAATGGTGATTCATGGCCTGACAGATATAAACAACTATAACTTCGCTTCTATTCGTCGTATGCAAATCTGCGACATATCAATTTGTAGCTTAAAACACGTCACATCGACCCACCTTGTGCCGATCTGCGACAAACTTGCATAGTTTCGTCAAACATCGATCGTTTCGAGTGGTAGGCAATCCGGCCGTCAATGGTGATTCATGGCCTCACAGATATAAACAACAATAACTCCGCTTCTATTCGTCGTATGCAAATCTGCGACGTAGCAATTTGTAGCTTAAAACACGTCACATCGACCCACCTTGTGCCGATCTGCGACAAACTTGCATAGTTTCGTCAAACATCGATCGTTTCGAGTGCTAGGCAATCCGGCCGTCAATGGTGATTCATGGCCTCACAGATATAAACAACAATAACTCCGCTTCTATTCGTCGTATGCAAATCTGCGACATAGCAATATGTAGCTTAAAACACGTCACATCGACCCACCTTGTGCCGATCTGGGACGAACTTGCATAGTTTGGTCAAACATCGATCGTTTGGAGTGGAAAGCAATCCGGCCGTCAATGGTGATTCATGGCCTCACAGATATAAACAACAATAACTCCGCTTCTATTCGTCGTATGCAAATCTGCGACATAGCAATTTGTAGCTTAAAACACGTCACATCGACCCACCTTGTGCCGATCTGCGACAAACTTGCATAGTTTCGTCAAACATCGATCGTTTCGAGTGGTAGGCAATCCGGCCGTCAATGGTGATTCATGGCCTCACAGATATAAACAACAATAACTCCGCTTCTATTCGTCGTATGCAAATCTGCGACATAGCAATTTGTAGCTTAAAACACGTCACATCGACCCACCTTGTGCCGATCTGGGACGAACTTGCATAGTTTCGTCAAACATCGATCGTTTGGAGTGGAAAGCAATCCGGCCGTCAATGGTGATTCATGGCCTCACAGATATAAACAACAATAACTCCGCTTCTATACGTCGTATGCAAATCTGCGACATAGCAATTTGTAGCTCAAAACACGCCCCAACGAACCACCTGATATTGATCTGCGACGAACTTGCATAGTTTTGTCAAACATCGATCGTTTCTAGTGGAAAGCAATCCGGCCGTCAATGGTGATTCATGGCCTCACAGATATAAATATCGATAACTCCGCTTCTATTCGTCGTATGCGAATCTGCGACATAGCGATTTGTAGCTTAAAACATGGCCCAACGACCCACCTTATACCCATCTGCGACGAACTTGCATAGTTTTGTCAAACATCGATCGTTTCGAGTTGTAGGCAATCCGGCCGTCAATGGTGATTCATGGCCTCACAGATATAAACAACAATAACTCCGCTTCTATACGTCGTATGCTCGTATGCAAATCTGCGACATAGCAATTTGTAGCATAAAACACGGCCCAACCACCCACCTTTTACCGATCTGCGACGAACTTGCATAGTTTCGTCAAACATCGCTCGTTTCGAGTGGTAGGCAATCCGGCCGTCAATGGTGATTCATGGCCTCACAGATATAAACAACAATAACTCCGCTTCTATTCGTCGTATGCAAATCTGCGACATATCAATTTGTAGCTTAAAACACGTCACATCGACCCACCTTGTGCCGATCTGCGACAAACTTGCATAGTTTCGTCAAACATCGATCGTTTCGAGTGGTAGGCAATCCGGCCGTCAATGGTGATTCATGGCCTCACAGATATAAACAACAATAACTCCGCTTCTATTCGTCGTATGCAAATCTGCGACATAGCAATTTGTAGCTTAAAACACGTCACATCGACCCACCCTGTGCCGATCTGCGACAAACTTGCATAGTTTCGTCAAACATCGATCGTTTCGAGTGGTAGGCAATCCGGCCGTCAATGGTGATTCATGGCCTCACAGATATAAACAACAATAACTCCGCTTCTATTCGTCGTATGCAAATCTGCGACATAGCAATATGTAGCTTAAAACACGTCACATCGACCCACCTTGTGCCGATCTGGGACGAACTTGCATAGTTTGGTCAAACATCGATCGTTTGGAGTGGAAAGCAATCCGGCCGTCAATGGTGATTCATGGCCTCACAGATATAAACAACAATAACTCCGCTTCTATACGTCTTATGCAAATCTGCGACATAGCAATTTGTAGCATAAAACACGACCCAACGACCCACCTTTTACCGATCTGCGACGAACTTGCATAGTTTCGTCAAACATCGATCGTTTCGAGTGGTAGGGAATCCGGCCGTCAATGGTGATTCATGGCCTCACAGATATAAACAACAATAACTCCGCTTCTATTCGTCGTATGCAAATCTGCGACATAGCAATTTGTAGCATAAATCACGCCCCAACGAACCACCTTATACCGATCTGCGACGAACTTGCATAGTTTTGTCAAACATCGATCGTTTCGAGTGGAAAGCAATCCGGCCGTCAATGGTGATTCATGGCCTGACAGATATAAACAACTATAACTTCGCTTCTATTCGTCGAATGCAAATCTGCGACATAGCAATTTGTAGCTTAAAACACGACACATCGACCCACCTCATGCCGATCTGCGACGTACTTGTATAGTTTCGTCAAACGTCGATCGTTTCGAGTGGTAGGCAATCCGGTAGTCAATGGCGATTCATGGCCTCACAGACATAAACAACAATAACTCCGCTTCTATTCGTCGTATGCAAATCTGCGACATAGCAATTTGTAGCTTAAAACACGTCACATCGACCCACCTTGTGCCGATCTGGGACGAACTTGCATAGTTTCGTCAAACATTGATCGTTTGGAGTGGAAAGCAATCCGGCCGTCAATGGTGATTCATGGCCTCACAGATATAAATAACAATAACTCCGCTTCTATACGTCGTATGCTCGTATGCAAATCTGCGACGTAGCAATTTGTAGCATAAAACACGGCCCAACCACCCACCTTATACCGATCTGCGACGAACTTGCATATTTTTGTCAATCATCGATCGTTTCGAGTGGAAAGCAATCCGGCCGTCAATGGTGATTCATGGCCTCACAGATATAAACAACTATAACTCCGCTTCTATTCGCCGTATGCAAATCTGCGACGTAGCAATTTGTAGCATAAAACACGCCCCTACGAAGCACCTTATACCGATCTGCGACGAACTTGCATAGTTTTGTCAAACATCGTTCGTTTCGAGTGGAAAGTAATCCGGCCGTCAATGGTGATTCATGGCCTCACAGATATAAACAACACTAACTCCGCTTCTATTCGTCGTATGCAAATCTGCGACATTGCAATTTGTAGCTTAAAACACGTCACATCGACCCACCTTGTGCCGATCTGGGACGAACTTGCATAGTTTCGTCAAACATCGATCGTTTGGAGTGAAAAGCAATCCGGCCGTCAATGGTGATTCATGGCCTCACAGATATAAACAACAATAACTCCGCTTCTATACGTCTTATGCAAATCTGCGACATAGCAATTTGTAGCATAAAACACGACCCAACGACCCACCTTTTACCGATCTGCGACGAACTTGCATAGTTTCGTCAAACATCGATCGTTTCGAGTGGTAGGGAATCCGGCCGTCAATGGTGATTCATGGCCTCACAGATATAAACAACAATAACTCCGCTTCTATTCGTCGTATGCAAATCTGCGACATAGCAATTTGTAGCATAAATCACGCCCCAACGAACCACCTTATACCGATCTGCGACGAACTTGCATAGTTTTGTCAAACATCGATCGTTTCGAGTGGAAAGCAATCCGGCCGTCAATGGTGATTCATGGCCTCACAGATATAAACAACAATAACTCCGCTTCTATTCGTCGTATGCAAATCTGCGACATAGCAATATGTAGCTTAAAACACGTCACATCGACCCACCTTGTGCCGATCTGGGACGAACTTGCATAGTTTGGTCAAACATCGATCGTTTGGAGTGGAAAGCAATCCGGCCGTCAATGGTGATTCATGGCCTCACAGATATAAACAACAATAACTCCGCTTCTATACGTCTTATGCAAATCTGCGACATAGCAATTTGTAGCATAAAACGCGACCCAACGACCCACCTTTTACCGATCTGCGACGAACTTGCATAGTTTCGTCAAACATCGATCGTTTCGAGTGGTAGGGAATCCGGCCGTCAATGGTGATTCATGGCCTCACAGATATAAACAACAATAACTCCGCTTCTATACGTCGTATGCTCGTATGCAAATCTGCGACATAGCAATTTGTAGCATAAAACACGGCCCAACCACCCACCTTTTACCGATCTGCGACGAACTTGCATAGTTTCGTCAAACATCGATCGTTTCGAGTGGTAGGCAATCCGGCCGTCAATGGTGATTCATGGCCTCACAGATATAAACAACAATAACTCCGCTTCTATTCGTCGTATGCAAATCTGCGACATATCAATTTGTAGCTTAAAACACGTCACATCGACCCACCTTGTGCCGATCTGCGACAAACTTGCATAGTTTCGTCAAACATCGATCGTTTCGAGTGGTAGGCAATCCGGCCGTCAATGGTGATTCATGGCCTCACAGATATAAACAACAATAACTCCGCTTCTATTCGTCGTATGCAAATCTGCGACATAGCAATTTGTAGCTTAAAACACGTCACATCGACCCACCCTGTGCCGATCTGCGACAAACTTGCATAGTTTCGTCAAACATCGATCGTTTCGAGTGGTAGGCAATCCGGCCGTCAATGGTGATTCATGGCCTCACAGATATAAACAACAATAACTCCGCTTCTATTCGTCGTATGCAAATCTGCGACATAGCAATATGTAGCTTAAAACACGTCACATCGACCCACCTTGTGCCGATCTGGGACGAACTTGCATAGTTTGGTCAAACATCGATCGTTTGGAGTGGTAGGGAATCCGGCCGTCAATGGTGATTCATGGCCTCACAGATATAAACAACAATAACTCCGCTTCTATTCGTCGTATGCAAATCTGCGACATAGCAATTTGTAGCATAAATCACGCCCCAACGAACCACCTTATACCGATCTGCGACGAACTTGCATAGTTTTGTCAAACATCGATCGTTTCGAGTGGAAAGCAATCCGGCCGTCAATGGTGATTCATGGCCTGACAGATATAAACAACTATAACTTCGCTTCTATTCGTCGAATGCAAATCTGCGACATAGCAATTTGTAGCTTAAAACACGACACATCGACCCACCTCATGCCGATCTGCGACGTACTTGTATAGTTTCGTCAAACGTCGATCGTTTCGAGTGGTAGGCAATCCGGTAGTCAATGGCGATTCATGGCCTCACAGACATAAACAACAATAACTCCGCTTCTATTCGTCGTATGCAAATCTGCGACATAGCAATTTGTAGCTTAAAACACGTCACATCGACCCACCTTGTGCCGATCTGGGACGAACTTGCATAGTTTCGTCAAACATTGATCGTTTGGAGTGGAAAGCAATCCGGCCGTCAATGGTGATTCATGGCCTCACAGATATAAACAACAATAACTCCGCTTCTATACGTCGTATGCTCGTATGCAAATCTGCGACGTAGCAATTTGTAGCATAAAACACGGCCCAACCACCCACCTTATACCGATCTGCGACGAACTTGCATATTTTTGTCAATCATCGATCGTTTCGAGTGGAAAGCAATCCGGCCGTCAATGGTGATTCATGGCCTCACAGATATAAACAACTATAACTCCGCTTCTATTCGCCGTATGCAAATCTGCGACGTAGCAATTTGTAGCATAAAACACGCCCCTACGAAGCACCTTATACCGATCTGCGACGAACTTGCATAGTTTTGTCAAACATCGTTCGTTTCGAGTGGAAAGTAATCCGGCCGTCAATGGTGATTCATGGCCTCACAGATATAAACAACACTAACTCCGCTTCTATTCGTCGTATGCAAATCTGCGACATTGCAATTTGTAGCTTAAAACACGTCACATCGACCCACCTTGTGCCGATCTGGGACGAACTTGCATAGTTTCGTCAAACATCGATCGTTTGGAGTGAAAAGCAATCCGGCCGTCAATGGTGATTCATGGCCTCACAGATATAAACAACAATAACTCCGCTTCTATACGTCTTATGCAAATCTGCGACATAGCAATTTGTAGCATAAAACACGACCCAACGACCCACCTTTTACCGATCTGCGACGAACTTGCATAGTTTCGTCAAACATCGATCGTTTCGAGTGGTAGGGAATCCGGCCGTCAATGGTGATTCATGGCCTCACAGATATAAACAACAATAACTCCGCTTCTATTCGTCGTATGCAAATCTGCGACATAGCAATTTGTAGCATAAATCACGCCCCAACGAACCACCTTATACCGATCTGCGACGAACTTGCATAGTTTTGTCAAACATCGATCGTTTCGAGTGGAAAGCAAACCGGCCGTCAATGGTGATTCATGGCCTGACAGATATAAACAACTATAACTTCGTTTCTATTCGTCGAATGCAAATCTGCGACATAGCAATTTGTAGCTTAAAACACGACACATCGACCCACCTCATGCCGATCTGCGACGTACTTGTATAGTTTCGTCAAACGTCGATCGTTTCGAGTGGTAGGCAATCCGGTAGTCAATGGCGATTCATGGCCTCACAGACATAAACAACAATAACTCCGCTTCTATTCGTCGTATGCAAATCTGCGACATAGCAATTTGTAGCATAAAACACGTCCCAACGAACCACCTTATACCGATCTGCGACGAACTTGCATAGTTTTGTCAAACATCGATCGTTTCGAGTGGAAGGCAATCCGGCGGTCAATGGTGATTCATGGCCTCACAGATATAAACAACAATAACTCCGCTTCTATACGTCGTATGCAAATCTGCGACATAGCAATTTGTAGCATAAAACACGACCTAACGACCCACCTTTTACCGATCTGCGACGAACTTGCATAGTTTCGTCAAACATCGATCGTTTCGAGTGGTAGGCAATCCGGCCGTCAATGGTGATTCATGGCCTCACAGATATAAACAACAATAACTCCGCTTCTATTCGTCGTATGCAAATCTGCGACATATCAATTTGTAGCTTAAAACACGTCACATCGACCCACCTTGTGCCGATCTGCGACAAACTTGCATAGTTTCGTCAAACATCGATCGTTTCGAGTGGTAGGCAATCCGGCCGTCAATGTTGATTCATGGCCTCACAGATATAAACAACAATAACTCCGCTTCTATTCGTCGTATGCAAATCTGCGACATAGCAATTTGTAGCTTAAAACACGTCACATCGACCCACCTTGTGCCGATCTGCGACAAACTTGCATAGTTTCGTCAAACATCGATCGTTTCGAGTGGTAGGCAATCCGGCCGTCAATGGTGATTCATGGCCTCACAGATATAAACAACAATAACTCCGCTTCTATTCGTCGTATGCAAATCTGCGACATAGCAATTTGTAGCTTAAAACACGTCACATCGACCCACCTTGTGCCGATCTGGGACGAACTTGCATAGTTTCGTCAAACATTGATCGTTTGGAGTGGAAAGCAATCCGGCCGTCAATGGTGATTCATGGCCTCACAGATATAAACAACAATAACTCCGCTTCTATACGTCGTATGCAAATCTGCGACATAGCAATTTGTAGCTCAAAACACGCCCCAACGAACCACCTGATATTGATCTGCGACGAACTTGCATAGTTTTGTCAAACATCGATCGTTTCTAGTGGAAAGCAATCCGGCCGTCAATGGTGATTCATGGCCTCACAGATATAAATATCGATAACTCCGCTTCTATTCGTCGTATGCGAATCTGCGACATAGCGATTTGTAGCTTAAAACATGGCCCAACGACCCACCTTATATCCATCTGCGACGAACTTGCATAGTTTTGTCAAACATCGATTGTTTCGAGTGGGAAGCAATCCGGCCGGCAATGGTGATTCATGGCCTGACAGATATAAACAACTATAACTCCGCTTCTATTCGTCGAATGCAAATCTGCGACATAGCAATTTGTAGCTTAAAACACGTCACATCGACCCACCTTGTGCCGATCTGCGACGAACTTGCATAGTTTCGTCAAACATCGATCGTTTCGAGTGGTAGGCAATCCGGCCGTCAATGGTGATTCATGGCCTCACAGATATAAACATCAATAACTCCGCTTCTATTCGTCGTATGCGAATATGCGACATAGCAATTTGTAGCTTAAAACACGTCACATCGACCCACCTTCCGCCGATCTGCGACGAACTTGCATGGTTTCGTCAAACGTCGATCATTTCGAGTGGTCGGGAATCCGGCCGTCAATGGTGATTCATGGCCTCACAGATATAAACAACAATAACTCCGCTTCTATTCGTCGTATGCGAATCTGCGACAATGCAATTTTTAGCTTAAAACACGTCCCAACGAACCACCTTATACCGATCTGCGACGAACTTGCATAGTTTTGTCAAATATCGATCGTTTCGAGTGGTAGGCAATCCGGCCGTCAATGGTGATTCATGGCCTCACAGATATAAACAACAATAACTCCGCTTCTATTCGTCGTATGCAAATCTGCGACATAGCAATTTGTAGCATAAATCACGCCCCAACGAACCACCTTATACCGATCTGCGACGAACTTGCATAGTTTTGTCAAACATCGATCGTTTTGAGTGGAAAGCAATCCGGCCGTCAATGGTGATTCATGGCCTGACAGATATAAACAACTATAACTTCGCTTCTATTCGTCGTATGCAAATCTGCGACATATCAATTTGTAGCTTAAAACACGTCACATCGACCCACCTTGTGCCGATCTGCGACAAACTTGCATAGTTTCGTCAAACATCGATCGTTTCGAGTGGTAGGCAATCCGGCCGTCAATGGTGATTCATGGCCTCACAGATATAAACAACAATAACTCCGCTTCTATTCGTCGTATGCAAATCTGCGACATAGCAATTTGTAGCTTAAAACACGTCACATCGACCCACCTTGTGCCGATCTGCGACAAACTTGCATAGTTTCGTCAAACATCGATCGTTTCGAGTGCTAGGCAATCCGGCCGTCAATGGTGATTCATGGCCTCACAGATATAAACAACAATAACTCCGCTTCTATTCGTCGTATGCAAATCTGCGACATAGCAATATGTAGCTTAAAACACGACACATCGACCCACCTTGTGCCGATCTGGGACGAACTTGCATAGTTTGGTCAAACATCGATCGTTTGGAGTGGAAAGCAATCCGGCCGTCAATGGTGATTCATGGCCTCACAGATATAAACAACAATAACTCCGCTTCTATTCGTCGTATGCAAATCTGCGACATAGCAATTTGTAGCTTAAAACACGTCACATCGACCCACCTTGTGCCGATCTGCGACAAACTTGCATAGTTTCGTCAAACATCGATCGTTTGGAGTGGTAGGCAATCCGGCCGTCAATGGTGATTCATGGCCTCACAGATATAAACAACAATAACTCCGCTTCTATTCGTCGTATGCAAATCTGCGACATAGCAATTTGTAGCTTAAAACACGTCACATCGACCCACCTTGTGCCGATCTGGGACGAACTTGCATAGTTTCGTCAAACATCGATCGTTTGGAGTGGAAAGCAATCCGGCCGTCAATGGTGATTCATGGCCTCACAGATATAAACAACAATAACTCCGCTTCTATACGTCGTATGCAAATCTGCGACATAGCAATTTGTAGCTCAAAACACGCCCCAACGAACCACCTGATATTGATCTGCGACGAACTTGCATAGTTTTGTCAAACATCGATCGTTTCTAGTGGAAAGCAATCCGGCCGTCAATGGTGATTCATGGCCTCACAGATATAAATATCGATAACTCCGCTTCTATTCGTCGTATGCGAATCTGCGACATAGCGATTTGTAGCTTAAAACATGGCCCAACGACCCACCTTATACCCATCTGCGACGAACTTGCATAGTTTTGTCAAACATCGATTGTTTCGAGTGGAAAGCAATCCGGCCGGCAATGGTGATTCATGGCCTGACAGATATAAACAACTATAACTCCGCTTCTATTCGTCGAATGCAAATCTGCGACATAGCAATTTGTAGCTTAAAACACGTCACATCGACCCACCTTGTGCCGATCTGCGACGAACTTGCATAGTTTCGTCAAACATCGATCGTTTCGAGTGGAAAGCAATCCGGCCGTCAATGGTGATTCATGGCCTGACAGATATAAACAACTATAACTTCGTTTCTATTCGTCGAATGCAAATCTGCGACATAGCAATTTGTAGCTTAAAACACGACACATCGACCCACCTCATGCCGATCTGCGACGTACTTGTATAGTTTCGTCAAACGTCGATCGTTTCGAGTGGTAGGCAATCCGGTAGTCAATGGCGATTCATGGCCTCACAGACATAAACAACAATAACTCCGCTTCTATTCGTCGTATGCAAATCTGCGACATAGCAATTTGTAGCATAAAACACGTCCCAACGAACCACCTTATACCGATCTGCGACGAACTTGCATAGTTTTGTCAAACATCGATCGTTTCGAGTGGAAAGCAATCCGGCGGTCAATGGTGATTCATGGCCTCACAGATATAAACAACAATAACTCCGCTTCTATACGTCGTATGCAAATCTGCGACATAGCAATTTGTAGCATAAAACACGACCTAACGACCCACCTTTTACCGATCTGCGACGAACTTGCATAGTTTCGTCAAACATCGATCGTTTCGAGTGGTAGGCAATCCGGCCGTCAATGGTGATTCATGGCCTCACAGATATAAACAACAATAACTCCGCTTCTATTCGTCGTATGCAAATCTGCGACATATCAATTTGTAGCTTAAAACACGTCACATCGACCCACCTTGTGCCGATCTGCGACAAACTTGCATAGTTTCGTCAAACATCGATCGTTTCGAGTGGTAGGCAATCCGGCCGTCAATGGTGATTCATGGCCTCACAGATATAAACAACAATAACTCCGCTTCTATTCGTCGTATGCAAATCTGCGACATAGCAATTTGTAGCTTAAAACACGTCACATCGACCCACCTTGTGCCGATCTGCGACAAACTTGCATAGTTTCGTCAAACATCGATCGTTTCGAGTGGTAGGCAATCCGGCCGTCAATGGTGATTCATGGCCTCACAGATATAAACAACAATAACTCCGCTTCTATTCGTCGTATGCAAATCTGCGACATAGCAATTTGTAGCTTAAAACACGTCACATCGACCCACCTTGTGCCGATCTGGGACGAACTTGCATAGTTTCGTCAAACATTGATCGTTTGGAGTGGAAAGCAATCCGGCCGTCAATGGTGATTCATGGCCTCACAGATATAAACAACAATAACTCCGCTCCTATACGTCGTATGCAAATCTGCGACATAGCAATTTGTAGCTCAAAACACGCCCCAACGAACCACCTGATATTGATCTGCGACGAACTTGCATAGTTTTGTCAAACATCGATCGTTTCTAGTGGAAAGCAATCCGGCCGTCAATGGTGATTCATGGCCTCACAGATATAAATATCGATAACTCCGCTTCTATTCGTCGTATGCGAATCTGCGACATAGCGATTTGTAGCTTAAAACATGGCCCAACGACCCACCTTATATCCATCTGCGACGAACTTGCATAGTTTTGTCAAACATCGATTGTTTCGAGTGGGAAGCAATCCGGCCGGCAATGGTGATTCATGGCCTGACAGATATAAACAACTATAACTCCGCTTCTATTCGTCGAATGCAAATCTGCGACATAGCAATTTGTAGCTTAAAACACGTCACATCGACCCACCTTGTGCCGATCTGCGACGAACTTGCATAGTTTCGTCAAACATCGATCGTTTCGAGTGGTAGGCAATCCGGCCGTCAATGGTGATTCATGGCCTCACAGATATAAACATCAATAACTCCGCTTCTATTCGTCGTATGCGAATATGCGACATAGCAATTTGTAGCTTAAAACACGTCACATCGACCCACCTTCCGCCGATCTGCGACGAACTTGCATGGTTTCGTCAAACGTCGATCATTTCGAGTGGTCGGGAATCCGGCCGTCAATGGTGATTCATGGCCTCACAGATATAAACAACAATAACTCCGCTTCTATTCGTCGTATGCGAATCTGCGACAATGCAATTTTTAGCTTAAAACACGTCCCAACGAACCACCTTATACCGATCTGCGACGAACTTGCATAGTTTTGTCAAATATCGATCGTTTCGAGTGGTAGGCAATCCGGCCGTCAATGGTGATTCATGGCCTCACAGATATAAACAACAATAACTCCGCTTCTATTCGTCGTATGCAAATCTGCGACATAGCAATTTGTAGCATAAATCACGCCCCAACGAACCACCTTATACCGATCTGCGACGAACTTGCATAGTTTTGTCAAACATCGATCGTTTCGAGTGGAAAGCAATCCGGCCGTCAATGGTGATTCATGGCCTGACAGATATAAACAACTATAACTTCGCTTCTATTCGTCGTATGCAAATCTGCGACATATCAATTTGTAGCTTAAAACACGTCACATCGACCCACCTTGTGCCGATCTGCGACAAACTTGCATAGTTTCGTCAAACATCGATCGTTTCGAGTGGTAGGCAATCCGGCCGTCAATGGTGATTCATGGCCTCACAGATATAAACAACAATAACTCCGCTTCTATTCGTCGTATGCAAATCTGCGACGTAGCAATTTGTAGCTTAAAACACGTCACATCGACCCACCTTGTGCCGATCTGCGACAAACTTGCATAGTTTCGTCAAACATCGATCGTTTCGAGTGCTAGGCAATCCGGCCGTCAATGGTGATTCATGGCCTCACAGATATAAACAACAATAACTCCGCTTCTATTCGTCGTATGCAAATCTGCGACATAGCAATTTGTAGCTTAAAACACGTCACATCGACCCACCTTGTGCCGATCTGCGACAAACTTGCATAGTTTCGTCAAACATCGATCGTTTCGAGTGGTAGGCAATCCGGCCGTCAATGGTGATTCATGGCCTCACAGATATAAACAACAATAACTCCGCTTCTATTCGTCGTATGCAAATCTGCGACATAGCAATTTGTAGCTTAAAACACGTCACATCGACCCACCTTGTGCCGATCTGGGACGAACTTGCATAGTTTCGTCAAACATCGATCGTTTGGAGTGGAAAGCAATCCGGCCGTCAATGGTGATTCATGGCCTCACAGATATAAACAACAATAACTCCGCTTCTATACGTCGTATGCAAATCTGCGACATAGCAATTTGTAGCTCAAAACACGCCCCAACGAACCACCTGATATTGATCTGCGACGAACTTGCATAGTTTTGTCAAACATCGATCGTTTCTAGTGGAAAGCAATCCGGCCGTCAATGGTGATTCATGGCCTCACAGATATAAATATCGATAACTCCGCTTCTATTCGTCGTATGCGAATCTGCGACATAGCGATTTGTAGCTTAAAACATGGCCCAACGACCCACCTTATACCCATCTGCGACGAACTTGCATAGTTTTGTCAAACATCGATTGTTTCGAGTGGAAAGCAATCCGGCCGGCAATGGTGATTCATGGCCTGACAGATATAAACAACTATAACTCCGCTTCTATTCGTCGAATGCAAATCTGCGACATAGCAATTTGTAGCTTAAAACACGTCACATCGACCCACCTTGTGCCGATCTGCGACGAACTTGCATAGTTTCGTCAAACATCGATCGTTTCGAGTGGTAGGCAATCCGGCCGTCAATGGTGATTCATGGCCTCACAGATATAAACATCAATAACTCCGCTTCTATTCGTCGTATGCGAATATGCGACATAGCAATTTGTAGCTTAAAACACGTCACATCGACCCACCTTCCGCCGATCTGCGACGAACTTGCATGGTTTCGTCAAACGTCGATCATTTCGAGTGGTCGGGAATCCGGCCGTCAATGGTGATTCATGGCCTCACAGATATAAACAACAATAACTCCGCTTCTATTCGTCGTATGCGAATCTGCGACAATGCAATTTTTAGCTTAAAACACGTCCCAACGAACCACCTTATACCGATCTGCGACGAACTTGCATAGTTTTGTCAAATATCAATCGTTTCGAGTGGAAAGCAATCCGGCCGTCAATGGTGATTCACGGCCTGACAGAAATAAACAACTATAACTCCGCTTCTATTCGTCGAATGCAAATCTGCGACATAGCAATTTGTAGCTTAAAACACGTCACATCGAACCACCTTGTGCCGATCTGCGACGAACTTGCATAGTTTCGTCAAACGTCGATCGTTTCGAGTGGTAGGCAATCCGGCCGTCAATGGTGATTCTTGGCCTCACAGATATAAACAACTATAACTCCGCTTCTATTCGCCGTATGCAAATCTGCGACGTAGCAATTTGTAGCATAAAACACGGCCCAACCACCCACCTTATACCGATCTGCGACGAACTTGCATATTTTTGTCAATCATCGATCGTTTCGAGTGGAAAGCAATCCGGCCGTTAATGGTGATTCATGGCCTCACAGATATAAACAACTATAACTCCGCTTCTATTCGCCGTATGCAAATCTGCGACGTAGCAATTTGTAGCATAAAGCACGCCCCTACGAAGCACCTTATACCGATCTGCGACGAACTTGCATAGTTTTGTCAAACATCGATCGTTTCGAGTGGAAAGTAATCCGGCCGTCAATGGTGATTCATGGCCTCACAGATATAAACAACACTAACTCCGCTTCTATTCGTCGTATACAAATCTGCGACATTGCAATTTTTAGCTTAAAACACGTCACATCGACCCACCTTGTGCCGATCTGGGACGAACTTGCATAGTTTCGTCAAACATCGATCGTTTGGAGTTAAAAGCAATCCGGCCGTCAATGGTGATTCATGGCCTCACAGATATAAACAACAATAACTCCGCTTCTATACGTCTTATGCAAATCTGCGACATAGCAATTTGTAGCATAAAACACGACCCAACGACCCACCTTTTACCGATCTGCGACGAACTTGCATAGTTTCGTCAAACATCGATCGTTTCGAGTGGTAGGGAATCCGGCCGTCAATGGTGATTCATGGCCTCACAGATATAAACAACAATAACTCCGCTTCTATTCGTCGTATGCAAATCTGCGACATAGCAATTTGTAGCATAAATCACGCCCCAACGAACCACCTTATACCGATCTGCGACGAACTTGCATAGTTTTGTCAAACATCGACCGTTTCGAGTGGAAAGCAATCCGGCCGTCAATGGTGATTCATGGCGTGACAGATATAAACAACTATAACTTCGCTTCTATTCGTCGAATGCAAATCTGCGACATAGCAATTTGTAGCTTAAAACACGACACATCGACCCACCTCATGCCGATCTGCGACGTACTTGTATAGTTTCGTCAAACGTCGATCGTTTCGAGTGGTAGGCAATCCGGTAGTCAATGGCGATTCATGGCCTCACAGACATAAACAACAATAACTCCGCTTCTATTCGTCGTATGCAAATCTGCGACATAGCAATTTGTAGCATAAAACACGTCCCAACGAACCACCTTATACCGATCTGCGACGAACTTGCATAGTTTTGTCAAACATCGATCGTTTCGAGTGGAAAGCAATCCGGCGGTCAATGGTGATTCATGGCCTCACAGATATAAACAACAATAACTCCGCTTCTATACGTCGTATGCAAATCTGCGACATAGCAATTTGTAGCATAAAACACGACCCAACGACCCACCTTTTACCGATCTGCGACGAACTTGCATAGTTTCGTCAAACATCGATCGTTTCGAGTGGAAAGCAATCCGGCCGTCAATGGTGATTCATGGCCTGACAGATATAAACAACTATAACTTCGCTTCTATTCGTCGAATGCAAATCTGCGACATAGCAATTTGTAGCTTAAAACACGACACATCGACCCACCTCATGCCGATCTGCGACGTACTTGTATAGTTTCGTCAAACGTCGATCGTTTCGAGTGGTAGGCAATCCGGTAGTCAATGGCGATTCATGGCCTCACAGACATAAACAACAATAACTCCGCTTCTATTCGTCGTATGCAAATCTGCGACATAGCAATTTGTAGCATAAAACACGTCCCAACGAACCACCTTATACCGATCTGCGACGAACTTGCATAGTTTTGTCAAACATCGATCGTTTCGAGTGGAAAGCAATCCGGCGGTCAATGGTGATTCATGGCCTCACAGATATAAACAACAATAACTCCGCTTCTATACGTCGTATGCAAATCTGCGACATAGCAATTTGTAGCATAAAACACGACCCAACGACCCACCTTTTACCGATCTGCGACGAACTTGCATAGTTTCGTCAAACATCGATCGTTTCGAGTGGTAGGCAATCCGGCCGTCAATGGTGATTCATGGCCTCACAGATATAAACAACAATAACTCCGCTTCTATTCGTCGTATGCAAATCTGCGACATATCAATTTGTAGCTTAAAACACGTCACATCGACCCACCTTGTGCCGATCTGCGACAAACTTGCATAGTTTCGTCAAACATCGATCGTTTCGAGTGGTAGGCAATCCGGCCGTCAATGGTGATTCATGGCCTCACAGATATAAACAACAATAACTCCGCTTCTATTCGTCGTATGCAAATCTGCGACATAGTAATTAGTAGCTTAAAACACGTCACATCGACCCACCTTGTGCCGATCTGGGACGAACTTGCATAGTTTCGTCAAACATCGATCGTTTGGAGTGGAAAGCAATCCGGCCGTCAATGGTGATTCATGGCCTCACAGATATAAACAACAATAACTCCGCTTCTATACGTCGTATGCAAATCTGCGACATAGCAATTTGTAGCAAAAAACACGTCTCAACGACCCACCTTTTACCGATCTGCGACGAACTTGCATAGTTTCGTCAAACATCGATCGTTTCGAGTGGTAGGGAATCCGGCCGTCAATGGTGTTTCATGGCCTCACAGATATAAACCACAATAACTCCACTTCTATTCGCCGTATGCGAATCTGCGACGTAGCAATTTGTAGCATAAAACACGGCCCGACCACCCACCTTATACCGATCTGCGACGAACTTGCATAGTTTCGTCAAACATCGATCGTTTCGAGTGGTAGGCAATCCGGCCGTCAATGGTGATTCATGGCCTCACAGATATAAACCACAATAACTCCGCTTCTATTCGTCGCATGCGAATCTGCGACATAGCAATTTGTAGCTTAAAACACGCCCCAACGAATCACCTTATACCGATCTGCGACGAACTTGCATAGTTTTGTCAAACATCGATCGTTTTGAGTGGAAAGCAATCCGGCCGTCAATGGTGATTCATGGCCTCACAGATATAAACAACACTAACTCCGCTTCTATTCGTCGTATGCAAATCTGCGACATTGCAATTTGTAGCTTAAAACACGTCACATCGACCCACCTTGTGCCGATCTGGGACGAACTTGCATAGTTTCGTCAAACATCGATCGTTTGGAGTTAAAAGCAATCCGGCCGTCAATGGTGATTCATGGCCTCACAGATATAAACAACAATAACTCCGCTTCTATTCGTCGTATGCAAATCTGCGACATATCAATTTGTAGCTTAAAACACGTCACATCGACCCACCTTGTGCCGATCTGCGACAAACTTGCATAGTTTCGTCAAACATCGATCGTTTCGAGTGGTAGGCAATCCGGCCGTCAATGGTGATTCAAGGCCTCACAGATATAAACAACAATAACTCCGCTTCTATTCGTCGTATGCAAATCTGCGACATAGCAATTTGTAGCTTAAAACACGTCACATCGACCCACCTTGTGCCGATCTGCGACAAACTTGCATAGTTTCGTCAAACATCGATCGTTTCGAGTGGTAGGCAATCCGGCCGTCAATGGTGATTCATGGCCTCACAGATATAAACAACAATAACTCCGGTTCTATTCGTCGTATGCAAATCTGCGACATAGCAATATGTAGCTTAAAACACGTCACATCGACCCACCTTGTGCCGATCTGGGACGAACTTGCATAGTTTGGTCAAACATCGATCGTTTGGAGTGGAAACCAATCCGGCCGTCAATGGTGATTCATGGCCTCACAGATATAAACAACAATAACTCCGCTTCTATACGTCGTATGCAAATCTGCGGCATAGCAATTTGTAGCAAAAAACACGACCCAACGACCCACCTTTTACCGATCTGCGACGAACTTGCATAGTTTCGTCAAACATCGATCGTTTCGAGTGGTAGGCAATCCGGTCGTCAATGGTGATTCATGGTCTCACAGATACAAACAACAAAAACTCCGCTTCTATTCGTCGTATGCGAATATGCGACGTAGCAATTTGTAGCATAAAACACGGCCCAACCACCCACCTTATACCGATCTGCGACGAACTTGCATAGTTTCGTCAAACATCGATCGTTTCGAGTTGTAGGCAATCCGGCCGTCAATGGTGATTCATGGCCTCACAGATATAAACAACAATAACTCCGCTTCTATACGTCGTATGCTCGTATGCAAATCTGCGACATAGCAATTTGTAGCATAAAACACGGCCCAACCACCCACCTTTTACCGATCTGCGACGAACTTGCATAGTTTCGTCAAACATCGATCGTTTCGAGTGGTAGGCAATCCGGCCGTCAATGGTGATTCATGGCCTCACAGATATAAACAACAATAACTCCGCTTCTATTCGTCGTATGCAAATCTGCGACATATCAATTTGTAGCTTAAAACACGTCACATCGACCCACCTTGTGCCGATCTGCGACAAACTTGCATAGTTTCGTCAAACATCGATCGTTTCGAGTGGTAGGCAATCCGGCCGTCAATGGTGATTCATGGCCTCACAGATATAAACAACAATAACTCCGCTTCTATTCGTCGTATGCAAATCTGCGACATAGCAATTTGTAGCTTAAAACACGTCACATCGACCCACCCTGTGCCGATCTGCGACAAACTTGCATAGTTTCGTCAAACATCGATCGTTTCGAGTGGTAGGCAATCCGGCCGTCAATGGTGATTCATGGCCTCACAGATATAAACAACAATAACTCCGCTTCTATTCGTCGTATGCAAATCTGCGACATAGCAATTTGTAGCTTAAAACACGTCACATCGACCCACCTTGTGCCGATCTGGGACGAACTTGCATAGTTTCGTCAAACATCGATCGTTTGGAGTGGAAAGCAATCCGGCCGTCAATGGTGATTCATGGCCTCACAGATATAAACAACAATAACTCCGCTTCTATACGTCGTATGCAAATCTGCGACATAGCAATTTGTAGCTCAAAACACGCCCCAACGAACCACCTGATATTGATCTGCGACGAACTTGCATAGTTTTGTCAATCATCGATCGTTTCGAGTGGAAAGCAATCCGGCCGTCAATGGTGATTCATGGCCTCACAGATATAAACAACTATAACTCCGCTTCTATTCGCCGTATGCAAATCTGCGACGTAGCAATTTGTAGCATAAAACACGCCCCTACGAAGCACCTTATACCGATCTGCGACGAACTTGCATAGTTTTGTCAAACATCGATCGTTTCGAGTGGAAAGTAATCCGGCCGTCAATGGTGATTCATGGCCTCACAGATATAAACAACACTAACTCCGCTTCTATTCGTCGTATGCAAATCTGCGACATTGCAATTTGTAGCTTAAAACACGTCACATCGACCCACCTTGTGCCGATCTGGGACGAACTTGCATAGTTTCGTCAAACATCGATCGTTTGGAGTTAAAAGCAATCCGGCCGTCAATGGTGATTCATGGCCTCACAGATATAAACAACAATAACTCCGCTTCTATTCGTCGTATGCAAATCTGCGACATATCAATTTGTAGCTTAAAACACGTCACATCGACCCACCTTGTGCCGATCTGCGACGAACTTGCATAGTTTCGTCAAACATCGATCGTTTCGAGTGGTAGGCAATCCGGCCGTCAATGGTGATTCATGGCCTCACAGATATAAATATCGATAACTCCGCTTCTATTCGTCGTATGCGAATCTGCGACATAGCGATTTGTAGCTTAAAACATGGCCCAACGACCCACCTTATACCCATCTGCGACGAACTTGCATAGTTTTGTCAAACATCGATTGTTTCGAGTGGAAAGCAATCCGGCCGGCAATGGTGATTCATGGCCTGACAGATATAAACAACTATAACTCCGCTTCTATTCGTCGAATGCAAATCTGCGACATAGCAATTTGTAGCTTAAAACACGTCACATCGACCCACCTTGTGCCGATCGGCGAAGAACTTGCATAGTTTCGTCAAACATCGATCGTTTCGAGTGGTAGGCAATCCGGCCGTCAATGGTGATTCATGGCCTCACAGATATAAACATCAATAACTCCGCATCTATTCGTCGTATGCGAATATGCGACATAGCAATTTGTAGCTTAAAACACGTCACATCGACCCACCTTCCGCCGATCTGCGACGAACTTGCATAGTTTCGTCAAACGTCGATCGTTTCGAGTGGTAGGCAATCCGGCCGTCAATGGTGATTCATGGCCTCACAGATATAAACAACTATAACTCCGCTTCTATTCGCCGTATGCAAATCTGCGACGTAGCAATTTGTAGCATAAAACACGGCCCAACCACCCACCTTATACCGATCTGCGACGAACTTGCATATTTTTGTCAATCATCGATCGTTTCGAGTGGAAAGCAATCCGGCCGTTAATGGTGATTCATGGCCTCACAGATATAAACAACTATAACTCCGCTTCTATTCGCCGTATGCAAATCTGCGACGTAGCAATTTGTAGCATAAAACACGCCCCTACGAAGCACCTTATACCGATCTGCGACGAACTTGCATAGTTTTGTCAAACATCGATCGTTTCGAGTGGAAAGTAATCCGGCCGTCAATGGTGATTCATGGCCTCACAGATATAAACAACACTAACTCCGCTTCTATTCGTCGTATGCAAATCTGCGACATTGCAATTTGTAGCTTAAAACACGTCACATCGACCCACCTTGTGCCGATCTGGGACGAACTTGCATAGTTTCGTCAAACATCGATCGTTTGGAGTTAAAAGCAATCCGGCCGTCAATGGTGATTCATGGCCTCACAGATATAAACAACAATAACTCCGCTTCTATACGTCTTATGCAAATCTGCGACATAGCAATTTGTAGCATAAAACACGACCCAACGACCCACCTTTTACCGATCTGCGACGAACTTGCATAGTTTCGTCAAACATCGATCGTTTCGAGTGGTAGGGAATCCGGCCGTCAATGGTGATTCATGGCCTCACAGATATAAACAACAATAACTCCGCTTCTATTCGTCGTATGCAAATCTGCGACATAGCAATTTGTAGCATAAATCACGCCCCAACGAACCACCTTATACCGATCTGCGACGAACTTGCATAGTTTTGTCAAACATCGATCGTTTCGAGTGGAAAGCAATCCGGCCGTCAATGGTGATTCATGGCCTGACAGATATAAACAACTATAACTTCGCTTCTATTCGTCGAATGCAAATCTGCGACATAGCAATTTGTAGCTTAAAACACGACACATCGACCCACCTCATGCCGATCTGCGACGTACTTGTATAGTTTCGTCAAACGTCGATCGTTTCGAGTGGTAGGCAATCCGGTAGTCAATGGCGATTCATGGCCTCACAGACATAAACAACAATAACTCCGCTTCTATTCGTCGTATGCAAATCTGCGACATAGCAATTTGTAGCATAAAACACGTCCCAACGAACCACCTTATACCGATCTGCGACGAACTTGCATAGTTTTGTCAAACATCGATCGTTTCGAGTGGAAAGCAATCCGGCGGTCAATGGTGATTCATGGCCTCACAGATATAAACAACAATAACTCCGCTTCTATACGTCGTATGCAAATCTGCGACATAGCAATTTGTAGCATAAAACACGACCCAACGACCCACCTTTTACCGATCTGCGACGAACTTGCATAGTTTCGTCAAACATCGATCGTTTCGAGTGGTAGGCAATCCGGCCGTCAATGGTGATTCATGGCCTCACAGATATAAACAACAATAACTCCGCTTCTATTCGTCGTATGCAAATCTGCGACATATCAATTTGTAGCTTAAAACACGTCACATCGACCCACCTTGTGCCGATCTGCGACAAACTTGCATAGTTTCGTCAAACATCGATCGTTTCGAGTGGTAGGCAATCCGGCCGTCAATGGTGATTCATGGCCTCACAGATATAAACAACAATAACTCCGCTTCTATTCGTCGTATGCAAATCTGCGACATAGCAATTTGTAGCTTAAAACACGTCACATCGACCCACCTTGTGCCGATCTGCGACAAACTTGCATAGTTTCGTCAAACATCGATCGTTTCGAGTGGTAGGCAATCCGGCCGTCAATGGTGATTCATGGCCTCACAGATATAAACAACAATAACTCCGCTTCTATTCGTCGTATGCAAATCTGCGACATAGCAATTTGTAGCTTAAAACACGTCACATCGACCCACCTTGTGCCGATCTGGGACGAACTTGCATAGTTTGGTCAAACATCGATCGTTTGGAGTGGAAAGCAATCCGGCCGTCAATGGTGATTCATGGCCTCACAGATATAAACAACAATAACTCCGCTTCTATACGTCGTATGCAAATCTGCGGCATAGCAATTTGTAGCAAAAAACACGACCCAACGACCCACCTTTTACCGATCTGCGACGAACTTGCATAGTTTCGTCAAACATCGATCGTTTCGAGTGGTAGGGAATCCGGCCGTCAATGGTGTTTCATGGCCTCACAGATATAAACCACAATAACTCCGCTTCTATTCGTCGTATGCGAATCTGCGACGTAGCAATTTGTAGCATAAAACACGGCCCAACCACCCACCTTATACCGATCTGCGACGAACTTGCATAGTTTCGTCAAACATCGATCGTTTCGAGTGGTAGGCAATCCGGCCGTCAATGGTGATTCATGGCCTCACAGATATAAACCACAATAACTCCGCTTCTATTCGTCGCATGCGAATCTGCGACATAGCAATTTGTAGCTTAAAACACGCCCCAACGAATCACCTTATACCGATCTGCGACGAACTTGCATAGTTTTGTCAAACATCGATCGTTTTGAGTGGAAAGCAATCCGGCCGTCAATGGTGATTCACGGCCTGACAGATATAAACAACTATAACTCCGCTTCTATTCGTCGAATGCAAATCTGCGACATAGCAATTTGTAGCTTAAAACACGTCACATCGAACCACCTTGTGCCGATCTGCGACGAACTTGCATAGTTTCGTCAAACGTCGATCGTTTCGAGTGGTAGGCAATCCGGCCGTCAATGGTGATTCATGGCCTGACAGATATAAACAACTATAACTCCGCTTCTATTCGTCGAATGCAAATCTGCGACATAGCAATTTGTAGCTTAAAACACGTCAAATCGACCCACCTTGTGCCGATCTGCGACGAACTTGCATAGTTTCGTCAAACATCGATCGTTTCGAGTGGTAGGCAATCCGGCCGTCAATGGTGATTCATGGCCTCACAGATATAAACATCAATAACTCCGCTTCTATTCGTCGTATGCGAATATGCGACATAGCAATTTGTAGCTTAAAACACGTCACATCGACCCACCTTCCGCCGATCTGCGACGAACTTGCATGGTTTCGTCAAACGTCGATCATTTCGAGTGGTCGGGAATCCGGCCGTCAATGGTGATTCATGGCCTCACAGATATAAACAACAATAACTCCGCTTCTATTCGTCGTATGCGAATCTGCGACAATGCAATTTTTAGCTTAAAACACGTCCCAACGAACCACCTTATACCGATCTGCGACGAACTTGCATAGTTTTGTCAAACATCCATCGTTTCGAGTGGAAAGTAATCCGGCCGTCAATGGTGATTCATGGCCTCACAGATATAAACAACACTAACTCCGCTTCTATTCGTCGTATGCAAATCTGCGACATTGCAATTTGTAGCTTAAAACACGTCACATCGACCCACCTTGTGCCGATCTGGGACGAACTTGCATAGTTTCGTCAAACATCGATCGTTTGGAGTTAAAAGCAATCCGGCCGTCAATGGTGATTCATGGCCTCACAGATATAAACAACAATAACTCCGCTTCTATACGTCTTATGCAAATCTGCGACATAGCAATTTGTAGCATAAAACACGACCCAACGACCCACCTTTTACCGATCTGCGACGAACTTGCATAGTTTCGTCAAACATCGATCGTTTCGAGTGGTAGGGAATCCGGCCGTCAATGGTGATTCATGGCCTCACAGATATAAACAACAATAACTCCGCTTCTATTCGTCGTATGCAAATCTGCGACATAGCAATTTGTAGCATAAATCACGCCCCAACGAACCACCTTATACCGATCTGCGACGAACTTGCATAGTTTTGTCAAACATCGATCGTTTCGAGTGGAAAGCAATCCGGCCGTCAATGGTGATTCATGGCCTGACAGATATAAACAACTATAACTTCGCTTCTATTCGTCGAATGCAAATCTGCGACATAGCAATTTGTAGCTTAAAACACGACACATCGACCCACCTCATGCCGATCTGCGACGTACTTGTATAGTTTCGTCAAACGTCGATCGTTTCGAGTGGTAGGCAATCCGGTAGTCAATGGCGATTCATGGCCTCACAGACATAAACAACAATAACTCCGCTTCTATTCGTCGTATGCAAATCTGCGACATAGCAATTTGTAGCATAAAACACGTCCCAACGAACCACCTTATACCGATCTGCGACGAACTTGCATAGTTTCGTCAAACATCGATCGTTTCGAGTGGTAGGCAATCCGGCCGTCAATGGTGATTCATGGCCTCACAGATATAAACAACAATAACTCCGCTTCTATTCGTCGTATGCAAATCTGCGACATATCAATTTGTAGCTTAAAACACGTCACATCGACCCACCTTGTGCCGATCTGCGACTAACTTGCATAGTTTCGTCAAACATCGATCGTTTCGAGTGGTAGGCAATCCGGCCGTCAATGGTGATTCATGGCCTCACAGATATAAACAACAATAACTCCGCTTCTATTCGTCGTATGCAAATCTGCGACATAGCAATTTGTAGCTTAAAACACGTCACATCGACCCACCTTGTGCCGATCTGCGACAAACTTGCATAGTTTCGTCAAACATCGATCGTTTCGAGTGGTAGGCAATCCGGCCGTCAATGGTGATTCATGGCCTCACAGATATAAACAACAATAACTCCGCTTCTATTCGTCGTATGCAAATCTGCGACATAGCAATTTGTAGCTTAAAACACGTCACATCGACCCACCTTGTGCCGATCTGGGACGAACTTGCATAGTTTCGTCAAACATCGATCGTTTGGAGTGGAAAGCAATCCGGCCGTCAATGGTGATTCATGGCCTCACAGATATAAACAACAATAACTCCGCTTCTATACGTCGTATGCAAATCTGCGACATAGCAATTTGTAGCAAAAAACACGACTCAACGACCCACCTTTTACCGATCTGCGACGAACTTGCATAGTTTCGTCAAACATCGATCGTTTCGAGTGGTAGGGAATCCGGCCGTCAATGGTGTTTCATGGCCTCACAGATATAAACCACAATAACTCCGCTTCTATTCGCCGTATGCGAATCTGCGACGTAGCAATTTGTAGCATAAAACACGGCCCAACCACCCACCTTATACCGATCTGCGACGAACTTGCATAGTTTCGTCAAACATCGATCGTTTCGAGTGGTAGGCAATCCGGCCGTCAATGGTGATTCATGGCCTCACAGATATAAACCACAATAACTCCGCTTCTATTCGTCGCATGCGAATCTGCGACATAGCAATTTGTAGCTTAAAACACGCCCCAACGAATCACCTTATACCGATCTGCGACGAACTTGCATAGTTTTGTCAAACATCGATCGTTTTGAGTGGAAAGCAATCCGGCCGTCAATGGTGATTCACGGCCTGACAGATATAAACAACTATAACTCCGCTTCTATTCGTCGAATGCAAATCTGCGACATAGCAATTTGTAGCTTAAAACACGTCACATCGAACCACCTTGTGCCGATCTACGACGAACTTGCATAGTTTCGTCAAACGTCGATCGTTTCGAGTGGTAGGCAATCCGGCCGTCAATGGTGATTCATGGCCTGACAGATATAAACAACTATAACTCCGCTTCTATTCGTCGAATGCAAATCTGCGACATAGCAATTTGTAGCTTAAAACACGTCAAATCGACCCACCTTGTGCCGATCTGCGACGAACTTGCATAGTTTCGTCAAACATCGATCGTTTCGAGTGGTAGGCAATCCGGCCGTCAATGGTGATTCATGGCCTCACAGATATAAACATCAATAACTCCGCTTCTATTCGTCGTATGCGAATATGCGACATAGCAATTTGTAGCTTAAAACACGTCACATCGACCCACCTTCCGCCGATCTGCGACGAACTCGCATGGTTTCGTCAAACGTCGATCATTTCGAGTGGTCGGGAATCCGGCCGTCAATGGTGATTCATGGCCTCACAGATATAAACAACAATAACTCCGCTTCTATTCGTCGTATGCGAATCTGCGACAATGCAATTTTTAGCTTAAAACACGTCCCAACGAACCACCTTATACCGATCTGCGACGAACTTGCATAGTTTTGTCAAACATCCATCGTTTCGAGTGGAAAGTAATCCGGCCGTCAATGGTGATTCATGGCCTCACAGATATAAACAACACTAACTCCGCTTCTATTCGTCGTATGCAAATCTGCGACATTGCAATTTGTAGCTTAAAACACGTCACATCGACCCACCTTGTGCCGATCTGGGACGAACTTGCATAGTTTCGTCAAACATCGATCGTTTGGAGTTAAAAGCAATCCGGCCGTCAATGGTGATTCATGGCCTCACAGATATAAACAACAATAACTCCGCTTCTATACGTCTTATGCAAATCTGCGACATAGCAATTTGTAGCATAAAACACGACCCAACGACCCACCTTTTACCGATCTGCGACGAACTTGCATAGTTTCGTCAAACATCGATCGTTTCGAGTGGTAGGGAATCCGGCCGTCAATGGTGATTCATGGCCTCACAGATATAAACAACAATAACTCCGCTTCTATTCGTCGTATGCAAATCTGCGACATAGCAATTTGTAGCATAAATCACGCCCCAACGAACCACCTTATACCGATCTGCGACGAACTTGCATAGTTTTGTCAAACATCGATCGTTTCGAGTGGAAAGCAATCCGGCCGTCAATGGTGATTCATGGCCTGACAGATATAAACAACTATAACTTCGCTTCTATTCGTCGAATGCAAATCTGCGACATAGCAATTTGTAGCTTAAAACACGACACATCGACCCACCTCATGCCGATCTGCGACGTACTTGTATAGTTTCGTCAAACGTCGATCGTTTCGAGTGGTAGGCAATCCGGTAGTCAATGGCGATTCATGGCCTCACAGACATAAACAACAATAACTCCGCTTCTATTCGTCGTATGCAAATCTGCGACATAGCAATTTGTAGCATAAAACACGTCCCAACGAACCACCTTATACCGATCTGCGACGAACTTGCATAGTTTCGTCAAACATCGATCGTTTCGAGTGGTAGGCAATCCGGCCGTCAATGGTGATTCATGGCCTCACAGATATAAACAACAATAACTCCGCTTCTATTCGTCGTATGCAAATCTGCGACATATCAATTTGTAGCTTAAAACACGTCACATCGACCCACCTTGTGCCGATCTGCGACAAACTTGCATAGTTTCGTCAAACATCGATCGTTTCGAGTGGTAGGCAATCCGGCCGTCAATGGTGATTCATGGCCTCACAGATATAAACAACAATAACTCCGCTTCTATTCGTCGTATGCAAATCTGCGACATAGCAATTTGTAGCTTAAAACACGTCACATCGACCCACCTTGTGCCGATCTGCGACAAACTTGCATAGTTTCGTCAAACATCGATCGTTTCGAGTGGTAGGCAATCCGGCCGTCAATGGTGATTCATGGCCTCACAGATATAAACAACAATAACTCCGCTTCTATTCGTCGTATGCAAATCTGCGACATAGCAATTTGTAGCTTAAAACACGTCACATCGACCCACCTTGTGCCGATCTGGGACGAACTTGCATAGTTTCGTCAAACATCGATCGTTTGGAGTGGAAAGCAATCCGGCCGTCAATGGTGATTCATGGCCTCACAGATATAAACAACAATAACTCCGCTTCTATACGTCGTATGCAAATCTGCGACATAGCAATTTGTAGCAAAAAACACGACTCAACGACCCTCCTTTTACCGATCTGCGACGAACTTGCATAGTTTCGTCAAACATCGATCGTTTCGAGTGGTAGGCAATCCGGCCGTCAATGGTGATTCATGGCCTCACAGATACAAACAACAAAAACTCCGCTTCTATTCGTCGTATGCGAATATGCGACGTAGCAATTTGTAGCATAAAACACGGCCCAACCACCCACCTTATACCGATCTGCGACGAACTTGCATAGTTTCGTCAAACATCGATCGTTTCGAGTTGTAGGCAATCCGGCCGTCAATGGTGATTCATGGCCTCACAGATATAAACAACAATAACTCCGCTTCTATTCGTCGTATGCAAATCTGCGACATAGCAATTTATAGCTTAAAACACGTCACATCGACCCACCTTGTGCCGATCTGCGACAAACTTGCATAGTTTCGTCAAACATCGATCGTTTCGAGTGGTAGGCAATCCGGCCGTCAATGGTGATTCATGGCCTCACAGATATAAACAACAATAACTCCGCTTCTATTCGTCGTATGCAAATCTGCGACATAGCAATTTGTAGCTTAAAACACGTCACATCGACCCACCTTGTGCCGATCTGGGACGAACTTGCATAGTTTCGTCAAACATCGATCGTTTGGAGTGGAAAGCAATCCGGCCGTCAATGGTGATTCATGGCCTCACAGATATAAAAAACAATAACTCCGCTTCTATACGTCGTATGCAAATCTGCGACATAGCAATTTGTAGCAAAAAACACGACTCAACGACCCACCTTTTACCGATCTGCGACGAACTTGCATAGTTTCGTCAAACATCGATCGTTTCGAGTGGTAGGCAATCCGGCCGTCAATGGTGTTTCATGGCCTCACAGATATAAACCACAATAACTCCGCTTCTATTCGCCGTATGCGAATCTGCGACGTAGCAATTTGTAGCATAAAACACGGCCCAACCACCCACCTTATACCGATCTGCGACGAACTTGCATAGTTTCGTCAAACATCGATCGTTTCGAGTGGTAGGCAATCCGGCCGTCAATGGTGATTCATGGCCTCACAGATATAAACAACAATAACTCCGCTTCTATTCGTCGTATGCAAATCTGCGACATAGCAATTTGTAGCTTAAAACACGTCACATCGACTCACCTTGTGCCGATCTGCGACAAACTTGCATAGTTTCGTCAAACATCGATCGTTTCGAGTGGTAGGCAATCCGGCCGTCAATGGTGATTCATGGCCTCACAGATATAAACAACAATAACTCCGCTTCTATTCGTCGTATGCAAATCTGCGACATAGCAATTTGTAGCTTAAAACACGTCACATCGACCCACCTTGTGCCGATCTGGGACGAACTTGCATAGTTTCGTCAAACATCGATCGTTTGGAGTGGAAAGCAATCCGGCCGTCAATGGTGATTCATGGCCTCACAGATATAAACAACAATAACTCCGCTTCTATACGTCGTATGCAAATCTGCGACATAGCAATTTGTAGCAAAAAACACGACTCAACGACCCTCCTTTTACCGATCTGCGACGAACTTGCATGGTTTCGTCAAACGTCGATCATTTCGAGTGGTCGGGAATCCGGCCGTCAATGGTGATTCATGGCCTCACAGATATAAACAACAATAACTCCGCTTCTATTCGTCGTATGCGAATCTGCGACAATGCAATTTTTAGCTTAAAACACGTCCCAACGAACCACCTTATACCGATCTGCGACGAACTTGCATAGTTTTGTCAAACATCCATCGTTTCGAGTGGAAAGTAATCCGGCCGTCAATGGTGATTCATGGCCTCACAGATATAAACAACACTAACTCCGCTTCTATTCGTCGTATGCAAATCTGCGACATTGCAATTTGTAGCTTAAAACACGTCACATCGACCCACCTTGTGCCGATCTGGGACGAACTTGCATAGTTTCGTCAAACATCGATCGTTTGGAGTTAAAAGCAATCCGGCCGTCAATGGTGATTCATGGCCTCACAGATATAAACAACAATAACTCCGCTTCTATACGTCTTATGCAAATCTGCGACATAGCAATTTGTAGCATAAAACACGACCCAACGACCCACCTTTTACCGATCTGCGACGAACTTGCATAGTTTCGTCAAACATCGATCGTTTCGAGTGGTAGGGAATCCGGCCGTCAATGGTGATTCATGGCCTCACAGATATAAACAACAATAACTCCGCTTCTATTCGTCGTATGCAAATCTGCGACATAGCAATTTGTAGCATAAATCACGCCCCAACGAACCACCTTATACCGATCTGCGACGAACTTGCATAGTTTTGTCAAACATCGATCGTTTCGAGTGGAAAGCAATCCGGCCGTCAATGGTGATTCATGGCCTGACAGATATAAACAACTATAACTTCGCTTCTATTCGTCGAATGCAAATCTGCGACATAGCAATTTGTAGCTTAAAACACGACACATCGACCCACCTCATGCCGATCTGCGACGTACTTGTATAGTTTCGTCAAACGTCGATCGTTTCGAGTGGTAGGCAATCCGGTAGTCAATGGCGATTCATGGCCTCACAGACATAAACAACAATAACTCCGCTTCTATTCGTCGTATGCAAATCTGCGACATAGCAATTTGTAGCATAAAACACGTCCCAACGAACCACCTTATACCGATCTGCGACGAACTTGCATAGTTTCGTCAAACATCGATCGTTTCGAGTGGTAGGCAATCCGGCCGTCAATGGTGATTCATGGCCTCACAGATATAAACAACAATAACTCCGCTTCTATTCGTCGTATGCAAATCTGCGACATAGCAATTTGTAGCTTAAAACACGTCACATCGACCCACCTTGTGCCGATCTGGGACGAACTTGCATAGTTTCGTCAAACATCGATCGTTTGGAGTGGAAAGCAATCCGGCCGTCAATGGTGATTCATGGCCTCACAGATATAAACAACAATAACTCCGCTTCTATACGTCGTATGCAAATCTGCGACATAGCAATTTGTAGCAAAAAACACGACTCAACGACCCTCCTTTTACCGATCTGCGACGAACTTGCATAGTTTCGTCAAACATCGATCGTTTCGAGTGGTAGGCAATCCGGCCGTCAATGGTGATTCATGGCCTCACAGATACAAACAACAAAAACTCCGCTTCTATTCGTCGTATGCGAATATGCGACGTAGCAATTTGTAGCATAAAACACGGCCCAACCACCCACCTTATACCGATCTGCGACGAACTTGCATAGTTTCGTCAAACATCGATCGTTTCGAGTTGTAGGCAATCCGGCCGTCAATGGTGATTCATGGCCTCACAGATATAAACAACAATAACTCCGCTTCTATTCGTCGTATGCAAATCTGCGACATAGCAATTTATAGCTTAAAACACGTCACATCGACCCACCTTGTGCCGATCTGCGACAAACTTGCATAGTTTCGTCAAACATCGATCGTTTCGAGTGGTAGGCAATCCGGCCGTCAATGGTGATTCATGGCCTCACAGATATAAACAACAATAACTCCGCTTCTATTCGTCGTATGCAAATCTGCGACATAGCAATTTGTAGCTTAAAACACGTCACATCGACCCACCTTGTGCCGATCTGGGACGAACTTGCATAGTTTCGTCAAACATCGATCGTTTGGAGTGGAAAGCAATCCGGCCGTCAATGGTGATTCATGGCCTCACAGATATAAAAAACAATAACTCCGCTTCTATACGTCGTATGCAAATCTGCGACATAGCAATTTGTAGCAAAAAACACGACACAACGACCCACCTTTTACCGATCTGCGACGAACTTGCATAGTTTCGTCAAACATCGATCGTTTCGAGTGGTAGGGAATCCGGCCGTCAATGGTGTTTCATGGCCTCACAGATATAAACCACAATAACTCCGCTTCTATTCGCCGTATGCGAATCTGCGACGTAGCAATTTGTAGCATAAAACACGGCCCAACCACCCACCTTATACCGATCTGCGACGAACTTGCATAGTTTCGTCAAACATCGATCGTTTCGAGTGGTAGGCAATCCGGCCGTCAATGGTGATTCATGGCCTCACAGATATACCCCACAATAACTCCGCTTCTATTCGTCGCATGCGAATCTGCGACATAGCAATTTGTAGCTTAAAACACGCCCCAACGAATCACCTTATACCGATCTGCGACGAACATGCATAGTTTTGTCAAACATCGATCGTTTTGAGTGGAAAGCAATCCGGCCGTCAATGGTGATTCACGGCCTGACAGATATAAACAACTATAACTCCGCTTCTATTCGTCGAATGCAAATCTGCGACATAGCAATTTGTAGCTTAAAACACGTCACATCGAACCACCTTGTGCCGATCTACGACGAACTTGCATAGTTTCGTCAAACGTCGATCGTTTCGAGTGGTAGGCAATCCGGCCGTCAATGGTGATTCATGGCCTGACAGATATAAACAACTATAACTCCGCTTCTATTCGTCGAATGCAAATCTGCGACATAGCAATTTGTAGCTTAAAACACGTCAAATCGACCCACCTTGTGCCGATCTGCGACGAACTTGCATAGTTTCGTCAAACATCGATCGTTTCGAGTGGTAGGCAATCCGGCCGTCAATGGTGATTCATGGCCTGACAGATATAAACATCAATAACTCCGCTTCTATTCGTCGTATGCGAATATGCGACATAGCAATTTGTAGCTTAAAACACGTCACATCGAACCACCTTGTGCCGATCTGCGACGAACTTGCATAGTTTCGTCAAACGTCGATCATTTCGAGTGGTCGGGAATCCGGCCGTCAATGGTGATTCATGGCCTCACAGATATAAAAAACAATAACTCCGCTTCTATTCGTCGTATGCGAATCTGCGACAATGCAATTTTTAGCTTAAAACACTTCCCAACGAACCACCTTATACCGATCTGCGACGAACTTGCATAGTTTTGTCAAATATCGATCGTTTCGAGTGGAAAGCAATCCGGCCGTCAATGGTGATTCACGGCCTGACAGATATAAACAACTATAACTCCGCTTCTATTCGTCGAATGCAAATCTGCGACATAGCAATTTGTAGCTTAAAACACGTCACATCGAACCACCTTGTGCCGATCTACGACGAACTTGCATAGTTTCGTCAAACGTCGATCGTTTCGAGTGGTAGGCAATCCGGCCGTCAATGGTGATTCATGGCCTCACAGATAAAAACAACTATAACTCCGCTTCTATTCGCCGTATGCAAATCTGCGACGTAGCAATTTGTAGCATAAAACACGGCCCAACCACCCACCTTATACCGATCTGCGACGAACTTGCATATTTTTGTCAATCATCGATCGTTTCGAGTGGAAAGCAATCCGGCCGTCAATGGTGATTCATGGCCTCACAGATATAAACAACTATAACTCCGCTTCTATTCGCCGTATGCAAATCTGCGACGTAGCAATTTGTAGCATAAAACACGCCCCTACGAAGCACCTTATACCGATCTGCGACGAACTTGCATAGTTTTGTCAAACATCGATCGTTTCGAGTGGAAAGTAATCCGGCCGTCAATGGTGATTCATGGCCTCACAGATATAAACAACACTAACTCCGCTTCTATTCGTCGTATGCAAATCTGCGACATTGCAATTTGTAGCTTAAAACACGTCACATCGACCCACCTTGTGCCGATCTGGGACGAACTTGCATAGTTTCGTCAAACATCGATCGTTTGGAGTGAAAAGCAATCCGGCCGTCAATGGTGATTCATGGCCTCACAGATATAAACAACAATAACTCCGCTTCTATACGTCTTATGCAAATCTGCGACATAGCAATTTGTAGCATAAAACACGACCCAACGACCCACCTTTTACCGATCAGCGACGAACTTGCATAGTTTCGTCAAACATCGATCGTTTCGAGTGGTAGGGAATCCGGCCGTCAATGGTGATTCATGGCCTCACAGATATAAACAACAATAACTCCGCTTCTATTCGTCGTATGCAAATCTGCGACATAGCAATTTGTAGCATAAATCACGCCCCAACGAACCACCTTATACCGATCTGCGACGAACTTGCATAGTTTTGTCAAACATCGATCGTTTCGAGTGGAAAGCAATCCGGCCGTCAATGGTGATTCATGACCTGACAGATATAAACAACTATAACTCAGCTTCTATTCGTCGAATGCAAATTTGCGACATAGCGATTTGTAGCTTAAAACACGACACATCGACCCACTTCATGCCGATCTGTGACGTACTTGTATAGTTTCGTCAAACATCGATCGTTTCGAGTGGTAGAGAATCCGGCCGTCGATGGTGATTCATGGCCTCACAGATATAAACAACAATAACTCCGCTTCTATTCGTCGTATGCGAATCTGCGACATAGCAATTTGTAGCTTAAAACACGACATATCGACCCACCTCATGCCGATCTGCGACGTACTTGTATAGTTTCGTCAAACATCGATCGTTTCGAGTGGAAAGCAATCCGGCCGTCAATGGTGATTCATGGCCTGACAGATATAAACAACTATAACTCCGCTTCCATTCGTCGAATGCAAATCTGCGACATAGCAATTTTTAGCTTAAAACACGTCACATCGACCCACCTTGTGCCGATCTGCGACGAACTTGCATAGTTTCGTCAAACATCGATCGTTTCGAGTGGTAGGCAATCCGGCCGTCAATGGCGATTCATGGCCTCACAGATATAAACAACTGTAACTCCGCTTCTATTCGTCGTATGCGAATCTGCGACCTAGCAATTTGTAGCTTAAAACACGCCCCAATGAACCACTTTATACCGATCTGCGACGAACTTGCATAGTTTCGTCAAACATCGATCGATTCTAGTGGAAAGCAATCCGGCCGTCAATGGTGATTCATGGCCTCACAGATACAAACAACAATAACTCCGCTTCTATACGTCGTATGCGAATCTGCGACATAGCAATTTGTAGCTTAAAACACGTCACATCGACCCACCTTGTGCCGATCTGGGACGAACTTGCATAGTTTCGTCAAACATCGATCGTTTGGAGTGGAAAGCAATCCGGCCGTCAATGGTGATTCATGGCCTCACAGATATAAACAACAATAACTCCGCTTCTATTCGTCGTATGCAAATCTGCGACATAGCAATTTGTAGCATAAAACACGCCCCAACGAACCACCTTATACCGATCTGCGACGAACTTGCATAGTTTTGTCAAACATCAATCGTTTCGAGTGGAAAGCAATCCGGCCGTCAATGGTGATTCATGGCCTGACAGATATAAACAACTATAACTCCGCTTCTATTCGTCGAATGCAAATGTGCGACATAGCAATTTGTAGCTTAAAACACGTCACATCGAACCACCTTGTGCCGATCTGCGACGAACTTGCATAGTTTCGTCAATCGTCGATCGTTTCGAGTGGTAGGCAATCCGGTAGTCAATGGCGATTCATGGCCTCACAGATATAAACAACTATAAGTCCGCTTCTATACGTCGTATGCGAATCTGCGACATAGCAATTTGTAGCTTAAAACACGCCCCAACGAACCACCTTATACCGATCTGCGACGAACTTGCATAGTTTCGTCAAACATCGATCGATTCTAGTGGAAAGCAATCCGGCCGTCAATGGTGATTCATGGCCTCACAGATACAAACAACAATAACTCCGCTTCTATACGTCGTATGCGAATCTGCGACATAGCAATTTGTAGCTGAAAACACGTCACATCGACCCACCTTGTGCCGATCTGGGACGAACTTGCATAGTTTCGTCAAACATCGATCGTTTGGAGTGGAAAGCAATCCGGCCGTCAATGGTGATTCATGGCCTCACAGATATAAACAACTATAACTCCGCTTCTATTCGTCGGATGCAAATCTACGACATAGCAATTTGTAGCTTAAAACACGTCACATCGACCCACCTTGTGCCGATCTGGGATGAACTTGCATAGTTTCGTCAAACATCGATGGTTTCGAGTGGTAGGCAATCCGGCCGTTAATGGTGATTCATGGCCTCACAGATATAAACAACAATAACTCCGCTTCTATTCGTCGAATGCAAATCTGCGACATAGCTATTTGTAGCTTCAAACATGGCCCAACGACCCACATTATACCGATCTGCGACGAACTTGCATAGTTTCGTCAAACGTCGATCGTTTCGAGTGGTAGGCAATCCGGCCGCCAATGGTGATTCATGGCCTCACAGATATAGACAACAATAACTCGGCTTCTATTCGTCGTATGCGAATCTGCGACATAGCAATTTTTAGCTCAAAACACGCCCCAACGAACCACCTGATATTGATCTGCGACGAACTTGCATAGTTTCGTCAAACATCGATCGTTTCGAGTGGTAGGGAATCCGGCCGTCAATGGTGTTTCATGGCCTCACAGATATAAACCACAATAACTCCGCTTCTATTCGCCGTATGCGAATCTGCGACGTAGCAATTTGTAGCATAAAACACGGCCCAACCACCCACCTTATACCGATCTGCGACGAACTTGCATAGTTTCGTCAAACATCGATCGTTTCGAGTGGTAGGCAATCCGGCCGTCAATGGTGATTCATGGCCTCACAGATATACCCCACAATAACTCCGCTTCTATTCGTCGCATGCGAATCTGCGACATAGCAATTTGTAGCTTAAAACACGCCCCAACGAATCACCTTATACCGATCTGCGACGAACTTGCATAGTTTTGTCAAACATCGATCGTTTTGAGTGGAAAGCAATCCGGCCGTCAATGGTGATTCACGGCCTGACAGATATAAACAACTATAACTCCGCTTCTATTCGTCGAATGCAAATCTGCGACATAGCAATTTGTAGCTTAAAACACGTCACATCGAACCACCTTGTGCCGATCTGCGACGAACTTGCATAGTTTCGTCAAACATCGATCGTTTCGAGTGGTAGGCAATCCGGCCGTCAATCGTGATTCATGGCCTGACAGATATAAACAACTATAACTCCGCTTCTATTCGTCGAATGCAAATCTGCGACATAGCAATTTGTAGCTTAAAACACGTCAAATCGACCCACCTTGTGCCGATCTGCGACGAACTTGCATAGTTTCGTCAAACATCGATCGTTTCGAGTGGTAGGCAATCCGGCCGTCAATGGTGATTCATGGCCTCACAGATATAAACATCAATAACTCCGCTTCTATTCGTCGTATGCGAATATGCGACATAGCAATTTGTAGCTTAAAACACGTCACATCGACCCACCTTCCGCCGATCTGCGACGAACTTGCATGGTTTCGTCAAACGTCGATCATTTCGAGTGGTCGGGAATCCGGCCGTCAATGGTGATTCATGGCCTCACAGATATAAACAACAATAACTCCGCTTCTATTCGTCGTATGCGAATCTGCGACAATGCAATTTTTAGCTTAAAACACGTCCCAACGAACCACCTTATACCGATCTGCGACGAACTTGCATAGTTTTGTCAAATATCGATCGTTTCGAGTGGAAAGCAATCCGGCCGTCAATGGTGATTCACGGCCTGACAGATATAAACAACTATAACTCCGCTTCTATTCGTCGAATGCAAATCTGCGACATAGCAATTTGTAGCTTAAAACACGTCACATCGAACCACCTTGTGCCGATCTACGACGAACTAGCATAGTTTCGTCAAACGTCGATCGTTTCGAGTGGTAGGCAATCCGGCCGTCAATGGTGATTCATGGCCTCACAGATATAAACAACTATAACTCCGCTTCTATTCGCCGTATGCTAATCTGCGACGTAGCAATTTGTAGCATAAAACACGGCCCAACCACCCACCTTATACCGATCTGCGACGAACTTGCATATTTTTGTCAATCATCGATCGTTTCGAGTGGAAAGCAATCCGGCCGTCAATGGTGATTCATGGCCTCACAGATATAAACAACTATAACTCCGCTTCTATTCGCCGTATGCAAATCTGCGACGTAGCAATTTGTAGCATAAAACACGCCCCTACGAAGCACCTTATACCGATCTGCGACGAACTTGCATAGTTTTGTCAAACATCGATCGTTTCGAGTGGAAAGTAATCCGGCCGTCAATGGTGATTCATGGCCTCACAGATATAAACAACACTAACTCCGCTTCTATTCGTCGTATGCAAATCTGCGACATTGCAATTTGTAGCTTAAAACACGTCACATCGACCCACCTTGTGCCGATCTGGGACGAACTTGCATAGTTTCGTCAAACATCGATCGTTTGGAGTGAAAAGCAATCCGGCCGTCAATGGTGATTCATGGCCTCACAGATATAAACAACAATAACTCCGCTTCTATACGTCTTATGCAAATCTGCGACATAGCAATTTGTAGCATAAAACACGACCCAACGACCCACCTTTTACCGATCAGCGACGAACTTGCATAGTTTCGTCAAACATCGATCGTTTCGAGTGGTAGGGAATCCGGCCGTCAATGGTGATTCATGGCCTCACAGATATAAACAACAATAACTCCGCTTCTATTCGTCGTATGCAAATCTGCGACATAGCAATTTGTAGCATAAATCACGCCCCAACGAACCACCTTATACCGATCTGCGACGAACTTGCATAGTTTTGTCAAACATCGATCGTTTCGAGTGGAAAGCAATCCGGCCGTCAATGGTGATTCATGACCTGACAGATATAAACAACTATAACTCAGCTTCTATTCGTCGAATGCAAATTTGCGACATAGCGATTTGTAGCTTAAAACACGACACATCGACCCACTTCATGCCGATATGTGACGTACTTGTATAGTTTCGTCAAACATCGATCGTTTCGAGTGGTAGGGAATCCGGCCGTCGATGGTGATTCATGGCCTCACAGATATAAACAACAATAACTCCGCTTCTATTCGTCGTATGCGAATCTGCGACATAGCAATTTGTAGCTTAAAACACGACACATCGACCCACCTCATGCCGATCTGCGACGTACTTGTATAGTTTCGTCAAACATCGATCGTTTCGAGTGGAAAGCAATCCGGCCGTCAATGGTGATTCATGGCCTGACAGATATAAACAACTATAACTCCGCTTCCATTCGTCGAATGCAAATCTGCGACATAGCAATTTTTAGCTTAAAACACGTCACATCGACCCACCTTGTGCCGATCTGCGACGAACTTGCATAGTTTCGTCAAACATCGATCGTTTCGAGTGGTAGGCAATCCGGCCGTCAATGGTGATTCATGGCCTCACAGATATAAACAACAATAACTCCGCTTCTATTCGTCGTATGCGAATATGCGACATAGCAATTTGGAGCTTAAAACACGTCACATCGACCCACCTTCTGCCGATCTGCGACGAACTTGCATGGTTTCGTCAAACTTCGATCGTTTCGAGTGGTATGGAATCCGGCCGTCAATGGTGATTCATGGCCTCACAGATATAAACAACAATAACTCCGCTTCTATTCGTCGTATGCAAATCTGCGACATAGCAATTTGTAGCATAAAACACGCCCCAACTAACCACCTTATACCGATCTGCGACGAACTTGCATAGTTTTGTCAAACATCGATCGTTTCGAGTGGAAAGCAATCCGGCCGTCAATGGTGATTCATGGCCTCACAGATATAAACAACTATAAGTCCGCTTCTATACGTCGTATGCGAATCTGCGACATAGCAATTTGTAGCTTAAAACACGCCCCAACGAACCACCTTATACCGATCTGCGACGAACTTGCATAGTTTCGTCAAACATCGATCGTTTCGAGTGGAAAGCAATCCGGCCGTCAATGGCGATTCATGGCCTCACAGATATAAACAACTGTAACTCCGCTTCTATTCGTCGTATGCGAATCTGCGACCTAGCAATTTGTAGCTTAAAACACGCCCCAATGAACCACTTTATACCGATCTGCGACGAACTTGCATAGTTTCGTCAAACATCGATCGATTCTAGTGGAAAGCAATCCGGCCGTCAATGGTGATTCATGGCCTCACAGATACAAACAACAATAACTCCGCTTCTATACGTCGTATGCGAATCTGCGACATAGCAATTTGTAGCTTAAAACACGTCACATCGACCCACCTTGTGCCGATCTGGGACGAACTTGCATAGTTTCGTCAAACATCGATCGTTTGGAGTGGAAAGCAATCCGGCCGTCAATGGTGATTCATGGCCTCACAGATATAAACAACAATAACTCCGCTTCTATTCGTCGTATGCGAATATGCGACATAGCAATTTGTAGCTTAAAACACGTCACATCGACCCACCTTCTGCCGATCTGCGACGAACTTGCATGGTTTCGTCAAACGTCGATCGTTTCGAGTGGTAGGCAATCCGGCCGTCAATGGTGATTCATGGCCTCACAGATATAAACAACAATAACTCCGCTTCTATTCGTCGTATGCAAATCTGCGACATAGCAATTTGTAGCATAAAACACGCCCCAACGAACCACCTTATACCGATCTGCGACGAACTTGCATAGTTTTGTCAAACATCAATCGTTTCGAGTGGAAAGCAATCCGGCCGTCAATGGTGATTCATGGCCTGACAGATATAAACAACTATAACTCCGCTTCTATTCGTCGAATGCAAATGTGCGACATAGCAATTTGTAGCTTAAAACACGTCACATCGAACCACCTTGTGCCGATCTGCGACGAACTTGCATAGTTTCGTCAATCGTCGATCGTTGCGAGTGGTAGGCAATCCGGTAGTCAATGGCGATTCATGGCCTCACAGATATAAACAACTATAAGTCCGCTTCTATACGTCGTATGCGAATCTGCGACATAGCAATTTGTAGCTTAAAACACGCCCCAACGAACCACCTTATACCGATCTGCGACGAACTTGCATAGTTTCGTCAAACATCGATCGATTCTAGTGGAAAGCAATCCGGCCGTCAATGGTGATTCATGGCCTCACAGATATAAACAACTATAACTCCGCTTCTATTCGTCGGATGCAAATCTACGACATAGCAATTTGTAGCTTAAAACACGTCACATCGACCCACCTTGTGCCGATCTGGGATGAACTTGCATAGTTTCGTCAAACATCGATGGTTTCGAGTGGTAGGCAATCCGGCCGTCAATGGTGATTCATGGCCTCACAGATATAAACAACAATAACTCCGCTTCTATTCGTCGAATGCAAATCTGCGACATAGCTATTTGTAGCTTCAAACATGGCCCAACGACCCACATTGTACCGATCTGCGACGAACTTGCATAGTTTCGTCAAACGTCGATCGTTTCGAGTGGTAGGCAATCCGGCCGCCAATGGTGATTCATGGCCTCACAGATATAGACAACAATAACTCGGCTTCTATTCGTCGTATGCGAATCTGCGACATAGCAATTTTTAGCTCAAAACACGCCCCAACGAACCACCTGATATTGATCTGCGACGAACTTGCATAGTTTTGTCAAACATCGATCGTTTCTAGTGGAAAGCAATCCGGCCGTCAATGGTGATTCATGGCCTCACAGATATAAATATCGATAACTCCGCTTCTATTCGTCGTATGCGAATCTGCGACATAGCGATTTGTAGCTTAAAACATGGCCCAACGACCCACCTTATACCCATCTGCGACGAACTTGCATAGTTTTGTCAAACATCGATTGTTTCGAGTGGAAAGCAATCCGGCCGGCAATGGTGATTCATGGCCTGACAGATATAAACAACTATAACTCCGCTTCTAGTCGTCGAATGCAAATCTGCGACATAGCAATTTGTAGCTTAAAACACGTCACATCGACCCACCTTGTGCCGATCTGCGACGAACTTGCATAGTTTCGTCAAACATCGATCGTTTCGAGTGGTAGGCAATCCGGCCGTCAATGGTGATTCATGGCCTCACAGATATAAACATCAATAACTCCGCTTCTATTCGTCGTATGCGAATATGCGACATAGCAATTTGTAGCTTAAAACACGTCACATCGACCCACCTTCCGCCGATCTGCGACGAACTTGCATGGTTTCGTCAAACGTCGATCATTTCGAGTGGTCGGGAATCCGGCCGTCAATGGTGATTCATGGCCTCACAGATATAAACAACAATAACTCCGCTTCTATTCGTCGTATGCGAATCTGCGACAATGCAATTTTTAGCTTAAAACACGTCCCAACGAACCACCTTATACCGATCTGCGACGAACTTGCATAGTTTTGTCAAATATCGATCGTTTCGAGTGGAAAGCAATCCGGCCGTCAATGGTGATTCACGGCCTGACAGATATAAACAACTATAACTCCGCTTCTATTCGTCGAATGCAAATCTGCGACATAGCAATTTGTAGCTTAAAACACGTCACATCGAACCACCTTGTGCCGATCTACGACGAACTTGCATAGTTTCGTCAAACGTCGATCGTTTCGAGTGGTAGGCAATCCGGCCGTCAATGGTGATTCATGGCCTCACAGATATAAACAACACTAACTCCGCTTCTATTCGTCGTATGCAAATCTGCGACGTAGCAATTTGTAGCATAAAACACGGCCCAACCACCCACCTTATACCGATCTGCGACGAACTTGCATATTTTTGTCAATCATCGATCGTTTCGAGTGGAAAGCAATCCGGCCGTCAATGGTGATTCATGGCCTCACAGATATAAACATCAATAACTCCGCTTCTATTCGTCGTATGCGAATATGCGACATAGCAATTTGTAGCTTAAAACACGTCACATCGACCCACCTTCCGCCGATCTGCGACGAACTTGCATGGTTTCGTCAAACGTCGATCATTTCGAGTGGTCGGGAATCCGGCCGTCAATGGTGATTCATGGCCTCACAGATATAAACAACAATAACTCCGCTTCTATTCGTCGTATGCGAATCTGCGACAATGCAATTTTTAGCTTAAAACACGTCCCAACGAACCACCTTATACCGATCTGCGACGAACTTGCATAGTTTTGTCAAATATCGATCGTTTCGAGTGGAAAGCAATCCGGCCGTCAATGGTGATTCACGGCCTGACAGATATAAACAACTATAACTCCGCTTCTATTCGTCGAATGCAAATCTGCGACATAGCAATTTGTAGCTTAAAACACGTCACATCGAACCACCTTGTGCCGATCTACGACGAACTTGCATAGTTTCGTCAAACGTCGATCGTTTCGAGTGGTAGGCAATCCGGCCGTCAATGGTGATTCATGGCCTCACAGATATAAACAACACTAACTCCGCTTCTATTCGTCGTATGCAAATCTGCGACATAGCAATTTGTAGCATAAAACACGGCCCAACCACCCACCTTATACCGATCTGCGACGAACTTGCATATTTTTGTCAATCATCGATCGTTTCGAGTGGAAAGCAATCCGGCCGTCAATGGTGATTCATGGCCTCACAGATATAAACAACTATAACTCCGCTTCTATTCGCCGTATGCAAATCTGCGACGTAGCAATTTGTAGCATAAAACACGCCCCTACGAAGCACCTTTTACCGATCTGCGACGAACTTGCATAGTTTCGTCAAACATCGATGGTTTCGAGTGGTAGGCAATCCGGCCGTCAATGGTGATTCATGGCCTCACAGATATAAACAACAATAACTCCGCTTCTATTCGTCGTATGCGAATATGCGACATAGCAATTTGGAGCTTAAAACACGTCACACCGACCCACCTTCTGCCGATCTGCGACGAACTTGCATGGTTTCGTCAAACTTCGATCGTTTCGAGTGGTGGGGAATCCGGCCGTCAATGGTGATTCATGGCCTCACAGATATAAACAACTATAACTCCGCTTCTATTCGCCGTATGCAAATCTGCGACGTAGCAATTTGTAGCATAAAACAGGCCCCTACGAAGCACCTTATACCGATCTGCGACGAACTTGCATAGTTTTGTCAAACATCGATCGTTTCGAGTGGAAAGCAATCCGGCCGTCAATGGTGATTCATGGCCTCACAGATATAAACAACACTAACTCCGCTTCTATTCGTCGTATGCAAATCTGCGACATTGCAATTTGTAGCTTAAAACACGTCACATCGACCCACCTTGTGCCGATCTGGGACGAACTTGCATAGTTTCGTCAAACATCGATCGTTTGGAGTGAAAAGCAATCCGGCCGTCAGTGGTGATTCATGGCCTCACAGATATAAACAACAATAACTCCGCTTCTATTCGTCGTATGCAAATCTGCGACATAGCAATTTGTAGCATAAATCACGCCCCAACGAACCACCTTATACCGATCTGCGACGAACTTGCATAGTTTTGTCAAACATCGATCGTTTCGAGTGGAAAGCAATCCGGCCGTCAATGGTGATTCATGGCCTGACAGATATAAACAACTATAACTTCGCTTCTATTCGTCGAATGCAAATCTGCGACATAGCAATTTGTAGCTTAAAACACGACACATCGACCCACCTCATGCCGATCTGCGACGTACTTGTATAGTTTCGTCAAACGTCGATCGTTTCGAGTGGTAGGCAATCCGGTAGTCAATGGCGATTCATGGCCTCACAGACATAAACAACAATAACTCCGCTTCTATTCGTCGTATGCAAATCTGCGACATAGCAATTTGTAGCATAAAACACGTCCCAACGAACCACCTTATACCGATCTGCGACGAACTTGCATAGTTTTGTCAAACATCGATCGTTTCGAGTGGAAAGCAATCCGGCGGTCAATGGTGATTCATGGCCTCACAGATATAAACAACAATAACTCCGCTTCTATACGTCGTATGCAAATCTGCGACATAGCAATTTGTAGCATAAAACACGACCCAACGACCCACCTTTTACCGATCTGCGACGAACTTGCATAGTTTCGTCAAACATCGATGGTTTCGAGTGGTAGGCAATCCGGCCGTCAATGGTGATTCATGGCCTCACAGATATAAACAACAATAACTCCGCTTCTATTCGTCGTATGCGAATATGCGACATAGCAATTTGTAGCTTAAAACACGTCACATCGAACCACCTTGTGCCGATCTGCGACGAACTTGCATAGTTTCGTCAATCGTCGATCGTTTCGAGTGGTAGGCAATCCGGTAGTCAATGGCGATTCATGGCCTCACAGATATAAACAACTATAAGTCCGCTGCTATACGTCGTATGCGAATCTGCGACATAGCAATTTGTAGCTTAAAACACGCCCCAACGAACCACCTTATACCGATCTGCGACGAACTTGCATAGTTTCGTCAAACATCGATCGATTCTAGTGGAAAGCAATCCGGCCGTCAATGGTGATTCATGGCCTCACAGATATAAACAACTATAACTCCGCTTCTATTCGTCGGATGCAAATCTACGACATAGCAATTTGTAGCTTAAAACACGTCACATCGACCCACCTTGTGCCGATCTGGGATGAACTTGCATAGTTTCGTCAAACATCGATGGTTTCGAGTGGTAGGCAATCCGGCCGTCAATGGTGATTCATGGCCTCACAGATATAAACAACAATAACTCCGCTTCTATTCGTCGAATGCAAATCTGCGACATAGCTATTTGTAGCTTCAAACATGGCCCAACGACCCACATTATACCGATCTGCGACGAACGTGCATAGTTTCGTCAAACGTCGATCGTTTCGAGTGGTAGGCAATCCGGCCGCCAATGGTGATTCATGGCCTCACAGATATAGACAACAATAACTCGGCTTCTATTCGTCGTATGCGAATCTGCGACATAGCAATTTGTAGCTCAAAACACGCCCCAACGAACCACCTGATATTGATCTGCGACGAACTTGCATAGTTTTGTCAAACATCGATCGTTTCTAGTGGAAAGCAATCCGGCCGTCAATGGTGATTCATGGCCTCACAGATATAAATATCGATAACTCCGCTTCTATTCGTCGTATGCGAATCTGCGACATAGCGATTTGTAGCTTAAAACATGGCCCAACGACCCACCTTATACCCATCTGCGACGAACTTGCATAGTTTTGTCAAACATCGATTGTTTCGAGTGGAAAGCAATCCGGCCGGCAATGGTGATTCATGGCCTGACAGATATAAACACCTATAACTCCGCTTCTATTCGTCGAATGCAAATCTGCGACATAGCAATTTGTAGCTTAAAACACGTCACATCGACCCACCTTGTGCCGATCTGCGACGAACTTGCATAGTTTCGTCAAACATCGATCGTTTCGAGTGGTAGGCAATCCGGCCGTCAATGGTGATTCATGGCCTCACAGATATAAACATCAATAACTCCGCTTCTATTCGTCGTATGCGAATATGCGACATAGCAATTTGGAGCTTAAAACACGTCACATCGACCCACCTTCTGCCGATCTGCGACGAACTTGCATGGTTTCGTCAAACTTCGATCGTTTCGAGTGGTGGGGAATCCGGCCGTCAATGGTGATTCATGGCCTCACAGATATAAACAACAATAACTCCGCTTCTATTCGTCGTATGCAAATCTGCGACATAGCAATTTGTAGCATAAAACACGCCCCAACTAACCACCTTATACCGATCTGCGACGAACTTGCATAGTTTTGTCAAACATCGATCGTTTCGAGTGGAAAGCAATCCGGCCGTCAATGGCGATTCATGGCCTCACAGATATAAACAACTATAAGTCCGCTTCTATACGTCGTATGCGAATCTGCGACATAGCAATTTGTAGCTTAAAACACGCCCCAACGAACCACCTTATACCGATCTGCGACGAACTTGCATAGTTTCGTCAAACATCGATCGTTTCGAGTGGAAAGCAATCCGGCCGTCAATGGCGATTCATGGCCTCACAGATATAAACAACTGTAACTCCGCTTCTATTCGTCGTATGCGAATCTGCGACCTAGCAATTTGTAGCTTAAAACACGCCCCAATGAACCACTTTATACCGATCTGCGACGAACTTGCATAGTTTCGTCAAACATCGATCGATTCTAGTGGAAAGCAATCCGGCCGTCAATGGTGATTCATGGCCTCACAGATACAAACAACAATAACTCCGCTTCTATACGTCGTATGCGAATCTGCGACATAGCAATTTGTAGCTTAAAACACGTCACATCGACCCACCTTGTGCCGATCTGGGACGAACTTGCATAGTTTCGTCAAACATCGATCGTTTGGAGTGAAAAGCAATCCGGCCGTCAGTGGTGATTCATGGCCTCACAGATATAAACAACAATAACTCCGCTTCTATACGTCTTATGCAAATCTGCGACATAGCAATTTGTAGCATAAAACACGACCCAACGACCCACCTTTTACCGATCTGCGACGAACTTGCATAGTTTCGTCAAACATCGATCGTTTCGAGTGGTAGGGAATCCGGCCGTTAATGGTGATTCATGGCCTCACAGATATAAACAACAATAACTCCGCTTCTATTCGTCGTATGCAAATCTGCGACATAGCAATTTGTAGCATAAATCACGCCCCAACGAACCACCTTATACCGATCTGCGACGAACTTGCATAGTTTTGTCAAACATCGATCGTTTCGAGTGGAAAGCAATCCGGCCGTCAATGGTGATTCATGGCCTGACAGATATAAACAACTATAACTTCGCTTCTATTCGTCGAATGCAAATCTGCGACATAGCAATTTGTAGCTTAAAACACGACACATCGACCCACCTCATGCCGATCTGCGACGTACTTGTATAGTTTCGTCAAACGTCGATCGTTTCGAGTGGTAGGCAATCCGGTAGTCAATGGCGATTCATGGCCTCACAGACATAAACAACAATAACTCCGCTTCTATTCGTCGTATGCAAATCTGCGACATAGCAATTTGTAGCATAAAACACGTCCCAACGAACCACCTTATACCGATCTGCGACGAACTTGCATAGTTTTGTCAAACATCGATCGTTTCGAGTGGAAAGCAATCCGGCGGTCAATGGTGATTCATGGCCTCACAGATATAAACAACAATAACTCCGCTTCTATACGTCGTATGCAAATCTGCGACATAGCAATTTGTAGCATAAAACACGACCCAACGACCCACCTTTTACCGATCTGCGACGAACTTGCATAGTTTCGTCAAACATCGATGGTTTCGAGTGGTAGGCAATCCGGCCGTCAATGGTGATTCATGGCCTCACAGATATAAACAACAATAACTCCGCTTCTATTCGTCGTATGCGAATATGCGACATAGCAATTTGGAGCTTAAAACACGTCACATCGACCCACCTTCTGCCGATCTGCGACGAACTTGCATGGTTTCGTCAAACGTCGATCGTTTCGAGTGGTAGGGAATCCGGCCGTCAATGGTGATTCATGGCCTCACAGATATAAACAACAATAACTCCGCTTCTATTCGTCGTATGCAAATCTGCGACATAGCAATTTGTAGCATAAAACACGCCCCAACGAACCACCTTATACCGATCTGCGACGAACTTGCATAGTTTTGTCAAACATCAATCGTTTCGAGTGGAAAGCAATCCGGCCGTCAATGGTGATTCATGGCCTGACAGATATAAACAACTATAACTCCGCTTCTATTCGTCGAATGCAAATGTGCGACATAGCAATTTGTAGCTTAAAACACGTCACATCGAACCACCTTGTGCCGATCTGCGACGAACTTGCATAGTTTCGTCAATCGTCGATCGTTTCGAGTGGTAGGCAATCCGGTAGTCAATGGCGATTCATGGCCTCACAGATATAAACAACTATAAGTCCGCTTCTATACGTCGTATGCGAATCTGCGACATAGCAATTTGTAGCTTAAAACACGCCCCAACGAACCACCTTATACCGATCTGCGACGAACTTGCATAGTTTCGTCAAACATCGATCGATTCTAGTGGAAAGCAATCCGGCCGTCAATGGTGATTCATGGCCTCACAGATATAAACAACTATAACTCCGCTTCTATTCGTCGGATGCAAATCTACGACATAGCAATTTGTAGCTTAAAACACGTCACATCGACCCACCTTGTGCCGATCTGGGATGAACTTGCATAGTTTCGTCAAACATCGATGGTTTCGAGTGGTAGGCAATCCGGCCGTCAATGGTGATTCATGGCCTCACAGATATAAACAACAATAACTCCGCTTCTATTCGTCGAATGCAAATCTGCGACATAGCTATTTGTAGCTTCAAACATGGCCCAACGACCCACATTATACCGATCTGCGACGAACTTGCATAGTTTCGTCAAACGTCGATCGTTTCGAGTGGTAGGCAATCCGGCCGCCAATGGTGATTCATGGCCTCACAGATATAGACAACAATAACTCGGCTTCTATTCGTCGTATGCGAATCTGCGACATAGCAATTTGTAGCTCAAAACACGCCCCAACGAACCACCTGATATTGATCTGCGACGAACTTGCATAGTTTTGTCAAACATCGATCGTTTCTAGTGGAAAGCAATCCGGCCGTCAATGGTGATTCATGGCCTCACAGATATAAATATCGATAACTCCGCTTCTATTCGTCGTATGCGAATCTGCGACATAGCGATTTGTAGCTTAAAACATGGCCCAACGACCCACCTTATACCCATCTGCGACGAACTTGCATAGTTTTGTCAAACATCGATTGTTTCGAGTGGAAAGCAATCCGGCCGGCAATGGTGATTCATGGCCTGACAGATATAAACAACTATAACTCCGCTTCTATTCGTCGAATGCAAATCTGCGACATAGCAATTTGTAGCTTAAAACACGTCACATCGACCCACCTTGTGCCGATCTGCGACGAACTTGCATAGTTTCGTCAAACATCGATCGTTTCGAGTGGTAGGCAATCCGGCCGTCAATGGTGATTCATGGCCTCACAGATATAAACATCAATAACTCCGCTTCTATTCGTCGTATGCGAATATGCGACATAGCAATTTGTAGCTTAAAACACGTCACATCGACCCACCTTCCGCCGATCTGCGACGAACTTGCATGGTTTCGTCAAACGTCGATCATTTCGAGTGGTCGGGAATCCGGCCGTCAATGGTGATTCATGGCCTCACAGATATAAACAACAATAACTCCGCTTCTATTCGTCGTATGCGAATCTGCGACAATGCAATTTTTAGCTTAAAACACGTCCCAACGAACCACCTTATACCGATCTGCGACGAACTTGCATAGTTTTGTCAAATATCGATCGTTTCGAGTGGAAAGCAATCCGGCCGTCAATGGTGATTCACGGCCTGACAGATATAAACAACTATAACTCCGCTTCTATTCGTCGAATGCAAATCTGCGACATAGCAATTTGTAGCTTAAAACACGTCACATCGAACCACCTTGTGCCGATCTACGACGAACTTGCATAGTTTCGTCAAACGTCGATCGTTTCGAGTGGTAGGCAATCCGGCCGTCAATGGTGATTCATGGCCTCACAGATATAAACAACTATAACTCCGCTTCTATTCGCCGTATGCAAATCTGCGACGTAGCAATTTGTAGCATAAAACACGGCCCAACCACCCACCTTATACCGATCTGCGACGAACTTGCATATTTTTGTCAATCATCGATCGTTTCGAGTGGAAAGCAATCCGGCCGTCAATGGTGATTCATGGCCTCACAGATATAAACAACTATAACTCCGCTTCTATTCGCCGTATGCAAATCTGCGACGTAGCAATTTGTAGCATAAAACACGCCCCTACGAAGCACCTTATACCGATCTGCGACGAACTTGCATAGTTTTGTCAAACATCGATCGTTTCGAGTGGAAAGTAATCCGGCCGTGAATGGTGATTCATGGCCTCACAGATATAAACAACACTAACTCCGCTTCTATACGTCGTATGCAAATCTGCGACATAGCAATTTGTAGCATAAAACACGACCCAACGACCCACCTTTTACCGATCTGCGACGAACTTGCATAGTTTCGTCAAACATCGATCGTTTCGAGTGGTAGGCAATCCGGCCGTCAATGGTGATTCATGGCCTCACAGATATAAACAACAATAACTCCGCTTCTATTCGTCGTATGCAAATCTGCGACATATCAATTTGTAGCTTAAAACACGTCACATCGAACCACCTTGTGCCGATCTGGGACGAACTTGCATAGTTTCGTCAAACATCGATCGTTTGGAGTGAAAAGCAATCCGGCCGTCAATGGTGATTCATGGCCTCACAGATATAAACAACAATAACTCCGCTTCTATACGTCTTATGCAAATCTGCGACATAGCAATTTGTAGCATAAAACACGACCCAACGACCCACCTTTTACCGATCTGCGACGAACTTGCATAGTTTCGTCAAACATCGATCGTTTCGAGTGGTAGGGAATCCGGCCGTCAATGGTGATTCATGGCCTCACAGATATAAACAACAATAACTCCGCTTCTATTCGTCGTATGCAAATCTGCGACATAGCAATTTGTAGCATAAATCACGCCCCAACGAACCACCTTATACCGATCTGCGACGAACTTGCATAGTTTTGTCAAACATCGATCGTTTCGAGTGGAAAGCAATCCGGCCGTCAATGGTGATTCATGGCCTGACAGATATAAACAACTATAACTTCGCTTCTATTCGTCGAATGCAAATCTGCGACATAGCAATTTGTAGCTTAAAACACGACACATCGACCCACCTCATGCCGATCTGCAACGTACTTGTATAGTTTCGTCAAACGTCGATCGTTTCGAGTGGTAGGCAATCCGGTAGTCAATGGCGATTCATGGCCTCACAGACATAAACAACAATAACTCCGCTTCTATTCGTCGTATGCAAATCTGCGACATAGCAATTTGTAGCATAAAACACGTCCCAACGAACCACCTTATACCGATCTGCGACGAACTTGCATAGTTTTGTCAAACATCGATCGTTTCGAGTGGAAAGCAATCCGGCGGTCAATGGTGATTCATGGCCTCACAGATATAAACAACAATAACTCCGCTTCTATACATCGTATGCAAATCTGCGACATAGCAATTTGTAGCATAAAACACGACCCAACGACCCACCTTTTACCGATCTGCGACGAACTTGCATAGTTTCGTCAAACATCGATCGTTTCGAGTGGTAGGCAATCCGGCCGTCAATGGTGATTCATGGCCTCACAGATATAAACAACAATAACTCCGCTTCTATTCGTCGTATGCAAATCTGCGACATATCAATTTGTAGCTTAAAACACGTCACATGGACCCACCTTGTGCCGATCTGCGACAAACTTGCATAGTTTCGTCAAACATCGATCGTTTCGAGTGGTAGGCAATCCGGCCGTCAATGGTGATTCATGGCCTCACAGATATAAACAACAATAACTCCGCTTCTATTTGTCGTATGCAAATCTGCGACATAGCAATTTGTAGCTTAAAACACGTCACATCGACCCACCTTGTGCCGATCTGCGACAAACTTGCATAGTTTCGTCAAACATCGATCGTTTCGAGTGGTAGGCAATCCGGCCGTCAATGGTGATTCATGGCCTCACAGATATAAACAACAATAACTCCGCTTCTATTCGTCGTATGCAAATCTGCGACATAGCAATTTGTAGCTTAAAACACGTCACATCGACCCACCTTGTGCCGATCTGGGACGAACTTGCATAGTTTCGTCAAACATCGATCGTTTGGAGTGGAAAGCAATCCGGCCGTCAATGGTGATTCATGGCCTCACAGATATAAACAACAATAACTCCGCTTCTATACGTCGTATGCAAATCTGCGACATAGCAATTTGTAGCTCAAAACACGCCCCAACGAACCACCTGATATTGATCTGCGACGAACTTGCATAGTTTTGTCAAACATCGATCGTTTCTAGTGGAAAGCAATCCGGCCGTCAATGGTGATTCATGGCCTCACAGATATAAATATCGATAACTCCGCTTCTATTCGTCGTATGCGAATCTGCGACATAGCGATTTGTAGCTTAAAACATGGCCCAACGACCCACCTTATACCCATCTGCGACGAACTTGCATAGTTTTGTCAAACATCGATTGTTTCGAGTGGAAAGCAATCCGGCCGGCAATGGTGATTCATGGCCTGACAGATATAAACAACTATAACTCCGCTTCTATTCGTCGAATGCAAATCTGCGACATAGCAATTTGTAGCTTAAAACACGTCACATCGACCCACCTTGTGCCGATCTGCGACGAACTTGCATAGTTTCGTCAAACATCGATCGTTTCGAGTGGTAGGCAATCCGGCCGTCAATGGTGATTCATGGCCTCACAGATATAAACATCAATAACTCCGCTTCTATTCGTCGTATGCGAATATGCGACATAGCAATTTGTAGCTTAAAACACGTCACATCGACCCACCTTCCGCCGATCTGCGACGAACTTGCATGGTTTCGTCAAACGTCGATCATTTCGAGTGGTCGGGAATCCGGCCGTCAATGGTGATTCATGGCCTCACAGATATAAACAACAATAACTCCGCTTCTATTCGTCGTATGCGAATCTGCGACAATGCAATTTTTAGCTTAAAACACGTCCCAACGAACCACCTTATACCGATCTGCGACGAACTTGCATAGTTTTGTCAAATATCGATCGTTTCGAGTGGAAAGCAATCCGGCCGTCAATGGTGATTCACGGCCTGACAGATATAAACAACTATAACTCCGCTTCTATTCGTCGAATGCAAATCTGCGACATAGCAATTTGTAGCTTAAAACACGTCACATCGAACCACCTTGTGCCGATCTACGACGAACTTGCATAGTTTCGTCAAACGTCGATCGTTTCGAGTGGTAGGCAATCCGGCCGTCAATGGTGATTCATGGCCTCACAGATATAAACAACTATAACTCCGCTTCTATTCGCCGTATGCAAATCTGCGACGTAGCAATTTGTAGCATAAAACACGGCCCAACCACCCACCTTATACCGATCTGCGACGAACTTGCATATTTTTGTCAATCATCGATCGTTTCGAGTGGAAAGCAATCCGGCCGTCAATGGTGATTCATGGCCTCACAGATATAAACAACTATAACTCCGCTTCTATTCGCCGTATGCAAATCTGCGACGTAGCAATTTGTAGCATAAAACACGCCCCTACGAAGCACCTTATACCGATCTGCGACGAACTTGCATAGTTTTGTCAAACATCGATCGTTTCGAGTGGAAAGTAATCCGGCCGTCAATGGTGATTCATGGCCTCACAGATATAAACAACACTAACTCCGCTTCTATTCGTCGTATGCAAATCTGCGACATTGCAATTTGTAGCTTAAAACACGTCACATCGACCCACCTTGTGCCGATCTGCGACGAACTTGCATAGTTTTGTCAAACATCGATCGTTTCGAGTGGAAAGTAATCCGGCCGTCAATGGTGATTCATGGCCTCACAGATATAAACAACACTAACTCCGCTTCTATTCGTCGTATGCAAATCTGCGACATTGCAATTTGTAGCTTAAAACACGTCACATCGACCCACCTTGTGCCGATCTGGGACGAACTTGCATAGTTTCGTCAAACATCGATCGTTTGGAGTTAAAAGCAATCCGGCCGTCAATGGTGATTCATGGCCTCACAGATATAAACAACAATAACTCCGCTTCTATACGTCTTATGCAAATCTGCGACATAGCAATGTAGCATAAAACACGACCCAACGACCCACCTTTTACCGATCTGCGACGAACTTGCATAGTTTCGTCAAACATCGATCGTTTCGAGTGGTAGGGAATCCGGCCGTCAATGGTGATTCATGGCCTCACAGATATAAACAACAATAACTCCGCTTCTATTCGTCGTATGCAAATCTGCGACATAGCAATTTGTAGCATAAATCACGCCCCAACGAACCACCTTATACCGATCTGCGACGAACTTGCATAGTTTTGTCAAACATCGATCGTTTCGAGTGGAAAGCAATCCGGCCGTCAATGGTGATTCATGGCCTGACAGATATAAACAACTATAACTTCGCTTCTATTCGTCGAATGCAAATCTGCGACATAGCAATTTGTAGCTTAAAACACGACACATCGACCCACCTCATGCCGATCTGCGACGTACTTGTATAGTTTCGTCAAACGTCGATCGTTTCGAGTGGTAGGCAATCCGGTAGTCAATGGCGATTCATGGCCTCACAGACATAAACAACAATAACTCCGCTTCTATTCGTCGTATGCAAATCTGCGACATAGCAATTTGTAGCATAAAACACGTCCCAACGAACCACCTTATACCGATCTGCGACGAACTTGCATAGTTTTGTCAAACATCGATCGTTTCGAGTGGAAAGCAATCCGGCGGTCAATGGTGATTCATGGCCTCACAGATATAAACAACAATAACTCCGCTTCTATACGTCGTATGCAAATCTGCGACATAGCAATTTGTAGCATAAAACACGACCCAACGACCCACCTTTTTCCGATCTGCGACGAACTTGCATAGTTTCGTCAAACATCGATCGTTTCGAGTGGTAGGCAATCCGGCCGTCAATGGTGATTCATGGCCTCACAGATATAAACAACAATAACTCCGCTTCTATTCGTCGTATGCAAATCTGCGACATATCAATTTGTAGCTTAAAACACGTCACATCGACCCACCTTGTGCCGATCTGCGACAAACTTGCATAGTTTCGTCAAACATCGATCGTTTCGAGTGGTAGGCAATCCGGCCGTCAATGGTGATTCATGGCCTCACAGATATAAACAACAATAACTCCGCTTCTATTCGTCGTATGCAAATCTGCGACATAGCAATTTGTAGCTTAAAACACGTCACATCGACCCACCTTGTGCCGATCTGCGACAAACTTGCATAGTTTCGTCAAACATCGATCGTTTCGAGTGGTAGGCAATCCGGCCGTCAATGGTGATTCATGGCCTCACAGATATAAACAACAATAACTCCGCTTCTATTCGTCGTATGCAAATCTGCGACATAGCAATTTGTAGCTTAAAACACGTCACATCGACCCACCTTGTGCCGATCTGGGACGAACTTGCATAGTTTGGTCAAACATCGATCGTTTGCAGTGGAAAGCAATCCGGCCGTCAATGGTGATTCATGGCCTCACAGATATAAACAACAATAACTCCGCTTCTATACGTCGTATGCAAATCTGCGGCATAGCAATTTGTAGCAAAAAACACGACCCAACGACCCACCTTTTACCGATCTGCGACGAACTTGCATAGTTTCGTCAAACATCGATCGTTTCGAGTGGTAGGCAATCCGGCCGTCAATGGTGATTCATGGCCTCACAGATACAAACAACAAAAACTCCGCTTCTATTCGTCGTATGCGAATATGCGACGTAGCAATTTGTAGCATAAAACACGGCCCAACCACCCACCTTATACCGATCTGCGACGAACTTGCATAGTTTCGTCAAACATCGATTGTTTCGAGTTGTAGGCAATCCGGCCGTCAATGGTGATTCATGGCCTCACAGATATAAACAACAATAACTCCGCTTCTATACGTCGTATGCAAATCTGCGACATAGCAATTTGTAGCATAAAACACGGCCCAACCACCCACCTTTTACCGATCTGCGACGAACTTGCATAGTTTCGTCAAACATCGATCGTTTCGAGTGGTAGGCAATCCGGCCGTCAATGGTGATTCATGGCCTCACAGATATAAACAACAATAACTCCGCTTCTATTCGTCGGATGCAAATCTGCGACATATCAATTTGTAGCTTAAAACACGTCACATCGACCCACCTTGTGCCGATCTGCGACAAACTTGCATAGTTTCGTCAAACATCGATCGTTTCGAGTGGTAGGCAATCCGGCCGTCAATGGTGATTCATGGCCTCACAGATATAAACAACAATAACTCCGCTTCTATTCGTCGTATGCAAATCTGCGACATAGCAATTTGTAGCTTAAAACACGTCACATCGACCCACCTTGTGCCGATCTGCGACAAACTTGCATAGTTTCGTCAAACATCGATCGTTTCGAGTGGTAGGCAATCCGGCCGTCAATGGTGATTCATGGCCTCACAGATATAAACAACAATAACTCCGCTTCTATTCGTCGTATGCAAATCTGCGACATAGCAATTTGTAGCTTAAAACACGTCACATCGACCCACCTTGTGCCGATCTGGGACGAACTTGCATAGTTTCGTCAAACATCGATCGTTTGGAGTGGAAAGCAATCCGGCCGTCAATGGTGATTCATGGCCTCACAGATATAAACAACAATAACTCCGCTTCTATACGTCGTATGCAAATCTGCGACATAGCAATTTGTAGCAAAAAACACGACTCAACGACCCACCTTTTACCGATCTGCGACGAACTTGCATAGTTTCGTCAAACATCGATCGTTTCGAGTGGTAGGGAATCCGGCCGTCAATGGTGTTTCATGGCCTCACACATATAAACCACAATAACTCCGCTTCTATTCGCCGTATGCGAATCTGCGACGTAGCAATTTGTAGCATAAAACACGGCCCAACCACCCACCTTATACCGATCTGCGACGAACTTGCATAGTTTCGTCAAACATCGATCGTTTCGAGTGGTAGGCAATCCGGCCGTCAATGGTGATTCATGGCCTCACAGATATAAACCACAATAACTCCGCTTCTATTCGTCGCATGCGAATCTGCGACATAGCAATTTGTAGCTTAAAACACGCCCCAACGAATCACCTTATACCGATCTGCGACGAACTTGCATAGTTTTGTCAAACATCGATCGTTTTGAGTGGAAAGCAATCCGGCCGTCAATGGTGATTCATGGCCTGACAGATATAAACAACTATAACTTCGCTTCTATTCGTCGAATGCAAATCTGCGAGATAGCAATTTGTAGCTTAAAACACGTCACATCGACCCACCTTGTGCCGATCTGCGACGAACTTGCATAGTTTCGTCAAACATCGATCGTTTCGAGTGGTAGGCAATCCGGCCGTCAATGGTGATTCATGGCCTCACAGATATAAACAACAATAACTCCGCTTCTATACGTCGTATGCTCGTATGCAAATCTGCGACATAGCAATTTGTAGCATAAAACACGGCCCAACCACCCACCTTTTACCGATCTGCGACGAACTTGCATAGTTTCGTCAAACATCGATCGTTTCGAGTGGTAGGCAATCCGGCCGTCAATGGTGATTCATGGCCTCACAGATATAAACAACAATAACTCCGCTTCTATTCGTCGTATGCAAATCTGCGACATAGCAATTTGTAGCTTAAAACACGTCACATCGACCCACCTTGTGCCGATCTGGGACGAACTTGCATAGTTTCGTCAAACATCGATCGTTTGGAGTGGAAAGCAATCCGGCCGTCAATGGTGATTCATGGCCTCACAGATATAAACAACAATAACTCCGCTTCTATACGTCGTATGCTCGTATGCAAATCTGCGACGTAGCAATTTGTAGCATAAAACACGGCCCAACCACCCACCTTATACCGATCTGCGACGAACCTGCATATTTTTGTCAATCATCGATCGTTTCGAGTGGAAAGCAATCCGGCCGTCAATGGTGATTCATGGCCTCACAGATATAAACAACTATAACTCCGCTTCTATTCGCCGTATGCAAATCTGCGACGTAGCAATTTGTAGCATAAAACACGCCCCTACGAAGCACCTTATACCGATCTGCGACGAACTTGCATAGTTTTGTCAAACATCGTTCGTTTCGAGTGGAAAGTAATCCGGCCGTCAATGGTGATTCATGGCCTCACAGATATATACAACACTAACTCCGCTTCTATTCGTCGTATGCAAATCGGCGACATTGCAATTTGTAGCTTAAAACACGTCACATCGACCCACCTTGTGCCGATCTGCGACGAACTTGCATAGTTTCGTCAAACATCGATCGTTTCGAGTGGTAGGCAATCCGGCCGTCAATGGTGATTCATGGCCTCACAGATATAAACAACAATAACTCCGCTTCTATACGTCGTATGCAAATCTGCGGCATAGCAATTTGTAGCAAAAAACACGACCCAACGACCCACCTTTTACCGATCTGCGACGAACTTGCATAGTTTCGTCAAACATCGATCGTTTCGAGTGGTAGGCAATCCGGCCGTCAATGGTGATTCATGGCCTCACAGATACAAACAACAAAAACTCCGCTTCTATTCGTCGTATGCGAATATGCGACGTAGCAATTTGTAGCATAAAACACGGCCCAACCACCCACCTTATACCGATCTGCGACGAACTTGCATAGTTTCGTCAAACATCGATCGTTTCGAGTTGTAGGCAATCCGGCCGTCAATGGTGATTCATGGCCTCACAGATATAAACAACAATAACTCCGCTTCTATACGTCGTATGCTCGTATGCAAATCTGCGACATAGCAATTTGTAGCATAAAACACGGCCCAACCACCCACCTTTTACCGATCTGCGACGAACTTGCATAGTTTCGTCAAACATCGATCGTTTCGAGTGGTAGGCAATCCGGCCGTCAATGGTGATTCATGGCCTCACAGATATAAACAACAATAACTCCGCTTCTATTCGTCGTATGCAAATCTGCGACATAGCAATTTGTAGCTTAAAACACGTCACATCGACCCACCTTGTGCCGATCTGGGACGAACTTGCATAGTTTCGTCAAACATCGATCGTTTGGAGTGGAAAGCAATCCGGCCGTCAATGGTGATTCATGGCCTCACAGATATAAACAACAATAACTCCGCTTCTATACGTCGTATGCTCGTATGCAAATCTGCGACGTAGCAATTTGTAGCATAAAACACGGCCCAACCACCCACCTTATACCGATCTGCGACGAACCTGCATATTTTTGTCAATCATCGATCGTTTCGAGTGGAAAGCAATCCGGCCGTCAATGGTGATTCATGGCCTCACAGATATAAACAACTATAACTCCGCTTCTATTCGCCGTATGCAAATCTGCGACGTAGCAATTTGTAGCATAAAACACGCCCCTACGAAGCACCTTATACCGATCTGCGACGAACTTGCATAGTTTTGTCAAACATCGTTCGTTTCGAGTGGAAAGTAATCCGGCCGTCAATGGTGATTCATGGCCTCACAGATATAAACAACACTAACTCCGCTTCTATTCGTCGTATGCAAATCGGCGACATTGCAATTTGTAGCTTAAAACACGTCACATCGACCCACCTTGTGCCGATCTGGGACGAACTTGCATAGTTTCGTCAAACATCGATCGTTTGGAGAGAAAAGCAATCCGGCCGTCAATGGTGATTCATGGCCTCACAGATATAAACAACAATAACTCCGCTTCTATACGTCTTATGCAAATCTGCGACATAGCAATTTGTAGCATAAAACACGACCCAACGACCCACCTTTTACCGATCTGCGACGAACTTGCATAGTTTCGTCAAACATCGATCGTTTCGAGTGGTAGGGAATCCGGCCGTCAATGGTGATTCATGGCCTCACAGATATAAACAACAATAACTCCGCTTCTATTCGTCGTATGCAAATCTGCGACATATCAATTTGTAGCTTAAAACACGTCACATCGACCCACCTTGTGCCGATCTGCGACAAACTTGCATAGTTTCGTCAAACATCGATCGTTTCGAGTGGTAGGCAATCCGGCCGTCAATGGTGATTCATGGCCTCACAGATATAAACAACAATAACTCCGCTTCTATTCGTCGTATGCAAATCTGCGACATAGCAATTTGTAGCTTAAAACACGTCACATCGACCCACCTTGTGCCGATCTGCGACGAACTTGCATAGTTTCGTCAAACATCGATCGTTTCGAGTGGTAGGCAATCCGGCCGTCAATGGTGATTCATGGCCTCACAGATATAAACAACAATAACTCCGCTTCTATTCGTCGTATGCAAATCTGCGACATAGCAATTTGTAGCTTAAAACACGTCACATCGACCCACCTTGTGCCGATCTGGGACGAACTTGCATAGTTTCGTCAAACATTGATCGTTTGGAGTGGAAAGCAATCCGGCCGTCAATGGTGATTCATGGCCTCACAGATATAAACAACAATAACTCCGCTTCTATACGTCGTATGCAAATCTGCGACATAGCAATTTGTAGCTCAAAACACGCCCCAACGAACCACCTGATATTGATCTGCGACGAACTTGCATAGTTTTGTCAAACATCGATCGTTTCTAGTGGAAAGCAATCCGGCCGTCAATGGTGATTCATGGCCTCACAGATATAAATATCGATAACTCCGCTTCTATTCGTCGTATGCGAATCTGCGACATAGCGATTTGTAGCTTAAAACATGGCCCAACGACCCACCTTATATCCATCTGCGACGAACTTGCATAGTTTTGTCAAACATCGATTGTTTCGAGTGGGAAGCAATCCGGCCGGCAATGGTGATTCATGGCCTGACAGATATAAACAACTATAACTCCGCTTCTATTCGTCGAATGCAAATCTGCGACATAGCAATTTGTAGCTTAAAACACGTCACATCGACCCACCTTGTGCCGATCTGCGACGAACTTGCATAGTTTCGTCAAACATCGATCGTTTCGAGTGGTAGGCAATCCGGCCGTCAATGGTGATTCATGGCCTCACAGATATAAACATCAATAACTCCGCTTCTATTCGTCGTATGCGAATATGCGACATAGCAATTTGTAGCTTAAAACACGTCACATCGACCCACCTTCCGCCGATCTGCGACGAACTTGCATGGTTTCGTCAAACGTCGATCATTTCGAGTGGTCGGGAATCCGGCCGTCAATGGTGATTCATGGCCTCACAGATATAAACAACAATAACTCCGCTTCTATTCGTCGTATGCGAATCTGCGACAATGCAATTTTTAGCTTAAAACACGTCCCAACGAACCACCTTATACCGATCTGCGACGAACTTGCATAGTTTTGTCAAATATCGATCGTTTCGAGTGGAAAGCAATCCGGCCGTCAATGGTGATTCACGGCCTGACAGATATAAACAACTATAACTCCGCTTCTATTCGTCGAATGCAAATCTGCGACATAGCAATTTGTAGCTTAAAACACGTCACATCGAACCACCTTGTGCCGATCTACGACGAACTTGCATAGTTTCGTCAAACGTCGATCGTTTCGAGTGGTAGGCAATCCGGCCGTCAATGGTGATTCATGGCCTCACAGATATAAACAACTATAACTCCGCTTCTATTCGCCGTATGCAAATCTGCGACGTAGCAATTTGTAGCATAAAACACGGCCCAACCACCCACCTTATACCGATCTGCGACGAACTTGCATATTTTTGTCAATCATCGATCGTTTCGAGTGGAAAGCAATCCGGCCGTCAATGGTGATTCATGGCCTCACAGATATAAACAACTATAACTCCGCTTCTATTCGCCGTATGCAAATCTGCGACGTAGCAATTTGTAGCATAAAACACGCCCCTACGAAGCACCTTATACCGATCTGCGACGAACTTGCATAGTTTTGTCAAACATCGATCGTTTCGAGTGGAAAGTAATCCGGCCGTCAATGGTGATTCATGGCCTCACAGACATAAACAACACTAACTCCGCTTCTATTCGTCGTATGCAAATCTGCGACATTGCAATTTGTAGCTTAAAACACGTCACATCGACCCACCGTGTGCCGATCTGGGACGAACTTGCATAGTTTCGTCAAACATCGATCGTTTGGAGTTAAAAGCAATCCGGCCGTCAATGGTGATTCATGGCCTCACAGATATAAACAACAATAACTCCGCTTCTATACGTCTTATGCAAATCTGCGACATAGCAATTTGTAGCATAAAACACGACCCAACGACCCACCTTTTACCGATCTGCGACGAACTTGCATAGTTTCGTCAAACATCGATCGTTTCGAGTGGTAGGGAATCCGGCCGTCAATGGTGATTCATGGCCTCACAGATATAAACAACAATAACTCCGCTTCTATTCGTCGTATGCAAATCTGCGACATAGCAATTTGTAGCATAAATCACGCCCCAACGAACCACCTTATACCGATCTGCGACGAACTTGCATAGTTTTGTCAAACATCGATCGTTTCGAGTGGAAAGCAATCCGGCCGTCAATGGTGATTCATGGCCTGACAGATATAAACAACTATAACTTCGCTTCTATTCGTCGAATGCAAATCTGCGACATAGCAATTTGTAGCTTAAAACACGACACATCGACCCACCTCATGCCGATCTGCGACGTACTTGTATAGTTTCGTCAAACGTCGATCGTTTCGAGTGGTAGGCAATCCGGTAGTCAATGGCGATTCATGGCCTCACAGACATAAACAACAATAACTCCGCTTCTATTCGTCGTATGCAAATCTGCGACATAGCAATTTGTAGCATAAAACACGTCCCAACGAACCACCTTATACCGATCTGCGACGAACTTGCATAGTTTTGTCAAACATCGATCGTTTCGAGTGGAAAGCAATCCGGCGGTCAATGGTGATTCATGGCCTCACAGATATAAACAACAATAACTCCGCTTCTATTCGTCGTATGCAAATCTGCGACATAGAAATTTGTAGCATAAAACACGACCCAACGACCCACCTTTTACCGATCTGCGACGAACTTGCATAGTTTCGTCAAACATCGATCGTTTCGAGTGGTAGGCAATCCGGCCGTCAATGGTGATTCATGGCCTCACAGATATAAACAACAATAACTCCGCTTCTATTCGTCGTATGCAAATCTGCGACATATCAATTTGTAGCTTAAAACACGTCACATCGACCCACCTTGTGCCGATCTGCGACAAACTTGCATAGTTTCGTCAAACATCGATCGTTTCGAGTGGTAGGCAATCCGGCCGTCAATGGTGATTCATGGCCTCACAGATATAAACAACAATAACTCCGGTTCTATTCGTCGTATGCAAATCTGCGACATAGCAATATGTAGCTTAAAACACGTCACATCGACCCACCTTGTGCCGATCTGGGACGAACTTGCATAGTTTGGTCAAACATCGATCGTTTGGAGTGGAAAGCAATCCGGCCGTCAATGGTGATTCATGGCCTCACAGATATAAACAACAATAACTCCGCTTCTATACGTCGTATGCAAATCTGCGGCATAGCAATTTGTAGCAAAAAACACGACCCAACGACCCACCTTTTACCGATCTGCGACGAACTTGCATAGTTTCGTCAAACATCGATCGTTTCGAGTGGTAGGCAATCCGGCCGTCAATGGTGATTCATGGCCTCACAGATACAAACAACAAAAACTCCGCTTCTATTCGTCGTATGCGAATATGCGACGTAGCAATTTGTAGCATAAAACACGGCCCAACCACCCACCTTATACCGATCTGCGACGAACTTGCATAGTTTCGTCAAACATCGATCGTTTCGAGTTGTAGGCAATCCGGCCGTCAATGGTGATTCATGGCCTCACAGATATAAACAACAATAACTCCGCTTCTATACGTCGTATGCTCGTATGCAAATCTGCGACATAGCAATTTGTAGCATAAAACACGGCCCAACCACCCACCTTTTACCGATCTGCGACGAACTTGCATAGTTTCGTCAAACATCGATCGTTTCGAGTGGTAGGCAATCCGGCCGTCAATGGTGATTCATGGCCTCACAGATATAAACAACAATAACTCCGCTTCTATTCGTCGTATGCAAATCTGCGACATATCAATTTGTAGCTTAAAACACGTCACATCGACCCACCTTGTGCCGATCTGCGACAAACTTGCATAGTTTCGTCAAACATCGATCGTTTCGAGTGGTAGGCAATCCGGCCGTCAATGGTGATTCATGGCCTCACAGATATAAACAACAATAACTCCGCTTCTATTCGTCGTATGCAAATCTGCGACATAGCAATTTGTAGCTTAAAACACGTCACATCGACCCACCTTGTGCCGATCTGGGACGAACTTGCATAGTTTCGTCAAACATCGATCGTTTGGAGTGGAAAGCAATCCGGCCGTCAATGGTGATTCATGGCCTCACAGATATAAACAACAATAACTCCGCTTCTATACGTCGTATGCAAATCTGCGACATAGCAATTTGTAGCTCAAAACACGCCCCAACGAACCACCTGATATTGATCTGCGACGAACTTGCATAGTTTTGTCAATCATCGATCGTTTCGAGTGGAAAGCAATCCGGCCGTCAATGGTGATTCATGGCCTCACAGATATAAACAACTATAACTCCGCTTCTATTCGCCGTATGCAAATCTGCGACGTAGCAATTTGTAGCATAAAACACGCCCCTACGAAGCACCTTATACCGATCTGCGACGAACTTGCATAGTTTTGTCAAACATCGATCGTTTCGAGTGGAAAGTAATCCGGCCGTCAATGGTGATTCATGGCCTCACAGATATAAACAACACTAACTCCGCTTTTATTCGTCGTATGCAAATCTGCGACATTGCAATTTGTAGCTTAAAACACGTCACATCGAACCACCTTGTGCCGATCTGGGACGAACTTGCATAGTTTCGTCAAACATCGATCATTTGGAGTTAAAAGCAATCCGGCCGTCAATGGTGATTCATGGCCTCACAGATATAAACAACAATAACTCCGCTTCTATTCGTCGTATGCAAATCTGCGACATATCAATTTGTAGTTTAAAACACGTCACATCGACCCACCTTGTGCCGATCTGCGACAAACTTGCATAGTTTCGTCAAACATCGATCGTTTCGAGTGGTAGGCAATCCGGCCGTCAATGGTGATTCATGGCCTCACAGATATAAACAACAATAACTCCGCTTCTATTCGTCGTATGCAAATCTGCGACATAGCAATTTGTAGCTTAAAACACGTCACATCGACCCACCTTGTGCCGATCTGCGACAAACTTGCATAGTTTCGTCAAACATCGATCGTTTCGAGTGGTAGGCAATCCGGCCGTCAATGGTGATTCATGGCCTCACAGATATAAACAACAATAACTCCGCTTCTATTCGTCGTATGCAAATCTGCGACATAGCAATATGTAGCTTAAAACACGTCACATCGACCCACCTTGTGCCGATCTGGGACGAACTTGCATAGTTTCGTCAAACATCGATCGTTTCGAGTGGTAGGCAATCCGGCCGTCAATGGTGATTCATGGCCTCACAGATACAAACAACAAAAACTCCGCTTCTATTCGTCGTATGCGAATATGCGACGTAGCAATTTGTAGCATAAAACACGGCCCAACCACCCACCTTATACCGATCTGCGACGAACTTGCATAGTTTCGTCAAACATCGATCGTTTCGAGTTGTAGGCAATCCGGCCGTCAATGGTGATTCATGGCCTCACAGATATAAACAACAATAACTCCGCTTCTATACGTCGTATGCTCGTATGCAAATCTGCGACATAGCAATTTGTAGCATAAAACACGGCCCAACCACCCACCTTTTACCGATCTGCGACGAACTTGCATAGTTTCGTCAAACATCGATCGTTTCGAGTGGTAGGCAATCCGGCCGTCAATGGTGATTCATGGCCTCACAGATATAAACAACAATAACTCCGCTTCTATTCGTCGTATGCAAATCTGCGACATAGCAATTTGTAGCTTAAAACACGTCACATCGACCCACCTTGTGCCGATCTGGGACGAACTTGCATAGTTTCGTCAAACATCGATCGTTTGGAGTGGAAAGCAATCCGGCCATCAATGGTGATTCATGGCCTCACAGATATAAACAACAATAACTCCGCTTCTATACGTCGTATGCAAATCTGCGACATAGCAATTTGTAGCTCAAAACACGCCCCAACGAACCACCTGATATTGATCTGCGACGAACTTGCATAGTTTTGTCAAACATCGATCGTTTCTAGTGGAAAGCAATCCGGCCGTCAATGGTGATTCATGGCCTCACAGATATAAATATCGATAACTCCGCTTCTATTCGTCGTATGCGAATCTGCGACATAGCGATTTGTAGCTTAAAACATGGCCCAACGACCCACCTTATACCCATCTGCGACGAACTTGCATAGTTTTGTCAAACATCGATTGTTTCGAGTGGAAAGCAATCCGGCCGGCAATGGTGATTCATGGCCTGACAGATATAAACAACTATAACTCCGCTTCTATTCGTCGAATGCAAATCTGCGACATAGCAATTTGTAGCTTAAAACACGTCACATCGACCCACCTTGTGCCGATCTGCGACGAACTTGCATAGTTTCGTCAAACATCGATCGTTTCGAGTGGTAGGCAATCCGGCCGTCAATGGTGATTCATGGCCTCACAGATATAAACATCAATAACTCCGCTTCTATTCGTCGTATGCGAATATGCGACATAGCAATTTGTAGCTTAAAACACGTCACATCGACCCACCTTCCGCCGATCTGCGATGAACTTGCATGGTTTCGTCAAACGTCGATCATTTCGAGTGGTCGGGAATCCGGCCGTCAATGGTGATTCATGGCCTCACAGATATAAACAACAATAACTCCGCTTCTATTCGTCGTATGCGAATCTGCGACAATGCAATTTTTAGCTTAAAACACGTCCCAACGAACCACCTTATACCGATCTGCGACGAACTTGCATAGTTTTGTCAAATATCGATCGTTTCGAGTGGAAAGCAATCCGGCCGTCAATGGTGATTCACGGCCTGACAGAAATAAACAACTATAACTCCGCTTCTATTCGTCGAATGCAAATCTGCGACATAGCAATTTGTAGCTTAAAACACGTCACATCGAACCACCTTGTGCCGATCTACGACGAACTTGCATAGTTTCGTCAAACGTCGATCGTTTCGAGTGGTAGGCAATCCGGCCGTCAATGGTGATTCTTGGCCTCACAGATATAAACAACTATAACTCCGCTTCTATTCGCCGTATGCAAATCTGCGACGTAGCAATTTGTAGCATAAAACACGGCCCAACCACCCACCTTATACCGATCTGCGACGAACTTGCATATTTTTGTCAATCATCGATCGTTTCGAGTGGAAAGCAATCCGGCCGTCAATGGTGATTCATGGCCTCACAGATATAAACAACTATAACTCCGCTTCTATTCGCCGTATGCAAATCTGCGACGTAGCAATTTGTAGCATAAAGCACGCCCCTACGAAGCACCTTATACCGATCTGCGACGAACTTGCATAGTTTTGTCAAACATCGATCGTTTCGAGTGGAAAGTAATCCGGCCGTCAATGGTGATTCATGGCCTCACAGATATAAACAACACTAACTCCGCTTCTATTCGTCGTATACAAATCTGCGACATTGCAATTTGTAGCTTAAAACACGTCACATCGACCCACCTTTTACCGATCTGCGACGAACTTGCATAGTTTCGTCAAACATCGATCGTTTCGAGTGGAAAGCAATCCGGCCGTCAATGGTGATTCATGGCCTGACAGATATAAACAACTATAACTTCGCTTCTATTCGTCGAATGCAAATCTGCGACATAGCAATTTGTAGCTTAAAACACGACACATCGACCCACCTCATGCCGATCTGCGACGTACTTGTATAGTTTCGTCAAACGTCGATCGTTTCGAGTGGTAGGCAATCCGGTTGTCAATGGCGATTCATGGCCTCACAGACATAAACAACAATAACTCCGCTTCTATTCGTCGTATGCAAATCTGCGACATAGCAATTTGTAGCATAAAACACGTCCCAACGAACCACCTTATACCGATCTGCGACGAACTTGCATAGTTTTGTCAAACATCGATCGTTTCGAGTGGAAAGCAATCCGGCGGTCAATGGTGATTCATGGCCTCACAGATATAAACAACAATAACTCCGCTTCTATACGTCGTATGCAAATCTGCGACATAGCAATTTGTAGCATAAAACACGACCCAACGACCCACCTTTTACCGATCTGCGACGAACTTGCATAGTTTCGTCAAACATCGATCGTTTCGAGTGGTAGGCAATCCGGCCGTCAATGGTGATTCATGGCCTCACAGATATAAACAACAATAACTCCGCTTCTATTCGTCGTATGCAAATCTGCGACATATCAATTTGTAGCTTAAAACACGTCACATCGACCCACCTTGTGCCGATCTGCGACAAACTTGCATAGTTTCGTCAAACATCGATCGTTTCGAGTGGTAGGCAATCCGGCCGTCAATGGTGATTCATGGCCTCACAGATATAAACAACAATAACTCCGCTTCTATTCGTCGTATGCAAATCTGCGACATAGCAATTTGTAGCTTAAAACACGTCACATCGACCCACCTTGTGCCGATCTGGGACGAACTTGCATAGTTTCGTCAAACATCGATCGTTTGGAGTGGAAAGCAATCCGGCCGTCAATGGTGATTCATGGCCTCACAGATATAAACAACAATAACTCCGCTTCTATACGTCGTATGCAAATCTGCGACATAGCAATTTGTAGCAAAAAACACGACTCAACGACCCACCTTTTACCGATCTGCGACGAACTTGCATAGTTTCGTCAAACATCGATCGTTTCGAGTGGTAGGGAATCCGGCCGTCAATGGTGTTTCATGGCCTCACAGATATAAACCACAATAATTCCGCTTCTATTCGCCGTATGCGAATCTGCGACGTAGCAATTTGTAGCATAAAACACGGCCCAACCACCCACCTTATACCGATCTGCGACGAACTTGCATAGTTTCGTCAAACATCGATCGTTTCGAGTGGTAGGCAATCCGGCCGTCAATGGTGATTCATGGCCTCACAGATATAAACCACAATAACTCCGCTTCTATTCGTCGCATGCGAATCTGCGACATAGCAATTTGTAGCTTAAAACACGCCCCAACGAATCACCTTATACCGATCTGCGACGAACTTGCATAGTTTTGTCAAACATCGATCGTTTTGAGTGGAAAGCAATCCGGCCGTCAATGGTGATTCACGGCCTGACAGATATAAACAACTATAACTCCGCTTCTATTCGTCGAATGCAAATCTGCGACATAGCAATTTGTAGCTTAAAACACGTCACATCGAACCACCTTGTGCCGATCTACGACGAACTTGCATAGTTTCGTCAAACGTCGATCGTTTCGAGTGGTAGGCAATCCGGCCGTCAATGGTGATTCATGGCCTGACAGATATAAACAACTATAACTCCGCTTCTATTCGTCGAATGCAAATCTGCGACATAGCAATATGTAGCTTAAAACACGTCACATCGACCCACCTTGTGCCGATCTGCGACGAACTTGCATAGTTTTGTCAATCATCGATCGTTTCGAGTGGAAAGCAATCCGGCCGTCAATGGTGATTCATGGCCTCACAGATATAAACAACTATAACTCCGCTTCTATTCGCCGTATGCAAATCTGCGACGTAGCAATTTGTAGCATAAAACACGCCCCTACGAAGCACCTTATACCGATCTGCGACGAACTTGCATAGTTTTGTCAAACATCGATCGTTTCGAGTGGAAAGTAATCCGGCCGTCAATGGTGATTCATGGCCTCACAGATATAAACAACACTAACTCCGCTTCTATTCGTCGTATGCAAATCTGCGACATTGCAATTTGTAGCTTAAAACACGTCACATCGACCCACCTTGTGCCGATCTGGGACGAACTTGCATAGTTTCGTCAAACATCGATCGTTTGGAGTTAAAAGCAATCCGGCCGTCAATGGTGATTCATGGCCTCACAGATATAAACAACAATAACTCCGCTTCTATTCGTCGTATGCAAATCTGCGACATATCAATTTGTAGTTTAAAACACGTCACATCGACCCACCTTGTGCCGATCTGCGACAAACTTGCATAGTTTCGTCAAACATCGATCGTTTCGAGTGGTAGGCAATCCGGCCGTCAATGGTGATTCATGGCCTCACAGATATAAACAACAATAACTCCGCTTCTATTCGTCGTATGCAAATCTGCGACATAGCAATTTGTAGCTTAAAACACGTCACATCGACCCACCTTGTGCCGATCTGCGACAAACTTGCATAGTTTCGTCAAACATCGATCGTTTCGAGTGGTAGGCAATCCGGCCGTCAATGGTGATTCATGGCCTCACAGATATAAACAACAATAACTCCGCTTCTATTCGTCGTATGCAAATCTGCGACATAGCAATATGTAGCTTAAAACACGTCACATCGACCCACCTTGTGCCGATCTGGGACGAACTTGCATAGTTTCGTCAAACATCGATCGTTTCGAGTGGTAGGCAATCCGGCCGTCAATGGTGATTCATGGCCTCACAGATACAAACAACAAAAACTCCGCTTCTATTCGTCGTATGCGAATATGCGACGTAGCAATTTGTAGCATAAAACACGGCCCAACCACCCACCTTATACCGATCTGCGACGAACTTGCATAGTTTCGTCAAACATCGATCGTTTCGAGTTGTAGGCAATCCGGCCGTCAATGGTGATTCATGGCCTCACAGATATAAACAACAATAACTCCGCTTCTATACGTCGTATGCTCGTATGCAAATCTGCGACATAGCAATTTGTAGCATAAAACACGGCCCAACCACCCACCTTTTACCGATCTGCGACGAACTTGCATAGTTTCGTCAAACATCGATCGTTTCGAGTGGTAGGCAATCCGGCCGTCAATGGTGATTCATGGCCTCACAGATATAAACAACAATAACTCCGCTTCTATTCGTTGTATGCAAATCTGCGACATAGCAATTTGTAGCTTAAAACACGTCACATCGACCCACCTTGTGCCGATCTGGGACGAACTTGCATAGTTTCGTCAAACATCGATCGTTTGGAGTGGAAAGCAATCCGGCCATCAATGGTGATTCATGGCCTCACAGATATAAACAACAATAACTCCGCTTCTATACGTCGTATGCAAATCTGCGACATAGCAATTTGTAGCTCAAAACACGCCCCAACGAACCACCTGATATTGATCTGCGACGAACTTGCATAGTTTTGTCAAACATCGATCGTTTCTAGTGGAAAGCAATCCGGCCGTCAATGGTGATTCATGGCCTCACAGATATAAATATCGATAACTCCGCTTCTATTCGTCGTATGCGAATCTGCGACATAGCGATTTGTAGCTTAAAACATGGCCCAACGACCCACCTTATACCCATCTGCGACGAACTTGCATAGTTTTGTCAAACATCGATTGTTTCGAGTGGAAAGCAATCCGGCCGGCAATGGTGATTCATGGCCTGACAGATATAAACAACTATAACTCCGCTTCTATTCGTCGAATGCAAATCTGCGACATAGCAATTTGTAGCTTAAAACACGTCACATCGACCCACCTTGTGCCGATCTGCGACGAACTTGCATAGTTTCGTCAAACATCGATCGTTTCGAGTGGTAGGCAATCCGGCCGTCAATGGTGATTCATGGCCTCACAGATATAAACATCAATAACTCCGCTTCTATTCGTCGTATGCGAATATGCGACATAGCAATTTGTAGCTTAAAACACGTCACATCGACCCACCTTCCGCCGATCTGCGATGAACTTGCATGGTTTCGTCAAACGTCGATCATTTCGAGTGGTCGGGAATCCGGCCGTCAATGGTGATTCATGGCCTCACAGATATAAACAACAATAACTCCGCTTCTATTCGTCGTATGCGAATCTGCGACAATGCAATTTTTAGCTTAAAACACGTCCCAACGAACCACCTTATACCGATCTGCGACGAACTTGCATAGTTTTGTCAAATATCGATCGTTTCGAGTGGAAAGCAATCCGGCCGTCAATGGTGATTCACGGCCTGACAGAAATAAACAACTATAACTCCGCTTCTATTCGTCGAATGCAAATCTGCGACATAGCAATTTGTAGCTTAAAACACGTCACATCGAACCACCTTGTGCCGATCTACGACGAACTTGCATAGTTTCGTCAAACGTCGATCGTTTCGAGTGGTAGGCAATCCGGCCGTCAATGGTGATTCTTGGCCTCACAGATATAAACAACTATAACTCCGCTTCTATTCGCCGTATGCAAATCTGCGACGTAGCAATTTGTAGCATAAAACACGGCCCAACCACCCACCTTATACCGATCTGCGACGAACTTGCATATTTTTGTCAATCATCGATCGTTTCGAGTGGAAAGCAATCCGGCCGTTAATGGTGATTCATGGCCTCACAGATATAAACAACTATAACTCCGCTTCTATTCGCCGTATGCAAATCTGCGACGTAGCAATTTGTAGCATAAAGCACGCCCCTACGAAGCACCTTATACCGATCTGCGACGAACTTGCATAGTTTTGTCAAACATCGATCGTTTCGAGTGGAAAGTAATCCGGCCGTCAATGGTGATTCATGGCCTCACAGATATAAACAACACTAACTCCGCTTCTATTCGTCGTATACAAATCTGCGACATTGCAATTTGTAGCTTAAAACACGTCACATCGACCCACCTTGTGCCGATCTGGGACGAACTTGCATAGTTTCGTCAAACATCGATCGTTTGGAGTTAAAAGCAATCCGGCCGTCAATGGTGATTCATGGCCTCACAGATATAAACAACAATAACTCCGCTTCTATACGTCTTATGCAAATCTGCGACATAGCAATTTGTAGCATAAAACACGACCCAACGACCCACCTTTTACCGATCTGCGACGAACTTGCATAGTTTCGTCAAACATCGATCGTTTCGAGTGGTAGGGAATCCGGCCGTCAATGGTGATTCATGGCCTCACAGATATAAACAACAATAACTCCGCTTCTATTCGTCGTATGCAAATCTGCGACATAGCAATTTGTAGCATAAATCACGCCCCAACGAACCACCTTATACCGATCTGCGACGAACTTGCATAGTTTTGTCAAACATCGATCGTTTCGAGTGGAAAGCAATCCGGCCGTCAATGGTGATTCATGGCCTGACAGATATAAACAACTATAACTTCGCTTCTATTCGTCGAATGCAAATCTGCGACATAGCAATTTGTAGCTTAAAACACGACACATCGACCCACCTCATGCCGATCTGCGACGTACTTGTATAGTTTCGTCAAACGTCGATCGTTTCGAGTGGTAGGCAATCCGGTAGTCAATGGCGATTCATGGCCTCACAGACATAAACAACAATAACTCCGCTTCTATTCGTCGTATGCAAATCTGCGACATAGCAATTTGTAGCATAAAACACGTCCCAACGAACCACCTTATACCGATCTGCGACGAACTTGCATAGTTTTGTCAAACATCGATCGTTTCGAGTGGAAAGCAATCCGGCGGTCAATGGTGATTCATGGCCTCACAGATATAAACGACAATAACTCCGCTTCTATACGTCGTATGCAAATCTGCGACATAGCAATTTGTAGCATAAAACACGACCCAACGACCCACCTTTTACCGATCTGCGACGAACTTGCATAGTTTCGTCAAACATCGATCGTTTGGAGTGGAAAGCAATCCGGCCGTCAATGGTGATTCATGGCCTGACAGATATAAACAACTATAACTTCGCTTCTATTCGTCGAATGCAAATCTGCGACATAGCAATTTGTAGCTTAAAACACGACACATCGACCCACCTCATGCCGATCTGCGACGTACTTGTATAGTTTCGTCAAACGTCGATCGTTTCGAGTGGTAGGCAATCCGGTAGTCAATGGCGATTCATGGCCTCACAGACATAAACAACAATAACTCCGCTTCTATTCGTCGTATGCAAATCTGCGACATAGCAATTTGTAGCATAAAACACGTCCCAACGAACCACCTTATACCGATCTGCGACGAACTTGCATAGTTTTGTCAAACATCGATCGTTTCGAGTGGAAAGCAATCCGGCGGTCAATGGTGATTCATGGCCTCACAGATATAAACAACAATAACTCCGCTTCTATACGTCGTATGCAAATCTGCGACATAGCAATTTGTAGCATAAAACACGACCCAACGACCCACCTTTTACCGATCTGCGACGAACTTGCATAGTTTCGTCAAACATCGATCGTTTCGAGTGGTAGGCAATCCGGCCGTCAATGGTGATTCATGGCCTCACAGATATAAACAACAATAACTCCGCTTCTATTCGTCGTATGCAAATCTGCGACATATCAATTTGTAGCTTAAAACACGTCACATCGACCCACCTTGTGCCGATCTGCGACAAACTTGCATAGTTTCGTCAAACATCGATCGTTTCGAGTGGTAGGCAATCCGGCCGTCAATGGTGATTCATGGCCTCACAGATATAAACAACAATAACTCCGCTTCTATTCGTCGTATGCAAATCTGCGACATAGCAATTTGTAGCTTAAAACACGTCACATCGACCCACCTTGTGCCGATCTGGGACGAACTTGCATAGTTTCGTCAAACATCGATCGTTTGGAGTGGAAAGCAATCCGGCCGTCAATGGTGATTCATGGCCTCACAGATATAAACAACAATAACTCCGCTTCTATACGTCGTATGCAAATCTGCGACATAGCAATTTGTAGCAAAAAACACGACTCAACGACCCACCTTTTACCGATCTGCGACGAACTTGCATAGTTTCGTCAAACATCGATCGTTTCGAGTGGTAGGGAATCCGGCCGTCAATGGTGTTTCATGGCCTCACAGATATAAACCACAATAATTCCGCTTCTATTCGCCGTATGCGAATCTGCGACGTAGCAATTTGTAGCATAAAACACGGCCCAACCACCCACCTTATACCGATCTGCGACGAACTTGCATAGTTTCGTCAAACATCGATCGTTTCGAGTGGTAGGCAATCCGGCCGTCAATGGTGATTCATGGCCTCACAGATATAAACCACAATAACTCCGCTTCTATTCGTCGCATGCGAATCTGCGACATAGCAATTTGTAGCTTAAAACACGCCCCAACGAATCACCTTATACCGATCTGCGACGAACTTGCATAGTTTTGTCAAACATCGATCGTTTTGAGTGGAAAGCAATCCGGCCGTCAATGGTGATTCACGGCCTGACAGATATAAACAACTATAACTCCGCTTCTATTCGTCGAATGCAAATCTGCGACATAGCAATTTGTAGCTTAAAACACGTCACATCGAACCACCTTGTGCCGATCTACGACGAACTTGCATAGTTTCGTCAAACGTCGATCGTTTCGAGTGGTAGGCAATCCGGCCGTCAATGGTGATTCATGGCCTGACAGATATAAACAACTATAACTCCGCTTCTATTCGTCGAATGCAAATCTGCGACATAGCAATATGTAGCTTAAAACACGTCACATCGACCCACCTTGTGCCGATCTGGGACGAACTTGCATAGTTTGGTCAAACATCGATCGTTTGGAGTGGAAAGCAATCCGGCCGTCAATGGTGATTCATGGCCTCACAGATATAAACAACAATAACTCCGCTTCTATTCGTCGTATACAAATCTGCGACATATCAATTTGTAGCTTAAAACACGTCACATCGACCCACCTTGTGCCGATCTGCGACAAACTTGCATAGTTTCGTCAAACATCGATCGTTTCGAGTGGAAAGTAATCCGGCCGTCAATGGTGATTCATGGCCTCACAGATATAAACAACACTAACTCCGCTTCTATTCGTCGTATGCAAATCTGCGACATTGCAATTTGTAGCTTAAAACACGTCACATCGACCCACCTTGTGCCGATCTGGGACGAACTTGCATAGTTTCGTCAAACATCGATCGTTTGGAGTTAAAAGCAATCCGGCCGTCAATGGTGATTCATGGCCTCACAGATATAAACAACAATAACTCCGCTTCTATTCGTCGTATGCAAATCTGCGACATATCAATTTGTAGCTTAAAACACGTCACATCGACCCACCTTGTGCCGATCTGCGACAAACTTGCATAGTTTCGTCAAACATCGATCGTTTCGAGTGGTAGGCAATCCGGCCGTCAATGGTGATTCAAGGCCTCACAGATATAAACAACAATAACTCCGCTTCTATTCGTCGTATGCAAATCTGCGACATATCAATTTGTAGCTTAAAACACGTCACATCGACCCACCTTGTGCCGATCTGCGACAAACTTGCATAGTTTCGTCAAACATCGATCGTTTCGAGTGGTAGGCAATCCGGCCGTCAATGGTGATTCATGGCCTCACAGATATAAACAACAATAACTCCGCTTCTATTCGTCGTATGCAAATCTGCGACATAGCAATTTGTAGCTTAAAACACGTCACATCGACCCACCCTGTGCCGATCTGCGACAAACTTGCATAGTTTCGTCAAACGTCGATCGTTTCGAGTGGTAGGCAATCCGGTAGTCAATGGCGATTCATGGCCTCACAGACATAAACAACAATAACTCCGCTTCTATTCGTCGTATGCAAATCTGCGACATAGCAATTTGTAGCATAAAACACGTCCCAACGAACCACCTTATACCGATCTGCGACGAACTTGCATAGTTTTGTCAAACATCGATCGTTTCGAGTGGAAAGCAATCCGGCGGTCAATGGTGATTCATGGCCTCACAGATATAAACAACAATAACTCCGCTTCTATACGTCGTATGCAAATCTGCGACATAGCAATTTGTAGCATAAAACACGACCCAACGACCCACCTTTTACCGATCTGCGACGAACTTGCATAGTTTCGTCAAACATCGATCGTTTCGAGTTGTAGGCAATCCGGCCGTCAATGGTGATTCATGGCCTCACAGATATAAACAACAATAACTCCGCTTCTATTCGTCGTATGCAAATCTGCGACATATCAATTTGTAGCTTAAAACACGTCACATCGACCCACCTTGTGCCGATCTGCGACAAACTTGCATAGTTTCGTCAAACATCGATCGTTTCGAGTGGTAGGCAATCCGGCCGTCAATGGTGATTCATGGCCTCACAGATATAAACAACAATAACTCCGCTTCTATTCGTCGTATGCAAATCTGCGACATAGCAATTTGTAGCTTAAAACACGTCACATCGACCCACCTTGTGCCGATCTGCGACAAACTTGCATAGTTTCGTCAAACATCGATCGTTTCGAGTGGTAGGCAATCCGGCCGTCAATGGTGATTCATGGCCTCACAGATATAAACAACAATAACTCCGCTTCTATTCGTCGTATGCAAATCTGCGACATAGCAATTTGTAGCTTAAAACACGTCACATCGACCCACCTTGTGCCGATCTGGGACGAACTTGCATAGTTTCGTCAAACATTGATCGTTTGGAGTGGAAAGCAATCCGGCCGTCAATGGTGATTCATGGCCTCACAGATATAAACAACAATAACTCCGCTTCTATACGTCGTATGCAAATCTGCGACATAGCAATTTGTAGCTCAAAACACGCCCCAACGAACCACCTGATATTGATCTGCGACGAACTTGCATTGTTTTGTCAAACATCGATCGTTTCTAGTGGAAAGCAATCCGGCCGTCAATGGTGATTCATGGCCTCACAGATATAAATATCGATAACTCCGCTTCTATTCGTCGTATGCGAATCTGCGACATAGCGATTTGTAGCTTAAAACATGGCCCAACGACCCACCTTATATCCATCTGCGACGAACTTGCATAGTTTTGTCAAACATCGATTGTTTCGAGTGGGAAGCAATCCGGCCGGCAATGGTGATTCATGGCCTGACAGATATAAACAACTATAACTCCGCTTCTATTCGTCGAATGCAAATCTGCGACATAGCAATTTGTAGCTTAAAACACGTCACATCGACCCACCTTGTGCCGATCTGCGACGAACTTGCATAGTTTCGTCAAACATCGATCGTTTCGAGTGGTAGGCAATCCGGCCGTCAATGGTGATTCATGGCCTCACAGATATAAACATCAATAACTCCGCTTGTATTCGTCGTATGCGAATATGCGACATAGCAATTTGTAGCTTAAAACACGTCACATCGACCCACCTTCCGCCGATCTGCGACGAACTTGCATGGTTTCGTCAAACGTCGATCATTTCGAGTGGTCGGGAATCCGGCCGTCAATGGTGATTCATGGCCTCACAGATATAAACAACAATAACTCCGCTTCTATTCGTCGTATGCGAATCTGCGACAATGCAATTTTTAGCTTAAAACACGTCCCAACGAACCACCTTATACCGATCTGCGACGAACTTGCATAGTTTTGTCAAATATCGATCGTTTCGAGTGGAAAGCAATCCGGCCGTCAATGGTGATTCACGGCCTGACAGATATAAACAACTATAACTCCGCTTCTATTCGTCGAATGCAAATCTGCGACATAGCAATTTGTAGCTTAAAACACGTCACATCGAACCACCTTGTGCCGATCTACGACGAACTTGCATAGTTTCGTCAAACGTCGATCGTTTCGAGTGGTAGGCAATCCGGCCGTCAATGGTGATTCATGGCCTCACAGATATAAACAACTATAACTCCGCTTCTATTCGCCGTATGCAAATCTGCGACGTAGCAATTTGTAGCATAAAACACGGCCCAACCACCCACCTTATACCGATCTGCGACGAACTTGCATATTTTTGTCAATCATCGATCGTTTCGAGTGGAAAGCAATCCGGCCGTCAATGGTGATTCATGGCCTCACAGATATAAACAACTATAACTCCGCTTCTATTCGCCGTATGCAAATCTGCGACGTAGCAATTTGTAGCATAAAACACGCCCCTACGAAGCACCTTATACCGATCTGCGACGAACTTGCATAGTTTTGTCAAACATCGATCGTTTCGAGTGGAAAGTAATCCGGCCGTCAATGGTGATTCATGGCCTCACAGATATAAACAACACTAACTCCGCTTCTATTCGTCGTATGCAAATCTGCGACATTGCAATTTGTAGCTTAAAACACGTCACATCGACCCACCTTGTGCCGATCTGGGACGAACTTGCATAGTTTCGTCAAACATCGATCGTTTGGAGTGAAAAGCAATCCGGCCGTCAATGGTGATTCATGGCCTCACAGATATAAACAACAATAACTCCGCTTCTATACGTCTTATGCAAATCTGCGACATAGCAATTTGTAGCATAAAACACGACCCAACGACCCACCTTTTACCGATCTGCGACGAACTTGCATAGTTTCGTCAAACATCGATCGTTTCGAGTGGTAGGGAATCCGGCCGTCAATGGTGATTCATGGCCTCACAGATATAAACAACAATAACTCCGCTTCTATTCGTCGTATGCAAATCTGCGACATAGCAATTTGTAGCATAAATCACGCCCCAACGAACCACCTTATACCGATCTGCGACGAACTTGCATAGTTTTGTCAAACATCGATCGTTTCGAGTGGAAAGCAATCCGGCCGTCAATGGTGATTCATGGCCTGACAGATATAAACAACTATAACTTCGTTTCTATTCGTCGAATGCAAATCTGCGACATAGCAATTTGTAGCTTAAAACACGACACATCGACCCACCTCATGCCGATCTGCGACGTACTTGTATAGTTTCGTCAAACGTCGATCGTTTCGAGTGGTAGGCAATCCGGTAGTCAATGGCGATTCATGGCCTCACAGACATAAACAACAATAACTCCGCTTCTATTCGTCGTATGCAAATCTGCGACATAGCAATTTGTAGCATAAAACACGTCCCAACGAACCACCTTATACCGATCTGCGACGAACTTGCATAGTTTTGTCAAACATCGATCGTTTCGAGTGGAAAGCAATCCGGCGGTCAATGGTGATTCATGGCCTCACAGATATAAACAACAATAACTCCGCTTCTATACGTCGTATGCAAATCTGCGACATAGCAATTTGTAGCATAAAACACGACCCAACGACCCACCTTTTACCGATCTGCGACGAACTTGCATAGTTTCGTCAAACATCGATCGTTTCGAGTGGTAGGCAATCCGGCCGTCAATGGTGATTCATGGCCTCACAGATATAAACAACAATAACTCCGCTTCTATTCGTCGTATGCAAATCTGCGACATATCAATTTGTAGCTTAAAACACGTCACATCGACCCACCTTGTGCCGATCTGCGACAAACTTGCATAGTTTCGTCAAACATCGATCGTTTCGAGTGGTAGGCAATCCGGCCGTCAATGGTGATTCATGGCCTCACAGATATAAACAACAATAACTCCGCTTCTATTCGTCGTATGCAAATCTGCGACATAGCAATTTGTAGCTTAAAACACGTCACATCGACCCACCTTGTGCCGATCTGCGACAAACTTGCATAGTTTCGTCAAACATCGATCGTTTCGAGTGGTAGGCAATCCGGCCGTCAATGGTGATTCATGGCCTCACAGATATAAACAACAATAACTCCGCTTCTATTCGTCGTATGCGAATCTGCGACAATGCAATTTTTAGCTTAAAACACGTCCCAACGAACCACCTTATACCGATCTGCGACGAACTTGCATAGTTTTGTCAAATATCGATCGTTTCGAGTGGAAAGCAATCCGGCCGTCAATGGTGATTCACGGCCTGACAGATATAAACAACTATAACTCCGCTTCTATTCGTCGAATGCAAATCTGCGACATAGCAATTTGTAGCTTAAAACACGTCACATCGAACCACCTTGTGCCGATCTACGACGAACTTGCATAGTTTCGTCAAACGTCGATCGTTTCGAGTGGTAGGCAATCCGGCCGTCAATGGTGATTCATGGCCTCACAGATATAAACAACTATAACTCCGCTTCTATTCGCCGTATGCAAATCTGCGACGTAGCAATTTGTAGCATAAAACACGGCCCAACCACCCACCTTATACCGATCTGCGACGAACTTGCATATTTTTGTCAATCATCGATCGTTTCGAGTGGAAAGCAATCCGGCCGTCAATGGTGATTCATGGCCTCACAGATATAAACAACAATAACTCCGCTTCTATTCGTCGTATGCAAATCTGCGACATTGCAATTTGTAGCTTAAAACACGTCACATCGACCCACCTTGTGCCGATCTGGGACGAACTTGCATAGTTTCGTCAAACATCGATCGTTTGGAGTTAAAAGCAATCCGGCCGTCAATGGTGATTCATGGCCTCACAGATATAAACAACAATAACTCCGCTTCTATACGTCTTATGCAAATCTGCGACATAGCAATTTGTAGCATAAAACACGACCCAACGACCCACCTTTTACCGATCTGCGACGAACTTGCATAGTTTCGTCAAACATCGATCGTTTCGAGTGGTATGGAATCCGGCCGTCAATGGTGATTCATGGCCTCACAGATATAAACAACACTAACTCCGCTTCTATTCGTCGTATGCAAATCTGCGACATAGCAATTTGTAGCATAAATCACGCCCCAACGAACCACCTTATACCGATCTGCGACGAACTTGCATAGTTTTGTCAAACATCGATCGTTTCGAGTGGAAAGCAATCCGGCCGTCAATGGTGATTCATGGCCTGACAGATATAAACAACTATAACTTCGCTTCTATTCGTCGAATGCAAATCTGCGACATAGCAATTTGTAGCTTAAAACACGACACATCGACCCACCTCATGCCGATCTGCGACGTACTTGTATAGTTTCGTCAAACGTCGATCGTTTCGAGTGGTAGGCAATCCGGTAGTCAATGGCGATTCATGGCCTCACAGACATAAACAACAATAACTCCGCTTCTATTCGTCGTATGCAAATCTGCGACATAGCAATTTGTAGCATAAAACACGTCCCAACGAACCACCTTATACCGATCTGCGACGAACTTGCATAGTTTTGTCAAACATCGATCGTTTCGAGTGGAAAGCAATCCGGCGGTCAATGGTGATTCATGGCCTCACAGATATAAACAACAATAACTCCGCTTCTATACGTCGTATGCAAATCTGCGACATAGAAATTTGTAGCATAAAACACGACCCAACGACCCACCTTTTACCGATCTGCGACGAACTTGCATAGTTTCGTCAAACATCGATCGTTTCGAGTGGTAGGCAATCCGGCCGTCAATGGTGATTCATGGCCTCACAGATATAAACAACAATAACTCCGCTTCTATTCGTCGTATGCAAATCTGCGACATATCAATTTGTAGCTTAAAACACGTCACATCGACCCACCTTGTGCCGATCTGCGACAAACTTGCATAGTTTGGTCAAACATCGATCGTTTGGAGTGGAAAGCAATCCGGCCGTCAATGGTGATTCATGGCCTCACAGATATAAACAACAATAACTCCGCTTCTATACGTCGTATGCAAATCTGCGGCATAGCAATTTGTAGCAAAAAACACGACCCAACGACCCACCTTATACCGATCTGCGACGAACTTGCATAGTTTCGTCAAACATCGATCGTTTCGAGTGGTAGGCAATCCGGCCGTCAATGGTGATTCATGGCCTCACAGATACAAACAACAAAAACTCCGCTTCTATTCGTCGTATGCGAATATGCGACGTAGCAATTTGTAGCATAAAACACGGCCCAACCACCCACCTTATACCGATCTGCGACGAACTTGCATAGTTTCGTCAAACATCGATCGTTTCGAGTTGTAGGCAATCCGGCCGTCAATGGTGATTCATGGCCTCACAGATATGAACAACAATAACTCCGCTTCTATACGTCGTATGCTCGTATGCAAATCTGCGACATAGCAATTTGTAGCATAAAACACGGCCCAACCACCCACCTTTTACCGATCTGCGACGAACTTGCATAGTTTCGTCAAACATCGATCGTTTCGAGTGGTAGGCAATCCGGCCGTCAATGGTGATTCATGGCCTCACAGATATAAACAACAATAACTCCGCTTCTATTCGTCGTATGCAAATCTGCGACATATCAATTTGTAGCTTAAAACACGTCACATCGACCCACCTTGTGCCGATCTGCGACAAACTTGCATAGTTTCGTCAAACATCGATCGTTTCGAGTGGTAGGCAATCCGGCCGTCAATGGTGATTCATGGCCTCACAGATATAAACAACAATAACTCCGCTTCTATTCGTCGTATGCAAATCTGCGACATAGCAATTTGTAGCTTAAAACACGTCACATCGACCCACCTTGTGCCGATCTGGGACGAACTTGCATAGTTTCGTCAAACATCGATCGTTTGGAGTGGAAAGCAATCCGGCCGTCAATGGTGATTCATGGCCTCACAGATATAAACAACAATAACTCCGCTTCTATACGTCGTATGCAAATCTGCGACATAGCAATTTGTAGCAAAAAACACGACTCAACGACCCACCTTTTACCGATCTGCGACGAACTTGCATAGTTTCGTCAAACATCGATCGTTTCGAGTGGTAGGGAATCCGGCCGTCAATGGTGTTTCATGGCCTCACAGATATAAACCACAATAACTCCGCTTCTATTCGCCGTATGCGAATCTGCGACGTAGCAATTTGTAGCATAAAACACGGCCCAACCACCCACCTTATACCGATCTGCGACGAACTTGCATAGTTTCGTCAAACATCGATCGTTTCGAGTGGTAGGCAATCCGGCCGTCAATGGTGATTCATGGCCTCACAGATATAAACCACAATAACTCCGCTTCTATTCGTCGCATGCGAATCTGCGACATAGCAATTTGTAGCTTAAAACACGCCCCAACGAATCACCTTATACCGATCTGCGACGAACTTGCATAGTTTTGTCAAACATCGATCGTTTTGAGTGGAAAGCAATCCGGCCGTCAATGGTGATTCACGGCCTGACAGATATAAACAACTATAACTCCGCTTCTATTCGTCGAATGCAAATCTGCGACATAGCAATTTGTAGCTTAAAACACGTCACATCGAACCACCTTGTGCCGATCTACGACGAACTTGCATAGTTTCGTCAAACGTCGATCGTTTCGAGTGGTAGGCAATCCGGCCGTCAATGGTGATTCATGGCCTGACAGATATAAACAACTATAACTCCGCTTCTATTCGTCGAATGCAAATCTGCGACATAGCAATATGTAGCTTAAAACACGTCACATCGACCCACCTTGTGCCGATCTGGGACGAACTTGCATAGTTTGGTCAAACATCGATCGTTTGGAGTGGAAAGCAATCCGGCCGTCAATGGTGATTCATGGCCTCACAGATATAAACAACAATAACTCCGCTTCTATACGTCGTATGCAAATCTGCGGCATAGCAATTTGTAGCAAAAAACACGACCCAACGACCCACCTTTTACCGATCTGCGACGAACTTGCATAGTTTCGTCAAACATCGATCGTTTCGAGTGGTAGGCAATCCGGCCGTCAATGGTGATTCATGGCCTCACAGATACAAACAACAAAAACTCCGCTTCTATTCGTCGTATGCGAATATGCGACGTAGCAATTTGTAGCATAAAACACGGCCCAACCACCCACCTTATACCGATCTGCGACGAACTTGCATAGTTTCATCAAACATCGATCGTTTCGAGTTGTAGGCAATCCGGCCGTCAATGGTGATTCATGGCCTCACAGATATAAACAACAATAACTCCGCTTCTATACGTCGTATGCTCGTATGCAAATCTGCGACATAGCAATTTGTAGCATAAAACACGGCCCAACCACCCACCTTTTACCGATCTGCGACGAACTTGCATAGTTTCGTCAAACATCGATCGTTTCGAGTGGTAGGCAATCCGGCCGTCAATGGTGATTCATGGCCTCACAGATATAAACAACAATAACTCCGCTTCTATTCGTCGTATGCAAATCTGCGACATATCAATTTGTAGCTTAAAACACGTCACATCGACCCACCTTGTGCCGATCTGCGACAAACTTGCATAGTTTCGTCAAACATCGATCGTTTCGAGTGGTAGGCAATCCGGCCGTCAATGGTGATTCATGGCCTCACAGATATAAGCAACAATAACTCCGCTTCTATTCGTCGTATGCAAATCTGCGACATAGCAATTTGTAGCTTAAAACACGTCACATCGACCCACGTTGTGCCGATCTGCGACAAACTTGCATAGTTTCGTCAAACATCGATCGTTTCGAGTGGTAGGCAATCCGGCCGTCAATGGTGATTCATGGCCTCACAGATATAAACAACAATAACTCCGCTTCTATTCGTCGTATGCAAATCTGCGACATAGCAATTTGTAGCTTAAAACACGTCACATCGACCCACCTTGTGCCGATCTGGGACGAACTTGCATAGTTTCGTCAAACATCGATCGTTTGGAGTGGAAAGCAATCCGGCCGTCAATGGTGATTCATGGCCTCACAGATATAAACAACAATAACTCCGCTTCTATACGTCGTATGCAAATCTGCGACATAGCAATTTGTAGCTCAAAACACGCCCCAACGAACCACCTGATATTGATCTGCGACGAACTTGCATAGTTTTGTCAATCATCGATCGTTTCGAGTGGAAAGCAATCCGGCCGTCAATGGTGATTCATGGCCTCACAGATATAAACAACTATAACTCCGCTTCTATTCGCCGTATGCAAATCTGCGACGTAGCAATTTGTATCATAAAACACGCCCCTACGAAGCACCTTATACCGATCTGCGACGAACTTGCATAGTTTTGTCAAACATCGATCGTTTCGAGTGGAAAGTAATCCGGCCGTCAATGGTGATTCATGGCCTCACAGATATAAACAACACTAACTCCGCTTCTATTCGTCGTATGCAAATCTGCGACATTGCAATTTGTAGCTTAAAACACGTCACATCGACCCACCTTGTGCCGATCTGGGACGAACTTGCATAGTTTCGTCAAACATCGATCGTTTGGAGTTAAAAGCAATCCGGCCGTCAATGGTGATTCATGGCCTCACAGATATAAACAACAATAACTCCGCTTCTATTCGTCGTATGCAAATCTGCGACATATCAATTTGTAGCTTAAAACACGTCACATCGACCCACCTTGTGCCGATCTGCGACAAACTTGCATAGTTTCGTCAAACATCGATCGTTTCGAGTGGTAGGCAATCCGGCCGTCAATGGTGATTCAAGGCCTCACAGATATAAACAACAATAACTCCGCTTCTATTCGTCGTATGCAAATCTGCGACATAGCAATTTGTAGCTTAAAACACGTCACATCGACCCACCTTGTGCCGATCTGCGACAAACTTGCATAGTTTCGTCAAACATCGATCGTTTCGAGTGGTAGGCAATCCGGCCGTCAATGGTGATTCATGGCCTCACAGATATAAACAACAATAACTCCGGTTCTATTCGTCGTATGCAAATCTGCGACATAGCAATATGTAGCTTAAAACACGTCACATCGACCCACCTTGTGCCGATCTGGGACGAACTTGCATAGTTTGGTCAAACATCGATCGTTTGGAGTGGAAAGCAATCCGGCCGTCAATGGTGATTCATGGCCTCACAGATATAAACAACAATAACTCCGCTTCTATACGTCGTATGCAAATCTGCGGCATAGCAATTTGTAGCAAAAAACACGACCCAACGACCCACCTTTTACCGATCTGCGACGAACTTGCATAGTTTCGTCAAACATCGATCGTTTCGAGTGGTAGGCAATCCGGTCGTCAATGGTGATTCATGGCCTCACAGATACAAACAACAAAAACTCCGCTTCTATTCGTCGTATGCGAATATGCGACGTAGCAATTTGTAGCATAAAACACGGCCCAACCACCCACCTTATACCGATCTGCGACGAACTTGCATAGTTTCGTCAAACATCGATCGTTTCGAGTTGTAGGCAATCCGGCCGTCAATGGTGATTCATGGCCTCACAGATATAAACAACAATAACTCCGCTTCTATACGTCGTATGCTCGTATGCAAATCTGCGACATAGCAATTTGTAGCATAAAACACGGCCCAACCACCCACCTTTTACCGATCTGCGACGAACTTGCATAGTTTCGTCAAACATCGATCGTTTCGAGTGGTAGGCAATCCGGCCGTCAATGGTGATTCATGGCCTCACAGATATAAACAACAATAACTCCGCTTCTATTCGTCGTATGCAAATCTGCGACATATCAATTTGTAGCTTAAAACACGTCACATCGACCCACCTTGTGCCGATCTGCGACAAACTTGCATAGTTTCGTCAAACATCGATCGTTTCGAGTGGTAGGCAATCCGGCCGTCAATGGTGATTCATGGCCTCACAGATATAAACAACAATAACTCCGCTTCTATTCGTCGTATGCAAATCTGCGACATAGCAATTTGTAGCTTAAAACACGTCACATCGACCCACCTTGTGCCGATCTGGGACGAACTTGCATAGTTTCGTCAAACATCGATCGTTTGGAGTGGAAAGCAATCCGGCCGTCAATGGTGATTCATGGCCTCACAGATATAAACAACAATAACTCCGCTTCTATTCGTCGTATGCGAATCTGCGACAATGCAATTTTTAGCTTAAAACACGTCCCAACGAACCACCTTATACCGATCTGCGACGAACTTGCATAGTTTTGTCAAATATCGATCGTTTCGAGTGGTAGGGAATCCGGCCGTCAATGGTGATTCATGGCCTCACAGATATAAACAACAATAACTCCGCTTCTATTCGTCGTATGCAAATCTGCGACATAGCAATTTGTAGCATAAATCACGCCCCAACGAACCACCTTCTACCGATCTGCGACGAACTTGCATAGTTTTGTCAAACATCGATCGTTTCGAGTGGAAAGCAATCCGGCCGTCAATGGTGATTCATGGCCTGACAGATATAAACAACTATAACTTCGCTTCTATTCGTCGTATGCAAATCTGCGACATATCAATTTGTAGCTTAAAACACGTCACATCGACCCACCTTGTGCCGATCTGCGACAAACTTGCATAGTTTCGTCAAACATCGATCGTTTCGAGTGGTAGGCAATCCGGCCGTCAATGGTGATTCATGGCCTCACAGATATAAACAACAATAACTCCGCTTCTATTCGTCGTATGCAAATCTGCGACGTAGCAATTTGTAGCTTAAAACACGTCACATCGACCCACCTTGTGCCGATCTGCGACAAACTTGCATAGTTTCGTCAAACATCGATCGTTTCGAGTGCTAGGCAATCCGGCCGTCAATGGTGATTCATGGCCTCACAGATATAAACAACAATAACTCCGCTTCTATTCGTCGTATGCAAATCTGCGACATAGCAATATGTAGCTTAAAACACGTCACATCGACCCACCTTGTGCCGATCTGGGACGAACTTGCATAGTTTGGTCAAACATCGATCGTTTGGAGTGGAAAGCAATCCGGCCGTCAATGGTGATTCATGGCCTCACAGATATAAACAACAATAACTCCGCTTCTATTCGTCGTATGCAAATCTGCGACATAGCAATTTGTAGCTTAAAACACGTCACATCGACCCACCTTGTGCCGATCTGCGACAAACTTGCATAGTTTCGTCAAACATCGATCGTTTCGAGTGGTAGGCAATCCGGCCGTCAATGGTGATTCATGGCCTCACAGATATAAACAACAATAACTCCGCTTCTATTCGTCGTATGCAAATCTGCGACATAGCAATTTGTAGCTTAAAACACGTCACATCGACCCACCTTGTGCCGATCTGGGACGAACTTGCATAGTTTCGTCAAACATCGATCGTTTGGAGTGGAAAGCAATCCGGCCGTCAATGGTGATTCATGGCCTCACAGATATAAACAACAATAACTCCGCTTCTATACGTCGTATGCAAATCTGCGACATAGCAATTTGTAGCTCAAAACACGCCCCAACGAACCACCTGATATTGATCTGCGACGAACTTGCATAGTTTTGTCAAACATCGATCGTTTCTAGTGGAAAGCAATCCGGCCGTCAATGGTGATTCATGGCCTCACAGATATAAATATCGATAACTCCGCTTCTATTCGTCGTATGCGAATCTGCGACATAGCGATTTGTAGCTTAAAACATGGCCCAACGACCCACCTTATACCCATCTGCGACGAACTTGCATAGTTTTGTCAAACATCGATTGTTTCGAGTGGAAAGCAATCCGGCCGGCAATGGTGATTCATGGCCTGACAGATATAAACAACTATAACTCCGCTTCTATTCGTCGAATGCAAATCTGCGACATAGCAATTTGTAGCTTAAAACACGTCACATCGACCCACCTTGTGCCGATCTGCGACGAACTTGCATAGTTTCGTCAAACATCGATCGTTTCGAGTGGTAGGCAATCCGGCCGTCAATGGTGATTCATGGCCTCACAGATATAAACATCAATAACTCCGCTTCTATTCGTCGTATGCGAATATGCGACATAGCAATTTGTAGCTTAAAACACGTCACATCGACCCACCTTCCGCCGATCTGCGACGAACTTGCATGGTTTCGTCAAACGTCGATCATTTCGAGTGGTCGGGAATCCGGCCGTCAATGGTGATTCATGGCCTCACAGATATAAACAACAATAACTCCGCTTCTATTCGTCGTATGCGAATCTGCGACAATGCAATTTTTAGCTTAAAACACGTCCCAACGAACCACCTTATACCGATCTGCGACGAACTTGCATAGTTTTGTCAAATATCAATCGTTTCGAGTGGAAAGCAATCCGGCCGTCAATGGTGATTCACGGCCTGACAGAAATAAACAACTATAACTCCGCTTCTATTCGTCGAATGCAAATCTGCGACATAGCAATTTGTAGCTTAAAACACGTCACATCGAACCACCTTGTGCCGATCTACGACGAACTTGCATAGTTTCGTCAAACGTCGATCGTTTCGAGTGGTAGGCAATCCGGCCGTCAATGGTGATTCTTGGCCTCACAGATATAAACAACTATAACTCCGCTTCTATTCGCCGTATGCAAATCTGCGACGTAGCAATTTGTAGCATAAAACACGGCCCAACCACCCACCTTATACCGATCTGCGACGAACTTGCATATTTTTGTCAATCATCGATCGTTTCGAGTGGAAAGCAATCCGGCCGTTAATGGTGATTCATGGCCTCACAGATATAAACAACTATAACTCCGCTTCTATTCGCCGTATGCAAATCTGCGACGTAGCAATTTGTAGCATAAAGCACGCCCCTACGAAGCACCTTATACCGATCTGCGACGAACTTGCATAGTTTTGTCAAACATCGATCGTTTCGAGTGGAAAGTAATCCGGCCGTCAATGGTGATTCATGGCCTCACAGATATAAACAACACTAACTCCGCTTCTATTCGTCGTATACAAATCTGCGACATTGCAATTTTTAGCTTAAAACACGTCACATCGACCCACCTTGTGCCGATCTGGGACGAACTTGCATAGTTTCGTCAAACATCGATCGTTTGGAGTTAAAAGCAATCCGGCCGTCAATGGTGATTCATGGCCTCACAGATATAAACAACAATAACTCCGCTTCTATACGTCTTATGCAAATCTGCGACATAGCAATTTGTAGCATAAAACACGACCCAACGACCCACCTTTTACCGATCTGCGACGAACTTGCATAGTTTCGTCAAACATCGATCGTTTCGAGTGGTAGGGAATCCGGCCGTCAATGGTGATTCATGGCCTCACAGATATAAACAACAATAACTCCGCTTCTATTCGTCGTATGCAAATCTGCGACATAGCAATTTGTAGCATAAATCACGCCCCAACGAACCACCTTATACCGATCTGCGACGAACTTGCATAGTTTTGTCAAACATCGACCGTTTCGAGTGGAAAGCAATCCGGCCGTCAATGGTGATTCATGGCCTGACAGATATAAACAACTATAACTTCGCTTCTATTCGTCGAATGCAAATCTGCGACATAGCAATTTGTAGCTTAAAACACGACACATCGACCCACCTCATGCCGATCTGCGACGTACTTGTATAGTTTCGTCAAACGTCGATCGTTTCGAGTGGTAGGCAATCCGGTAGTCAATGGCGATTCATGGCCTCACAGACATAAACAACAATAACTCCGCTTCTATTCGTCGTATGCAAATCTGCGACATAGCAATTTGTAGCATAAAACACGTCCCAACGAACCACCTTATACCGATCTGCGACGAACTTGCATAGTTTTGTCAAACATCGATCGTTTCGAGTGGAAAGCAATCCGGCGGTCAATGGTGATTCATGGCCTCACAGATATAAACAACAATAACTCCGCTTCTATACGTCGTATGCAAATCTGCGACATAGCAATTTGTAGCATAAAACACGACCCAACGACCCACCTTTTACCGATCTGCGACGAACTTGCATAGTTTCGTCAAACATCGATCGTTTCGAGTGGAAAGCAATCCGGCCGTCAATGGTGATTCATGGCCTGACAGATATAAACAACTATAACTTCGCTTCTATTCGTCGTATGCAAATCTGCGACATAGCAATTTGTAGCTTAAAACACGTCACATCGACCCACCTTGTGCCGATCTGGGACGAACTTGCATAGTTTCGTCAAACATCGATCGTTTGGAGTGGAAAGCAATCCGGCCGTCAATGGTGATTCATGGCCTCACAGATATAAACAACAATAACTCCGCTTCTATACGTCGTATGCAAATCTGCGACATAGCAATTTGTAGCTCAAAACACGCCCCAACGAACCACCTGATATTGATCTGCGACGAACTTGCATAGTTTTGTCAAACATCGATCGTTTCTAGTGGAAAGCAATCCGGCCGTCAATGGTGATTCATGGCCTCACAGATATAAATATCGATAACTCCGCTTCTATTCGTCGTATGCGAATCTGCGACATAGCGATTTGTAGCTTAAAACATGGCCCAACGACCCACCTTATACCCATCTGCGACGAACTTGCATAGTTTTGTCAAACATCGATTGTTTCGAGTGGAAAGCAATCCGGCCGGCAATGGTGATTCATGGCCTGACAGATATAAACAACTATAACTCCGCTTCTATTCGTCGAATGCAAATCTGCGACATAGCAATTTGTAGCTTAAAACACGTCACATCGACCCACCTTGTGCCGATCTGCGACGAACTTGCATAGTTTCGTCAAACATCGATCGTTTCGAGTGGTAGGCAATCCGGCCGTCAATGGTGATTCATGGCCTCACAGATATAAACATCAATAACTCCGCTTCTATTCGTCGTATGCGAATATGCGACATAGCAATTTGTAGCTTAAAACACGTCACATCGACCCACCTTCCGCCGATCTGCGACGAACTTGCATGGTTTCGTCAAACGTCGATCATTTCGAGTGGTCGGGAATCCGGCCGTCAATGGTGATTCATGGCCTCACAGATATAAACAACAATAACTCCGCTTCTATTCGTCGTATGCGAATCTGCGACAATGCAATTTTTAGCTTAAAACACGTCCCAACGAACCACCTTATACCGATCTGCGACGAACTTGCATAGTTTTGTCAAATATCAATCGTTTCGAGTGGAAAGCAATCCGGCCGTCAATGGTGATTCACGGCCTGACAGAAATAAACAACTATAACTCCGCTTCTATTCGTCGAATGCAAATCTGCGACATAGCAATTTGTAGCTTAAAACACGTCACATCGAACCACCTTGTGCCGATCTACGACGAACTTGCATAGTTTCGTCAAACGTCGATCGTTTCGAGTGGTAGGCAATCCGGCCGTCAATGGTGATTCTTGGCCTCACAGATATAAACAACTATAACTCCGCTTCTATTCGCCGTATGCAAATCTGCGACGTAGCAATTTGTAGCATAAAACACGGCCCAACCACCCACCTTATACCGATCTGCGACGAACTTGCATATTTTTGTCAATCATCGATCGTTTCGAGTGGAAAGCAATCCGGCCGTTAATGGTGATTCATGGCCTCACAGATATAAACAACTATAACTCCGCTTCTATTCGCCGTATGCAAATCTGCGACGTAGCAATTTGTAGCATAAAGCACGCCCCTACGAAGCACCTTATACCGATCTGCGACGAACTTGCATAGTTTTGTCAAACATCGATCGTTTCGAGTGGAAAGTAATCCGGCCGTCAATGGTGATTCATGGCCTCACAGATATAAACAACACTAACTCCGCTTCTATTCGTCGTATACAAATCTGCGACATTGCAATTTTTAGCTTAAAACACGTCACATCGACCCACCTTGTGCCGATCTGGGACGAACTTGCATAGTTTCGTCAAACATCGATCGTTTGGAGTTAAAAGCAATCCGGCCGTCAATGGTGATTCATGGCCTCACAGATATAAACAACAATAACTCCGCTTCTATACGTCTTATGCAAATCTGCGACATAGCAATTTGTAGCATAAAACACGACCCAACGACCCACCTTTTACCGATCTGCGACGAACTTGCATAGTTTCGTCAAACATCGATCGTTTCGAGTGGTAGGGAATCCGGCCGTCAATGGTGATTCATGGCCTCACAGATATAAACAACAATAACTCCGCTTCTATTCGTCGTATGCAAATCTGCGACATAGCAATTTGTAGCATAAATCACGCCCCAACGAACCACCTTATACCGATCTGCGACGAACTTGCATAGTTTTGTCAAACATCGACCGTTTCGAGTGGAAAGCAATCCGGCCGTCAATGGTGATTCATGGCCTGACAGATATAAACAACTATAACTTCGCTTCTATTCGTCGAATGCAAATCTGCGACATAGCAATTTGTAGCTTAAAACACGACACATCGACCCACCTCATGCCGATCTGCGACGTACTTGTATAGTTTCGTCAAACGTCGATCGTTTCGAGTGGTAGGCAATCCGGTAGTCAATGGCGATTCATGGCCTCCCAGACATAAACAACAATAACTCCGCTTCTATTCGTCGTATGCAAATCTGCGACATAGCAATTTGTAGCATAAAACACGTCCCAACGAACCACCTTATACCGATCTGCGACGAACTTGCATAGTTTTGTCAAACATCGATCGTTTCGAGTGGAAAGCAATCCGGCGGTCAATGGTGATTCATGGCCTCACAGATATAAACAACAATAACTCCGCTTCTATACGTCGTATGCAAATCTGCGACATAGCAATTTGTAGCATAAAACACGACCCAACGACCCACCTTTTACCGATCTGCGACGAACTTGCATAGTTTCGTCAAACATCGATCGTTTCGAGTGGAAAGCAATCCGGCCGTCAATGGTGATTCATGGCCTGACAGATATAAACAACTATAACTTCGCTTCTATTCGTCGAATGCAAATCTGCGACATAGCAATTTGTAGCTTAAAACACGACACATCGACCCACCTCATGCCGATCTGCGACGTACTTGTATAGTTTCGTCAAACGTCGATCGTTTCGAGTGGTAGGCAATCCGGTAGTCAATGGCGATTCATGGCCTCACAGACATAAACAACAATAACTCCGCTTCTATTCGTCGTATGCAAATCTGCGACATAGCAATTTGTAGCATAAAACACGTCCCAACGAACCACCTTATACCGATCTGCGACGAACTTGCATAGTTTTGTCAAACATCGATCGTTTCGAGTGGAAAGCAATCCGGCGGTCAATGGTGATTCATGGCCTCACAGATATAAACAACAATAACTCCGCTTCTATACGTCGTATGCAAATCTGCGACATAGCAATTTGTAGCATAAAACACGACCCAACGACCCACCTTTTACCGATCTGCGACGAACTTGCATAGTTTCGTCAAACATCGATCGTTTCGAGTGGTAGGCAATCCGGCCGTCAATGGTGATTCATGGCCTCACAGATATAAACAACAATAACTCCGCTTCTATTCGTCGTATGCAAATCTGCGACATATCAATTTGTAGCTTAAAACACGTCACATCGACCCACCTTGTGCCGATCTGCGACAAACTTGCATAGTTTCGTCAAACATCGATCGTTTCGAGTGGTAGGCAATCCGGCCGTCAATGGTGATTCATGGCCTCACAGATATAAACAACAATAACTCCGCTTCTATTCGTCGTATGCAAATCTGCGACATAGTAATTTGTAGCTTAAAACACGTCACATCGACCCACCTTGTGCCGATCTGGGACGAACTTGCATAGTTTCGTCAAACATCGATCGTTTGGAGTGGAAAGCAATCCGGCCGTCAATGGTGATTCATGGCCTCACAGATATAAACAACAATAACTCCGCTTCTATACGTCGTATGCAAATCTGCGACATAGCAATTTGTAGCAAAAAACACGTCTCAACGACCCACCTTTTACCGATCTGCGACGAACTTGCATAGTTTCGTCAAACATCGATCGTTTCGAGTGGTAGGGAATCCGGCCGTCAATGGTGTTTCATGGCCTCACAGATATAAACCACAATAACTCCACTTCTATTCGCCGTATGCGAATCTGCGACGTAGCAATTTGTAGCATAAAACACGGCCCGACCACCCACCTTATACCGATCTGCGACGAACTTGCATAGTTTCGTCAAACATCGATCGTTTCGAGTGGTAGGCAATCCGGCCGTCAATGGTGATTCATGGCCTCACAGATATAAACCACAATAACTCCGCTTCTATTCGTCGCATGCGAATCTGCGACATAGCAATTTGTAGCTTAAAACACGCCCCAACGAATCACCTTATACCGATCTGCGACGAACTTGCATAGTTTTGTCAAACATCGATCGTTTTGAGTGGAAAGCAATCCGGCCGTCAATGGTGATTCACGGCCTGACAGATATAAACAACTATAACTCCGCTTCTATTCGTCGAATGCAAATCTGCGACATAGCAATTTGTAGCTTAAAACACGTCACATCGAACCACCTTGTGCCGATCTACGACGAACTTGCATAGTTTCGTCAAACGTCGATCGTTTCGAGTGGTAGGCAATCCGGCCGTCAATGGTGATTCATGGCCTGACAGATATAAACAACTATAACTCCGCTTCTATTCGTCGAATGCAAATCTGCGACATAGCAATATGTAGCTTAAAACACGTCACATCGACCCACCTTGTGCCGATCTGGGACGAACTTGCATAGTTTGGTCAAACATCGATCGTTTGGAGTGGAAAGCAATCCGGCCGTCAATGGTGATTCATGGCCTCACAGATATAAACAACAATAACTCCGCTTCTATACGTCGTATGCAAATCTGCGGCATAGCAATTTGTAGCAAAAAACACGACCCAACGACCCACCTTTTACCGATCTGCGACGAACTTGCATAGTTTCGTCAAACATCGATCGTTTCGAGTGGTAGGCAATCCGGCCGTCAATGGTGATTCATGGCCTCACAGATACAAACAACAAAAACTCCGCTTCTATTCGTCGTATGCGAATATGCGACGTAGCAATTTGTAGCATAAAACACGGCCCAACCACCCACCTTATACCGATCTGCGACGAACTTGCATAGTTTCGTCAAACATCGATCGTTTCGAGTTGTAGGCAATCCGGCCGTCAATGGTGATTCATGGCCTCACAGATATAAACAACAATAACTCCGCTTCTATACGTCGTATGCTCGTATGCAAATCTGCGACATAGCAATTTGTAGCATAAAACACGGCCCAACCACCCACCTTTTACCGATCTGCGACGAACTTGCATAGTTTCGTCAAACATCGATCGTTTCGAGTGGTAGGCAATCCGGCCGTCAATGGTGATTCATGGCCTCACAGATATAAACAACAATAACTCCGCTTCTATTCGTCGTATGCAAATCTGCGACATATCAATTTGTAGCTTAAAACACGTCACATCGACCCACCTTGTGCCGATCTGCGACAAACTTGCATAGTTTCGTCAAACATCGATCGTTTCGAGTGGTAGGCAATCCGGCCGTCAATGGTGATTCATGGCCTCACAGATATAAACAACAATAACTCCGCTTCTATTCGTCGTATGCAAATCTGCGACATAGCAATTTGTAGCTTAAAACACGTCACATCGACCCACCTTGTGCCGATCTGCGACAAACTTGCATAGTTTCGTCAAACATCGATCGTTTCGAGTGGTAGGCAATCCGGCCGTCAATGGTGATTCATGGCCTCACAGATATAAACAACAATAACTCCGCTTCTATTCGTCGTATGCAAATCTGCGACATAGCAATTTGTAGCTTAAAACACGTCACATCGACCCACCTTGTGCCGATCTGGGACGAACTTGCATAGTTTCGTCAAACATCGATCGTTTGGAGTGGAAAGCAATCCGGCCGTCAATGGTGATTCATGGCCTCACAGATATAAACAACAATAACTCCGCTTCTATACGTCGTATGCAAATCTGCGACATAGCAATTTGTAGCTCAAAACACGCCCCAACGAACCACCTGATATTGATCTGCGACGAACTTGCATAGTTTTGTCAATCATCGATCGTTTCGAGTGGAAAGCAATCCGGCCGTCAATGGTGATTCATGGCCTCACAGATATAAACAACTATAACTCCGCTTCTATTCGCCGTATGCAAATCTGCGACGTAGCAATTTGTAGCATAAAACACGCCCCTACGAAGCACCTTATACCGATCTGCGACGAACTTGCATAGTTTTGTCAAACATCGATCGTTTCGAGTGGAAAGTAATCCGGCCGTCAATGGTGATTCATGGCCTCACAGATATAAACAACACTAACTCCGCTTCTATTCGTCGTATGCAAATCTGCGACATTGCAATTTGTAGCTTAAAACACGTCACATCGACCCACCTTGTGCCGATCTGGGACGAACTTGCATAGTTTCGTCAAACATCGATCGTTTGGAGTTAAAAGCAATCCGGCCGTCAATGGTGATTCATGGCCTCACAGATATAAACAACAATAACTCCGCTTCTATTCGTCGTATGCAAATCTGCGACATATCAATTTGTAGCTTAAAACACGTCACATCGACCCACCTTGTGCCGATCTGCGACAAACTTGCATAGTTTCGTCAAACATCGATCGTTTCGAGTGGTAGGCAATCCGGCCGTCAATGGTGATTCAAGGCCTCACAGATATAAACAACAATAACTCCGCTTCTATTCGTCGTATGCAAATCTGCGACATAGCAATTTGTAGCTTAAAACACGTCACATCGACCCACCTTGTGCCGATCTGCGACAAACTTGCATAGTTTCGTCAAACATCGATCGTTTCGAGTGGTAGGCAATCCGGCCGTCAATGGTGATTCATGGCCTCACAGATATAAACAACAATAACTCCGGTTCTATTCGTCGTATGCAAATCTGCGACATAGCAATATGTAGCTTAAAACACGTCACATCGACCCACCTTGTGCCGATCTGGGACGAACTTGCATAGTTTGGTCAAACATCGATCGTTTGGAGTGGAAACCAATCCGGCCGTCAATGGTGATTCATGGCCTCACAGATATAAACAACAATAACTCCGCTTCTATACGTCGTATGCAAATCTGCGGCATAGCAATTTGTAGCAAAAAACACGACCCAACGACCCACCTTTTACCGATCTGCGACGAACTTGCATAGTTTCGTCAAACATCGATCGTTTCGAGTGGTAGGCAATCCGGTCGTCAATGGTGATTCATGGCCTCACAGATACAAACAACAAAAACTCCGCTTCTATTCGTCGTATGCGAATATGCGACGTAGCAATTTGTAGCATAAAACACGGCCCAACCACCCACCTTATACCGATCTGCGACGAACTTGCATAGTTTCGTCAAACATCGATCGTTTCGAGTTGTAGGCAATCCGGCCGTCAATGGTGATTCATGGCCTCACAGATATAAACAACAATAACTCCGCTTCTATACGTCGTATGCTCGTATGCAAATCTGCGACATAGCAATTTGTAGCATAAAACACGGCCCAACCACCCACCTTTTACCGATCTGCGACGAACTTGCATAGTTTCGTCAAACATCGATCGTTTCGAGTGGTAGGCAATCCGGCCGTCAATGGTGATTCATGGCCTCACAGATATAAACAACAATAACTCCGCTTCTATTCGTCGTATGCAAATCTGCGACATATCAATTTGTAGCTTAAAACACGTCACATCGACCCACCTTGTGCCGATCTGCGACAAACTTGCATAGTTTCGTCAAACATCGATCGTTTCGAGTGGTAGGCAATCCGGCCGTCAATGGTGATTCATGGCCTCACAGATATAAACAACAATAACTCCGCTTCTATTCGTCGTATGCAAATCTGCGACATAGCAATTTGTAGCTTAAAACACGTCACATCGACCCACCCTGTGCCGATCTGCGACAAACTTGCATAGTTTCGTCAAACATCGATCGTTTCGAGTGGTAGGCAATCCGGCCGTCAATGGTGATTCATGGCCTCACAGATATAAACAACAATAACTCCGCTTCTATTCGTCGTATGCAAATCTGCGACATAGCAATTTGTAGCTTAAAACACGTCACATCGACCCACCTTGTGCCGATCTGGGACGAACTTGCATAGTTTCGTCAAACATCGATCGTTTGGAGTGGAAAGCAATCCGGCCGTCAATGGTGATTCATGGCCTCACAGATATAAACAACAATAACTCCGCTTCTATACGTCGTATGCAAATCTGCGACATAGCAATTTGTAGCTCAAAACACGCCCCAACGAACCACCTGATATTGATCTGCGACGAACTTGCATAGTTTTGTCAATCATCGATCGTTTCGAGTGGAAAGCAATCCGGCCGTCAATGGTGATTCATGGCCTCACAGATATAAACAACTATAACTCCGCTTCTATTCGCCGTATGCAAATCTGCGACGTAGCAATTTGTAGCATAAAACACGCCCCTACGAAGCACCTTATACCGATCTGCGACGAACTTGCATAGTTTTGTCAAACATCGATCGTTTCGAGTGGAAAGTAATCCGGCCGTCAATGGTGATTCATGGCCTCACAGATATAAACAACACTAACTCCGCTTCTATACGTCGTATGCAAATCTGCGACATTGCAATTTGTAGCTTAAAACACGTCACATCGACCCACCTTGTGCCGATCTGGGACGAACTTGCATAGTTTCGTCAAACATCGATCGTTTGGAGTTAAAAGCAATCCGGCCGTCAATGGTGATTCATGGCCTCACAGATATAAACAACAATAACTCCGCTTCTATTCGTCGTATGCAAATCTGCGACATATCAATTTGTAGCTTAAAACACGTCACATCGACCCACCTTGTGCCGATCTGCGACAAACTTGCATAGTTTCGTCAAACATCGATCGTTTCGAGTGGTAGGCAATCCGGCCGTCAATGGTGATTCATGGCCTCACAGATATAAATATCGATAACTCCGCTTCTATTCGTCGTATGCGAATCTGCGACATAGCGATTTGTAGCTTAAAACATGGCCCAACGACCCACCTTATACCCATCTGCGACGAACTTGCATAGTTTTGTCAAACATCGATTGTTTCGAGTGGAAAGCAATCCGGCCGGCAATGGTGATTCATGGCCTGACAGATATAAACAACTATAACTCCGCTTCTATTCGTCGAATGCAAATCTGCGACATAGCAATTTGTAGCTTAAAACACGTCACATCGACCCACCTTGTGCCGATCTGCGACGAACTTGCATAGTTTCGTCAAACATCGATCGTTTCGAGTGGTAGGCAATCCGGCCGTCAATGGTGATTCATGGCCTCACAGATATAAACATCAATAACTCCGCATCTATTCGTCGTATGCGAATATGCGACATAGCAATTTGTAGCTTAAAACACGTCACATCGACCCACCTTCCGCCGATCTGCGACGAACTTGCATAGTTTCGTCAAACGTCGATCGTTTCGAGTGGTAGGCAATCCGGCCGTCAATGGTGATTCATGGCCTCACAGATATAAACAACTATAACTCCGCTTCTATTCGCCGTATGCAAATCTGCGACGTAGCAATTTGTAGCATAAAACACGGCCCAACCACCCACCTTATACCGATCTGCGACGAACTTGCATATTTTTGTCAATCATCGATCGTTTCGAGTGGAAAGCAATCCGGCCGTTAATGGTGATTCATGGCCTCACAGATATAAACAACTATAACTCCGCTTCTATTCGCCGTATGCAAATCTGCGACGTAGCAATTTGTAGCATAAAACACGCCCCTACGAAGCACCTTATACCGATCTGCGACGAACTTGCATAGTTTTGTCAAACATCGATCGTTTCGAGTGGAAAGTAATCCGGCCGTCAATGGTGATTCATGGCCTCACAGATATAAACAACACTAACTCCGCTTCTATTCGTCGTATGCAAATCTGCGACATTGCAATTTGTAGCTTAAAACACGTCACATCGACCCACCTTGTGCCGATCTGGGACGAACTTGCATAGTTTCGTCAAACATCGATCGTTTGGAGTTAAAAGCAATCCGGCCGTCAATGGTGATTCATGGCCTCACAGATATAAACAACAATAACTCCGCTTCTATACGTCTTATGCAAATCTGCGACATAGCAATTTGTAGCATAAAACACGACCCAACGACCCACCTTTTACCGATCTGCGACGAACTTGCATAGTTTCGTCAAACATCGATCGTTTCGAGTGGTAGGGAATCCGGCCGTCAATGGTGATTCATGGCCTCACAGATATAAACAACAATAACTCCGCTTCTATTCGTCGTATGCAAATCTGCGACATAGCAATTTGTAGCATAAATCACGCCCCAACGAACCACCTTATACCGATCTGCGACGAACTTGCATAGTTTTGTCAAACATCGATCGTTTCGAGTGGAAAGCAATCCGGCCGTCAATGGTGATTCATGGCCTGACAGATATAAACAACTATAACTTCGCTTCTATTCGTCGAATGCAAATCTGCGACATAGCAATTTGTAGCTTAAAACACGACACATCGACCCACCTCATGCCGATCTGCGACGTACTTGTATAGTTTCGTCAAACGTCGATCGTTTCGAGTGGTAGGCAATCCGGTAGTCAATGGCGATTCATGGCCTCACAGACATAAACAACAATAACTCCGCTTCTATTCGTCGTATGCAAATCTGCGACATAGCAATTTGTAGCATAAAACACGTCCCAACGAACCACCTTATACCGATCTGCGACGAACTTGCATAGTTTTGTCAAACATCGATCGTTTCGAGTGGAAAGCAATCCGGCGGTCAATGGTGATTCATGGCCTCACAGATATAAACAACAATAACTCCGCTTCTATACGTCGTATGCAAATCTGCGACATAGCAATTTGTAGCATAAAACACGACCCAACGACCCACCTTTTACCGATCTGCGACGAACTTGCATAGTTTCGTCAAACATCGATCGTTTCGAGTGGTAGGCAATCCGGCCGTCAATGGTGATTCATGGCCTCACAGATATAAACAACAATAACTCCGCTTCTATTCGTCGTATGCAAATCTGCGACATATCAATTTGTAGCTTAAAACACGTCACATCGACCCACCTTGTGCCGATCTGCGACAAACTTGCATAGTTTCGTCAAACATCGATCGTTTCGAGTGGTAGGCAATCCGGCCGTCAATGGTGATTCATGGCCTCACAGATATAAACAACAATAACTCCGCTTCTATTCGTCGTATGCAAATCTGCGACATAGCAATTTGTAGCTTAAAACACGTCACATCGACCCACCTTGTGCCGATCTGCGACAAACTTGCATAGTTTCGTCAAACATCGATCGTTTCGAGTGGTAGGCAATCCGGCCGTCAATGGTGATTCATGGCCTCACAGATATAAACAACAATAACTCCGCTTCTATTCGTCGTATGCAAATCTGCGACATAGCAATTTGTAGCTTAAAACACGTCACATCGACCCACCTTGTGCCGATCTGGGACGAACTTGCATAGTTTGGTCAAACATCGATCGTTTGGAGTGGAAAGCAATCCGGCCGTCAATGGTGATTCATGGCCTCACAGATATAAACAACAATAACTCCGCTTCTATACGTCGTATGCAAATCTGCGACATAGCAATTTGTAGCTCAAAACACGCCCCAACGAACCACCTGATATTGATCTGCGACGAACTTGCATAGTTTTGTCAATCATCGATCGTTTCGAGTGGAAAGCAATCCGGCCGTCAATGGTGATTCATGGCCTCACAGATATAAACAACTATAACTCCGCTTCTATTCGCCGTATGCAAATCTGCGACGTAGCAATTTGTAGCATAAAACACGCCCCTACGAAGCACCTTATACCGATCTGCGACGAACTTGCATAGTTTTGTCAAACATCGATCGTTTCGAGTGGAAAGTAATCCGGCCGTCAATGGTGATTCATGGCCTCACAGATATAAACAACACTAACTCCGCTTCTATTCGTCGTATGCAAATCTGCGACATTGCAATTTGTAGCTTAAAACACGTCACATCGACCCACCTTGTGCCGATCTGGGACGAACTTGCATAGTTTCGTCAAACATCGATCGTTTGGAGTTAAAAGCAATCCGGCCGTCAATGGTGATTCATGGCCTCACAGATATAAACAACAATAACTCCGCTTCTATTCGTCGTATGCAAATCTGCGACATATCAATTTGTAGCTTAAAACACGTCACATCGACCCACCTTGTGCCGATCTGCGACAAACTTGCATAGTTTCGTCAAACATCGATCGTTTCGAGTGGTAGGCAATCCGGCCGTCAATGGTGATTCAAGGCCTCACAGATATAAACAACAATAACTCCGCTTCTATTCGTCGTATGCAAATCTGCGACATAGCAATTTGTAGCTTAAAACACGTCACATCGACCCACCTTGTGCCGATCTGCGACAAACTTGCATAGTTTCGTCAAACATCGATCGTTTCGAGTGGTAGGCAATCCGGCCGTCAATGGTGATTCATGGCCTCACAGATATAAACAACAATAACTCCGGTTCTATTCGTCGTATGCAAATCTGCGACATAGCAATATGTAGCTTAAAACACGTCACATCGACCCACCTTGTGCCGATCTGGGACGAACTTGCATAGTTTGGTCAAACATCGATCGTTTGGAGTGGAAACCAATCCGGCCGTCAATGGTGATTCATGGCCTCACAGATATAAACAACAATAACTCCGCTTCTATACGTCGTATGCAAATCTGCGGCATAGCAATTTGTAGCAAAAAACACGACCCAACGACCCACCTTTTACCGATCTGCGACGAACTTGCATAGTTTCGTCAAACATCGATCGTTTCGAGTGGTAGGCAATCCGGTCGTCAATGGTGATTCATGGCCTCACAGATACAAACAACAAAAACTCCGCTTCTATTCGTCGTATGCGAATATGCGACGTAGCAATTTGTAGCATAAAACACGGCCCAACCACCCACCTTATACCGATCTGCGACGAACTTGCATAGTTTCGTCAAACATCGATCGTTTCGAGTTGTAGGCAATCCGGCCGTCAATGGTGATTCATGGCCTCACAGATATAAACAACAATAACTCCGCTTCTATACGTCGTATGCTCGTATGCAAATCTGCGACATAGCAATTTGTAGCATAAAACACGGCCCAACCACCCACCTTTTACCGATCTGCGACGAACTTGCATAGTTTCGTCAAACATCGATCGTTTCGAGTGGTAGGCAATCCGGCCGTCAATGGTGATTCATGGCCTCACAGATATAAACAACAATAACTCCGCTTCTATTCGTCGTATGCAAATCTGCGACATATCAATTTGTAGCTTAAAACACGTCACATCGACCCACCTTGTGCCGATCTGCGACAAACTTGCATAGTTTCGTCAAACATCGATCGTTTCGAGTGGTAGGCAATCCGGCCGTCAATGGTGATTCATGGCCTCACAGATATAAACAACAATAACTCCGCTTCTATTCGTCGTATGCAAATCTGCGACATAGCAATTTGTAGCTTAAAACACGTCACATCGACCCACCCTGTGCCGATCTGCGACAAACTTGCATAGTTTCGTCAAACATCGATCGTTTCGAGTGGTAGGCAATCCGGCCGTCAATGGTGATTCATGGCCTCACAGATATAAACAACAATAACTCCGCTTCTATTCGTCGTATGCAAATCTGCGACATAGCAATTTGTAGCTTAAAACACGTCACATCGACCCACCTTGTGCCGATCTGGGACGAACTTGCATAGTTTCGTCAAACATCGATCGTTTGGAGTGGAAAGCAATCCGGCCGTCAATGGTGATTCATGGCCTCACAGATATAAACAACAATAACTCCGCTTCTATACGTCGTATGCAAATCTGCGACATAGCAATTTGTAGCACAAAACACGCCCCTACGAACCACCTGATATTGATCTGCGACGAACTTGCATAGTTTTGTCAATCATCGATCGTTTCGAGTGGAAAGCAATCCGGCCGTCAATGGTGATTCATGGCCTCACAGATATAAACAACTATAACTCCGCTTCTATTCGCCGTATGCAAATCTGCGACGTAGCAATTTGTAGCATAAAACACGCCCCTACGAAGCACCTTATACCGATCTGCGACGAACTTGCATAGTTTTGTCAAACATCGATCGTTTCGAGTGGAAAGTAATCCGGCCGTCAATGGTGATTCATGGCCTCACAGATATAAACAACACTAACTCCGCTTCTATTCGTCGTATGCAAATCTGCGACATTGCAATTTGTAGCTTAAAACACGTCACATCGACCCACCTTGTGCCGATCTGGGACGAACTTGCATAGTTTCGTCAAACATCGATCGTTTGGAGTTAAAAGCAATCCGGCCGTCAATGGTGATTCATGGCCTCACAGATATAAACAACAATAACTCCGCTTCTATTCGTCGTATGCAAATCTGCGACATATCAATTTGTAGCTTAAAACACGTCACATCGACCCACCTTGTGCCGATCTGCGACAAACTTGCATAGTTTCGTCAAACATCGATCGTTTCGAGTGGTATGCAATCCGGCCGTCAATGGTGATTCATGGCCTCACAGATATAAATATCGATAACTCCGCTTCTATTCGTCGTATGCGAATCTGCGACATAGCGATTTGTAGCTTAAAACATGGCCCAACGACCCACCTTATACCCATCTGCGACGAACTTGCATAGTTTTGTCAAACATCGATTGTTTCGAGTGGAAAGCAATCCGGCCGGCAATGGTGATTCATGGCCTGACAGATATAAACAACTATAACTCCGCTTCTATTCGTCGAATGCAAATCTGCGACATAGCAATTTGTAGCTTAAAACACGTCACATCGACCCACCTTGTGCCGATCTGCGACGAACTTGCATAGTTTCGTCAAACATCGATCGTTTCGAGTGGTAGGCAATCCGGCCGTCAATGGTGATTCATGGCCTCACAGATATAAACATCAATAACTCCGCATCTATTCGTCGTATGCGAATATGCGACATAGCAATTTGTAGCTTAAAACACGTCACATCGACCCACCTTCCGCCGATCTGCGACGAACTTGCATAGTTTCGTCAAACGTCGATCGTTTCGAGTGGTAGGCAATCCGGCCGTCAATGGTGATTCATGGCCTCACAGATATAAACAACTATAACTCCGCTTCTATTCGCCGTATGCAAATCTGCGACGTAGCAATTTGTAGCATAAAACACGGCCCAACCACCCACCTTATACCGATCTGCGACGAACTTGCATATTTTTGTCAATCATCGATCGTTTCGAGTGGAAAGCAATCCGGCCGTTAATGGTGATTCATGGCCTCACAGATATAAACAACTATAACTCCGCTTCTATTCGCCGTATGCAAATCTGCGACGTAGCAATTTGTAGCATAAAACACGCCCCTACGAAGCACCTTATACCGATCTGCGACGAACTTGCATAGTTTTGTCAAACATCGATCGTTTCGAGTGGAAAGTAATCCGGCCGTCAATGGTGATTCATGGCCTCACAGATATAAACAACACTAACTCCGCTTCTATTCGTCGTATGCAAATCTGCGACATTGCAATTTGTAGCTTAAAACACGTCACATCGACCCACCTTGTGCCGATCTGGGACGAACTTGCATAGTTTCGTCAAACATCGATCGTTTGGAGTTAAAAGCAATCCGGCCGTCAATGGTGATTCATGGCCTCACAGATATAAACAACAATAACTCCGCTTCTATACGTCTTATGCAAATCTGCGACATAGCAATTTGTAGCATAAAACACGACCCAACGACCCACCTTTTACCGATCTGCGACGAACTTGCATAGTTTCGTCAAACATCGATCGTTTCGAGTGGTAGGGAATCCGGCCGTCAATGGTGATTCATGGCCTCACAGATATAAACAACAATAACTCCGCTTCTATTCGTCGTATGCAAATCTGCGACATAGCAATTTGTAGCATAAATCACGCCCCAACGAACCACCTTATACCGATCTGCGACGAACTTGCATAGTTTTGTCAAACATCGATCGTTTCGAGTGGAAAGCAATCCGGCCGTCAATGGTGATTCATGGCCTGACAGATATAAACAACTATAACTTCGCTTCTATTCGTCGAATGCAAATCTGCGACATAGCAATTTGTAGCTTAAAACACGACACATCGACCCACCTCATGCCGATCTGCGACGTACTTGTATAGTTTCGTCAAACGTCGATCGTTTCGAGTGGTAGGCAATCCGGTAGTCAATGGCGATTCATGGCCTCACAGACATAAACAACAATAACTCCGCTTCTATTCGTCGTATGCAAATCTGCGACATAGCAATTTGTAGCATAAAACACGTCCCAACGAACCACCTTATACCGATCTGCGACGAACTTGCATAGTTTTGTCAAACATCGATCGTTTCGAGTGGAAAGCAATCCGGCGGTCAATGGTGATTCATGGCCTCACAGATATAAACAACAATAACTCCGCTTCTATACGTCGTATGCAAATCTGCGACATAGCAATTTGTAGCATAAAACACGACCCAACGACCCACCTTTTACCGATCTGCGACGAACTTGCATAGTTTCGTCAAACATCGATCGTTTCGAGTGGTAGGCAATCCGGCCGTCAATGGTGATTCATGGCCTCACAGATATAAACAACAATAACTCCGCTTCTATTCGTCGTATGCAAATCTGCGACATATCAATTTGTAGCTTAAAACACGTCACATCGACCCACCTTGTGCCGATCTGCGACAAACTTGCATAGTTTCGTCAAACATCGATCGTTTCGAGTGGTAGGCAATCCGGCCGTCAATGGTGATTCATGGCCTCACAGATATAAACAACAATAACTCCGCTTCTATTCGTCGTATGCAAATCTGCGACATAGCAATTTGTAGCTTAAAACACGTCACATCGACCCACCTTGTGCCGATCTGCGACAAACTTGCATAGTTTCGTCAAACATCGATCGTTTCGAGTGGTAGGCAATCCGGCCGTCAATGGTGATTCATGGCCTCACAGATATAAACAACAATAACTCCGCTTCTATTCGTCGTATGCAAATCTGCGACATAGCAATTTGTAGCTTAAAACACGTCACATCGACCCACCTTGTGCCGATCTGGGACGAACTTGCATAGTTTGGTCAAACATCGATCGTTTGGAGTGGAAAGCAATCCGGCCGTCAATGGTGATTCATGGCCTCACAGATATAAACAACAATAACTCCGCTTCTATACGTCGTATGCAAATCTGCGGCATAGCAATTTGTAGCAAAAAACACGACCCAACGACCCACCTTTTACCGATCTGCGACGAACTTGCATAGTTTCGTCAAACATCGATCGTTTCGAGTGGTAGGGAATCCGGCCGTCAATGGTGTTTCATGGCCTCACAGATATAAACCACAATAACTCCGCTTCTATTCGCCGTATGCGAATCTGCGACGTAGCAATTTGTAGCATAAAACACGGCCCAACCACCCACCTTATACCGATCTGCGACGAACTTGCATAGTTTCGTCAAACATCGATCGTTTCGAGTGGTAGGCAATCCGGCCGTCAATGGTGATTCATGGCCTCACAGATATAAACCACAATAACTCCGCTTCTATTCGTCGCATGCGAATCTGCGACATAGCAATTTGTAGCTTAAAACACGCCCCAACGAATCACCTTATACCGATCTGCGACGAACTTGCATAGTTTTGTCAAACATCGATCGTTTTGAGTGGAAAGCAATCCGGCCGTCAATGGTGATTCACGGCCTGACAGATATAAACAACTATAACTCCGCTTCTATTCGTCGAATGCAAATCTGCGACATAGCAATTTGTAGCTTAAAACACGTCACATCGAACCACCTTGTGCCGATCTACGACGAACTTGCATAGTTTCGTCAAACGTCGATCGTTTCGAGTGGTAGGCAATCCGGCCGTCAATGGTGATTCATGGCCTGACAGATATAAACAACTATAACTCCGCTTCTATTCGTCGAATGCAAATCTGCGACATAGCAATTTGTAGCTTAAAACACGTCAAATCGACCCACCTTGTGCCGATCTGCGACGAACTTGCATAGTTTCGTCAAACATCGATCGTTTCGAGTGGTAGGCAATCCGGCCGTCAATGGTGATTCATGGCCTCACAGATATAAACATCAATAACTCCGCTTCTATTCGTCGTATGCGAATATGCGACATAGCAATTTGTAGCTTAAAACACGTCACATCGACCCACCTTCCGCCGATCTGCGACGAACTTGCATGGTTTCGTCAAACGTCGATCATTTCGAGTGGTCGGGAATCCGGCCGTCAATGGTGATTCATGGCCTCACAGATATAAACAACAATAACTCCGCTTCTATTCGTCGTATGCGAATCTGCGACAATGCAATTTTTAGCTTAAAACACGTCCCAACGAACCACCTTATACCGATCTGCGACGAACTTGCATAGTTTTGTCAAACATCCATCGTTTCGAGTGGAAAGTAATCCGGCCGTCAATGGTGATTCATGGCCTCACAGATATAAACAACACTAACTCCGCTTCTATTCGTCGTATGCAAATCTGCGACATTGCAATTTGTAGCTTAAAACACGTCACATCGACCCACCTTGTGCCGATCTGGGACGAACTTGCATAGTTTCGTCAAACATCGATCGTTTGGAGTTAAAAGCAATCCGGCCGTCAATGGTGATTCATGGCCTCACAGATATAAACAACAATAACTCCGCTTCTATACGTCTTATGCAAATCTGCGACATAGCAATTTGTAGCATAAAACACGACCCAACGACCCACCTTTTACCGATCTGCGACGAACTTGCATAGTTTCGTCAAACATCGATCGTTTCGAGTGGTAGGGAATCCGGCCGTCAATGGTGATTCATGGCCTCACAGATATAAACAACAATAACTCCGCTTCTATTCGTCGTATGCAAATCTGCGACATAGCAATTTGTAGCATAAATCACGCCCCAACGAACCACCTTATACCGATCTGCGACGAACTTGCATAGTTTTGTCAAACATCGATCGTTTCGAGTGGAAAGCAATCCGGCCGTCAATGGTGATTCATGGCCTGACAGATATAAACAACTATAACTTCGCTTCTATTCGTCGAATGCAAATCTGCGACATAGCAATTTGTAGCTTAAAACACGACACATCGACCCACCTCATGCCGATCTGCGACGTACTTGTATAGTTTCGTCAAACGTCGATCGTTTCGAGTGGTAGGCAATCCGGTAGTCAATGGCGATTCATGGCCTCACAGACATAAACAACAATAACTCCGCTTCTATTCGTCGTATGCAAATCTGCGACATAGCAATTTGTAGCATAAAACACGTCCCAACGAACCACCTTCTACCGATCTGCGACGAACTTGCATAGTTTCGTCAAACATCGATCGTTTCGAGTGGTAGGCAATCCGGCCGTCAATGGTGATTCATGGCCTCACAGATATAAACAACAATAACTCCGCTTCTATTCGTCGTATGCAAATCTGCGACATATCAATTTGTAGCTTAAAACACGTCACATCGACCCACCTTGTGCCGATCTGCGACAAACTTGCATAGTTTCGTCAAACATCGATCGTTTCGAGTGGTAGGCAATCCGGCCGTCAATGGTGATTCATGGCCTCACAGATATAAACAACAATAACTCCGCTTCTATTCGTCGTATGCAAATCTGCGACATAGCAATTTGTAGCTTAAAACACGTCACATCGACCCACCTTGTGCCGATCTGCGACAAACTTGCATAGTTTCGTCAAACATCGATCGTTTCGAGTGGTAGGCAATCCGGCCGTCAATGGTGATTCATGGCCTCACAGATATAAACAACAATAACTCCGCTTCTATTCGTCGTATGCAAATCTGCGACATAGCAATTTGTAGCTTAAAACACGTCACATCGACCCACCTTGTGCCGATCTGGGACGAACTTGCATAGTTTCGTCAAACATCGATCGTTTCGAGTGGTAGGCAATCCGGCCGTCAATGGTGATTCATGGCCTCACAGATATAAACAACAATAACTCCGCTTCTATTCGTCGTATGCAAATCTGCGACATAGCAATTTGTAGCTTAAAACACGTCACATCGACCCACCTTGTGCCGATCTGGGACGAACTTGCATAGTTTCGTCAAACATCGATCGTTTGGAGTGGAAAGCAATCCGGCCGTCAATGGTGATTCATGGCCTCACAGATATAAACAACAATAACTCCGCTTCTATACGTCGTATGCAAATCTGCGACATAGCAATTTGTAGCAAAAAACACGACTCAACGACCCACCTTTTACCGATCTGCGACGAACTTGCATAGTTTCGTCAAACATCGATCGTTTCGAGTGGTAGGGAATCCGGCCGTCAATGGTGTTTCATGGCCTCACAGATATAAACCACAATAACTCCGCTTCTATTCGCCGTATGCGAATCTGCGACGTAGCAATTTGTAGCATAAAACACGGCCCAACCACCCACCTTATACCGATCTGCGACGAACTTGCATAGTTTCGTCAAACATCGATCGTTTCGAGTGGTAGGCAATCCGGCCGTCAATGGTGATTCATGGCCTCACAGATATAAACCACAATAACTCCGCTTCTATTCGTCGCATGCGAATCTGCGACATAGCAATTTGTAGCTTAAAACACGCCCCAACGAATCACCTTATACCGATCTGCGACGAACTTGCATAGTTTTGTCAAACATCGATCGTTTTGAGTGGAAAGCAATCCGGCCGTCAATGGTGATTCACGGCCTGACAGATATAAACAACTATAACTCCGCTTCTATTCGTCGAATGCAAATCTGCGACATAGCAATTTGTAGCTTAAAACACGTCACATCGAACCACCTTGTGCCGATCTACGACGAACTTGCATAGTTTCGTCAAACGTCGATCGTTTCGAGTGGTAGGCAATCCGGCCGTCAATGGTGATTCATGGCCTGACAGATATAAACAACTATAACTCCGCTTCTATTCGTCGAATGCAAATCTGCGACATAGCAATTTGTAGCTTAAAACACGTCAAATCGACCCACCTTGTGCCGATCTGCGACGAACTTGCATAGTTTCGTCAAACATCGATCGTTTCGAGTGGTAGGCAATCCGGCCGTCAATGGTGATTCATGGCCTCACAGATATAAACATCAATAACTCCGCTTCTATTCGTCGTATGCGAATATGCGACATAGCAATTTGTAGCTTAAAACACGTCACATCGACCCACCTTCCGCCGATCTGCGACGAACTTGCATGGTTTCGTCAAACGTCGATCATTTCGAGTGGTCGGGAATCCGGCCGTCAATGGTGATTCATGGCCTCACAGATATAAACAACAATAACTCCGCTTCTATTCGTCGTATGCGAATCTGCGACAATGCAATTTTTAGCTTAAAACACGTCCCAACGAACCACCTTATACCGATCTGCGACGAACTTGCATAGTTTTGTCAAACATCCATCGTTTCGAGTGGAAAGTAATCCGGCCGTCAATGGTGATTCATGGCCTCACAGATATAAACAACACTAACTCCGCTTCTATTCGTCGTATGCAAATCTGCGACATTGCAATTTGTAGCTTAAAACACGTCACATCGACCCACCTTGTGCCGATCTGGGACGAACTTGCATAGTTTCGTCAAACATCGATCGTTTGGAGTTAAAAGCAATCCGGCCGTCAATGGTGATTCATGGCCTCACAGATATAAACAACAATAACTCCGCTTCTATACGTCTTATGCAAATCTGCGACATAGCAATTTGTAGCATAAAACACGACCCAACGACCCACCTTTTACCGATCTGCGACGAACTTGCATAGTTTCGTCAAACATCGATCGTTTCGAGTGGTAGGGAATCCGGCCGTCAATGGTGATTCATGGCCTCACAGATATAAACAACAATAACTCCGCTTCTATTCGTCGTATGCAAATCTGCGACATAGCAATTTGTAGCATAAATCACGCCCCAACGAACCACCTTATACCGATCTGCGACGAACTTGCATAGTTTTGTCAAACATCGATCGTTTCGAGTGGAAAGCAATCCGGCCGTCAATGGTGATTCATGGCCTGACAGATATAAACAACTATAACTTCGCTTCTATTCGTCGAATGCAAATCTGCGACATAGCAATTTGTAGCTTAAAACACGACACATCGACCCACCTCATGCCGATCTGCGACGTACTTGTATAGTTTCGTCAAACGTCGATCGTTTCGAGTGGTAGGCAATCCGGTAGTCAATGGCGATTCATGGCCTCACAGACATAAACAACAATAACTCCGCTTCTATTCGTCGTATGCAAATCTGCGACATAGCAATTTGTAGCATAAAACACGTCCCAACGAACCACCTTATACCGATCTGCGACGAACTTGCATAGTTTCGTCAAACATCGATCGTTTCGAGTGGTAGGCAATCCGGCCGTCAATGGTGATTCATGGCCTCACAGATATAAACAACAATAACTCCGCTTCTATTCGTCGTATGCAAATCTGCGACATATCAATTTGTAGCTTAAAACACGTCACATCGACCCACCTTGTGCCGATCTGCGACAAACTTGCATAGTTTCGTCAAACATCGATCGTTTCGAGTGGTAGGCAATCCGGCCGTCAATGGTGATTCATGGCCTCACAGATATAAACAACAATAACTCCGCTTCTATTCGTCGTATGCAAATCTGCGACATAGCAATTTGTAGCTTAAAACACGTCACATCGACCCACCTTGTGCCGATCTGCGACAAACTTGCATAGTTTCGTCAAACATCGATCGTTTCGAGTGGTAGGCAATCCGGCCGTCAATGGTGATTCATGGCCTCACAGATATAAACAACAATAACTCCGCTTCTATTCGTCGTATGCAAATCTGCGACATAGCAATTTGTAGCTTAAAACACGTCACATCGACCCACCTTGTGCCGATCTGGGACGAACTTGCATAGTTTCGTCAAACATCGATCGTTTGGAGTGGAAAGCAATCCGGCCGTCAATGGTGATTCATGGCCTCACAGATATAAACAACAATAACTCCGCTTCTATACGTCGTATGCAAATCTGCGACATAGCAATTTGTAGCAAAAAACACGACTCAACGACCCTCCTTTTACCGATCTGCGACGAACTTGCATAGTTTCGTCAAACATCGATCGTTTCGAGTGGTAGGCAATCCGGCCGTCAATGGTGATTCATGGCCTCACAGATACAAACAACAAAAACTCCGCTTCTATTCGTCGTATGCGAATATGCGACGTAGCAATTTGTAGCATAAAACACGGCCCAACCACCCACCTTATACCGATCTGCGACGAACTTGCATAGTTTCGTCAAACATCGATCGTTTCGAGTTGTAGGCAATCCGGCCGTCAATGGTGATTCATGGCCTCACAGATATAAACAACAATAACTCCGCTTCTATTCGTCGTATGCAAATCTGCGACATAGCAATTTATAGCTTAAAACACGTCACATCGACCCACCTTGTGCCGATCTGCGACAAACTTGCATAGTTTCGTCAAACATCGATCGTTTCGAGTGGTAGGCAATCCGGCCGTCAATGGTGATTCATGGCCTCACAGATATAAACAACAATAACTCCGCTTCTATTCGTCGTATGCAAATCTGCGACATAGCAATTTGTAGCTTAAAACACGTCACATCGACCCACCTTGTGCCGATCTGGGACGAACTTGCATAGTTTCGTCAAACATCGATCGTTTGGAGTGGAAAGCAATCCGGCCGTCAATGGTGATTCATGGCCTCACAGATATAAAAAACAATAACTCCGCTTCTATACGTCGTATGCAAATCTGCGACATAGCAATTTGTAGCAAAAAACACGACTCAACGACCCACCTTTTACCGATCTGCGACGAACTTGCATAGTTTCGTCAAACATCGATCGTTTCGAGTGGTAGGGAATCCGGCCGTCAATGGTGTTTCATGGCCTCACAGATATAAACCACAATAACTCCGCTTCTATTCGCCGTATGCGAATCTGCGACGTAGCAATTTGTAGCATAAAACACGGCCCAACCACCCACCTTATACCGATCTGCGACGAACTTGCATAGTTTCGTCAAACATCGATCGTTTCGAGTGGTAGGCAATCCGGCCGTCAATGGTGATTCATGGCCTCACAGATATAAACAACAATAACTCCGCTTCTATTCGTCGTATGCAAATCTGCGACATAGCAATTTGTAGCTTAAAACACGTCACATCGACTCACCTTGTGCCGATCTGCGACAAACTTGCATAGTTTCGTCAAACATCGATCGTTTCGAGTGGTAGGCAATCCGGCCGTCAATGGTGATTCATGGCCTCACAGATATAAACAACAATAACTCCGCTTCTATTCGTCGTATGCAAATCTGCGACATAGCAATTTGTAGCTTAAAACACGTCACATCGACCCACCTTGTGCCGATCTGGGACGAACTTGCATAGTTTCGTCAAACATCGATCGTTTGGAGTGGAAAGCAATCCGGCCGTCAATGGTGATTCATGGCCTCACAGATATAAACAACAATAACTCCGCTTCTATACGTCGTATGCAAATCTGCGACATAGCAATTTGTAGCAAAAAACACGACTCAACGACCCTCCTTTTACCGATCTGCGACGAACTTGCATGGTTTCGTCAAACGTCGATCATTTCGAGTGGTCGGGAATCCGGCCGTCAATGGTGATTCATGGCCTCACAGATATAAACAACAATAACTCCGCTTCTATTCGTCGTATGCGAATCTGCGACAATGCAATTTTTAGCTTAAAACACGTCCCAACGAACCACCTTATACCGATCTGCGACGAACTTGCATAGTTTTGTCAAACATCCATCGTTTCGAGTGGAAAGTAATCCGGCCGTCAATGGTGATTCATGGCCTCACAGATATAAACAACACTAACTCCGCTTCTATTCGTCGTATGCAAATCTGCGACATTGCAATTTGTAGCTTAAAACACGTCACATCGACCCACCTTGTGCCGATCTGGGACGAACTTGCATAGTTTCGTCAAACATCGATCGTTTGGAGTTAAAAGCAATCCGGCCGTCAATGGTGATTCATGGCCTCACAGATATAAACAACAATAACTCCGCTTCTATACGTCTTATGCAAATCTGCGACATAGCAATTTGTAGCATAAAACACGACCCAACGACCCACCTTTTACCGATCTGCGACGAACTTGCATAGTTTCGTCAAACATCGATCGTTTCGAGTGGTAGGGAATCCGGCCGTCAATGGTGATTCATGGCCTCACAGATATAAACAACAATAACTCCGCTTCTATTCGTCGTATGCAAATCTGCGACATAGCAATTTGTAGCATAAATCACGCCCCAACGAACCACCTTATACCGATCTGCGACGAACTTGCATAGTTTTGTCAAACATCGATCGTTTCGAGTGGAAAGCAATCCGGCCGTCAATGGTGATTCATGGCCTGACAGATATAAACAACTATAACTTCGCTTCTATTCGTCGAATGCAAATCTGCGACATAGCAATTTGTAGCTTAAAACACGACACATCGACCCACCTCATGCCGATCTGCGACGTACTTGTATAGTTTCGTCAAACGTCGATCGTTTCGAGTGGTAGGCAATCCGGTAGTCAATGGCGATTCATGGCCTCACAGACATAAACAACAATAACTCCGCTTCTATTCGTCGTATGCAAATCTGCGACATAGCAATTTGTAGCATAAAACACGTCCCAACGAACCACCTTATACCGATCTGCGACGAACTTGCATAGTTTCGTCAAACATCGATCGTTTCGAGTGGTAGGCAATCCGGCCGTCAATGGTGATTCATGGCCTCACAGATATAAACAACAATAACTCCGCTTCTATTCGTCGTATGCAAATCTGCGACATATCAATTTGTAGCTTAAAACACGTCACATCGACCCACCTTGTGCCGATCTGCGACAAACTTGCATAGTTTCGTCAAACATCGATCGTTTCGAGTGGTAGGCAATCCGGCCGTCAATGGTGATTCATGGCCTCACAGATATAAACAACAATAACTCCGCTTCTATTCGTCGTATGCAAATCTGCGACATAGCAATTTGTAGCTTAAAACACGTCACATCGACCCACCTTGTGCCGATCTGCGACAAACTTGCATAGTTTCGTCAAACATCGATCGTTTCGAGTGGTAGGCAATCCGGCCGTCAATGGTGATTCATGGCCTCACAGATATAAACAACAATAACTCCGCTTCTATTCGTCGTATGCAAATCTGCGACATAGCAATTTGTAGCTTAAAACACGTCACATCGACCCACCTTGTGCCGATCTGGGACGAACTTGCATAGTTTCGTCAAACATCGATCGTTTGGAGTGGAAAGCAATCCGGCCGTCAATGGTGATTCATGGCCTCACAGATATAAACAACAATAACTCCGCTTCTATACGTCGTATGCAAATCTGCGACATAGCAATTTGTAGCAAAAAACACGACTCAACGACCCTCCTTTTACCGATCTGCGACGAACTTGCATAGTTTCGTCAAACATCGATCGTTTCGAGTGGTAGGCAATCCGGCCGTCAATGGTGATTCATGGCCTCACAGATACAAACAACAAAAACTCCGCTTCTATTCGTCGTATGCGAATATGCGACGTAGCAATTTGTAGCATAAAACACGGCCCAACCACCCACCTTATACCGATCTGCGACGAACTTGCATAGTTTCGTCAAACATCGATCGTTTCGAGTTGTAGGCAATCCGGCCGTCAATGGTGATTCATGGCCTCACAGATATAAACAACAATAACTCCGCTTCTATTCGTCGTATGCAAATCTGCGACATAGCAATTTATAGCTTAAAACACGTCACATCGACCCACCTTGTGCCGATCTGCGACAAACTTGCATAGTTTCGTCAAACATCGATCGTTTCGAGTGGTAGGCAATCCGGCCGTCAATGGTGATTCATGGCCTCACAGATATAAACAACAATAACTCCGCTTCTATTCGTCGTATGCAAATCTGCGACATAGCAATTTGTAGCTTAAAACACGTCACATCGACCCACCTTGTGCCGATCTGGGACGAACTTGCATAGTTTCGTCAAACATCGATCGTTTGGAGTGGAAAGCAATCCGGCCGTCAATGGTGATTCATGGCCTCACAGATATAAAAAACAATAACTCCGCTTCTATACGTCGTATGCAAATCTGCGACATAGCAATTTGTAGCAAATAACACGACTCAACGACCCACCTTTTACCGATCTGCGACGAACTTGCATAGTTTCGTCAAACATCGATCGTTTCGAGTGGTAGGGAATCCGGCCGTCAATGGTGTTTCATGGCCTCACAGATATAAACCACAATAACTCCGCTTCTATTCGCCGTATGCGAATCTGCGACGTAGCAATTTGTAGCATAAAACACGGCCCAACCACCCACCTTATACCGATCTGCGACGAACTTGCATAGTTTCGTCAAACATCGATCGTTTCGAGTGGTAGGCAATCCGGCCGTCAATGGTGATTCATGGCCTCACAGATATAAACAACAATAACTCCGCTTCTATTCGTCGTATGCAAATCTGCGACATAGCAATTTGTAGCTTAAAACACGTCACATCGACTCACCTTGTGCCGATCTGCGACAAACTTGCATAGTTTCGTCAAACATCGATCGTTTCGAGTGGTAGGCAATCCGGCCGTCAATGGTGATTCATGGCCTCACAGATATAAACAACAATAACTCCGCTTCTATTCGTCGTATGCAAATCTGCGACATAGCAATTTGTAGCTTAAAACACGTCACATCGACCCACCTTGTGCCGATCTGGGACGAACTTGCATAGTTTCGTCAAACATCGATCGTTTGGAGTGGAAAGCAATCCGGCCGTCAATGGTGATTCATGGCCTCACAGATATAAACAACAATAACTCCGCTTCTATACGTCGTATGCAAATCTGCGACATAGCAATTTGTAGCAAAAAACACGACTCAACGACCCTCCTTTTACCGATCTGCGACGAACTTGCATGGTTTCGTCAAACGTCGATCATTTCGAGTGGTCGGGAATCCGGCCGTCAATGGTGATTCATGGCCTCACAGATATAAACAACAATAACTCCGCTTCTATTCGTCGTATGCGAATCTGCGACAATGCAATTTTTAGCTTAAAACACGTCCCAACGAACCACCTTATACCGATCTGCGACGAACTTGCATAGTTTTGTCAAACATCCATCGTTTCGAGTGGAAAGTAATCCGGCCGTCAATGGTGATTCATGGCCTCACAGATATAAACAACACTAACTCCGCTTCTATTCGTCGTATGCAAATCTGCGACATTGCAATTTGTAGCTTAAAACACGTCACATCGACCCACCTTGTGCCGATCTGGGACGAACTTGCATAGTTTCGTCAAACATCGATCGTTTGGAGTTAAAAGCAATCCGGCCGTCAATGGTGATTCATGGCCTCACAGATATAAACAACAATAACTCCGCTTCTATACGTCTTATGCAAATCTGCGACATAGCAATTTGTAGCATAAAACACGACCCAACGACCCACCTTTTACCGATCTGCGACGAACTTGCATAGTTTCGTCAAACATCGATCGTTTCGAGTGGTAGGGAATCCGGCCGTCAATGGTGATTCATGGCCTCACAGATATAAACAACAATAACTCCGCTTCTATTCGTCGTATGCAAATCTGCGACATAGCAATTTGTAGCATAAATCACGCCCCAACGAACCACCTTATACCGATCTGCGACGAACTTGCATAGTTTTGTCAAACATCGATCGTTTCGAGTGGAAAGCAATCCGGCCGTCAATGGTGATTCATGGCCTGACAGATATAAACAACTATAACTTCGCTTCTATTCGTCGAATGCAAATCTGCGACATAGCAATTTGTAGCTTAAAACACGACACATCGACCCACCTCATGCCGATCTGCGACGTACTTGTATAGTTTCGTCAAACGTCGATCGTTTCGAGTGGTAGGCAATCCGGTAGTCAATGGCGATTCATGGCCTCACAGACATAAACAACAATAACTCCGCTTCTATTCGTCGTATGCAAATCTGCGACATAGCAATTTGTAGCATAAAACACGTCCCAACGAACCACCTTATACCGATCTGCGACGAACTTGCATAGTTTCGTCAAACATCGATCGTTTCGAGTGGTAGGCAATCCGGCCGTCAATGGTGATTCATGGCCTCACAGATATAAACAACAATAACTCCGCTTCTATTCGTCGTATGCAAATCTGCGACATAGCAATTTGTAGCTTAAAACACGTCACATCGACCCACCTTGTGCCGATCTGGGACGAACTTGCATAGTTTCGTCAAACATCGATCGTTTGGAGTGGAAAGCAATCCGGCCGTCAATGGTGATTCATGGCCTCACAGATATAAACAACAATAACTCCGCTTCTATACGTCGTATGCAAATCTGCGACATAGCAATTTGTAGCAAAAAACACGACTCAACGACCCTCCTTTTACCGATCTGCGACGAACTTGCATAGTTTCGTCAAACATCGATCGTTTCGAGTGGTAGGCAATCCGGCCGTCAATGGTGATTCATGGCCTCACAGATACAAACAACAAAAACTCCGCTTCTATTCGTCGTATGCGAATATGCGACGTAGCAATTTGTAGCATAAAACACGGCCCAACCACCCACCTTATACCGATCTGCGACGAACTTGCATAGTTTCGTCAAACATCGATCGTTTCGAGTTGTAGGCAATCCGGCCGTCAATGGTGATTCATGGCCTCACAGATATAAACAACAATAACTCCGCTTCTATTCGTCGTATGCAAATCTGCGACATAGCAATTTATAGCTTAAAACACGTCACATCGACCCACCTTGTGCCGATCTGCGACAAACTTGCATAGTTTCGTCAAACATCGATCGTTTCGAGTGGTAGGCAATCCGGCCGTCAATGGTGATTCATGGCCTCACAGATATAAACAACAATAACTCCGCTTCTATTCGTCGTATGCAAATCTGCGACATAGCAATTTGTAGCTTAAAACACGTCACATCGACCCACCTTGTGCCGATCTGGGACGAACTTGCATAGTTTCGTCAAACATCGATCGTTTGGAGTGGAAAGCAATCCGGCCGTCAATGGTGATTCATGGCCTCACAGATATAAAAAACAATAACTCCGCTTCTATACGTCGTATGCAAATCTGCGACATAGCAATTTGTAGCAAAAAACACGACTCAACGACCCACCTTTTACCGATCTGCGACGAACTTGCATAGTTTCGTCAAACATCGATCGTTTCGAGTGGTAGGGAATCCGGCCGTCAATGGTGTTTCATGGCCTCACAGATATAAACCACAATAACTCCGCTTCTATTCGCCGTATGCGAATCTGCGACGTAGCAATTTGTAGCATAAAACACGGCCCAACCACCCACCTTATACCGATCTGCGACGAACTTGCATAGTTTCGTCAAACATCGATCGTTTCGAGTGGTAGGCAATCCGGCCGTCAATGGTGATTCATGGCCTCACAGATATACCCCACAATAACTCCGCTTCTATTCGTCGCATGCGAATCTGCGACATAGCAATTTGTACCTTAAAACACGCCCCAACGAATCACCTTATACCGATCTGCGACGAACATGCATAGTTTTGTCAAACATCGATCGTTTTGAGTGGAAAGCAATCCGGCCGTCAATGGTGATTCACGGCCTGACAGATATAAACAACTATAACTCCGCTTCTATTCGTCGAATGCAAATCTGCGACATAGCAATTTGTAGCTTAAAACACGTCACATCGAACCACCTTGTGCCGATCTACGACGAACTTGCATAGTTTCGTCAAACGTCGATCGTTTCGAGTGGTAGGCAATCCGGCCGTCAATGGTGATTCATGGCCTGACAGATATAAACAACTATAACTCCGCTTCTATTCGTCGAATGCAAATCTGCGACATAGCAATTTGTAGCTTAAAACACGTCAAATCGACCCACCTTGTGCCGATCTGCGACGAACTTGCATAGTTTCGTCAAACATCGATCGTTTCGAGTGGTAGGCAATCCGGCCGTCAATGGTGATTCATGGCCTCACAGATATAAACATCAATAACTCCGCTTCTATTCGTCGTATGCGAATATGCGACATAGCAATTTGTAGCTTAAAACACGTCACATCGACCCACCTTCCGCCGATCTGCGACGAACTTGCATGGTTTCGTCAAACGTCGATCATTTCGAGTGGTCGGGAATCCGGCCGTCAATGGTGATTCATGGCCTCACAGATATAAAAAACAATAACTCCGCTTCTATTCGTCGTATGCGAATCTGCGACAATGCAATTTTTAGCTTAAAACACTTCCCAACGAACCACCTTATACCGATCTGCGACGAACTTGCATAGTTTTGTCAAATATCGATCGTTTCGAGTGGAAAGCAATCCGGCCGTCAATGGTGATTCACGGCCTGACAGATATAAACAACTATAACTCCGCTTCTATTCGTCGAATGCAAATCTGCGACATAGCAATTTGTAGCTTAAAACACGTCACATCGAACCACCTTGTGCCGATCTACGACGAACTTGCATAGTTTCGTCAAACGTCGATCGTTTCGAGTGGTAGGCAATCCGGCCGTCAATGGTGATTCATGGCCTCACAGATATAAACAACTATAACTCCGCTTCTATTCGCCGTATGCAAATCTGCGACGTAGCAATTTGTAGCATAAAACACGGCCCAACCACCCACCTTATACCGATCTGCGACGAACTTGCATATTTTTGTCAATCATCGATCGTTTCGAGTGGAAAGCAATCCGGCCGTCAATGGTGATTCATGGCCTCACAGATATAAACAACTATAACTCCGCTTCTATTCGCCGTATGCAAATCTGCGACGTAGCAATTTGTAGCATAAAACACGCCCCTACGAAGCACCTTATACCGATCTGCGACGAACTTGCATAGTTTTGTCAAACATCGATCGTTTCGAGTGGAAAGTAATCCGGCCGTCAATGGTGATTCATGGCCTCACAGATATAAACAACACTAACTCCGCTTCTATTCGTCGTATGCAAATCTGCGACATTGCAATTTGTAGCTTAAAACACGTCACATCGACCCACCTTGTGCCGATCTGGGACGAACTTGCATAGTTTCGTCAAACATCGATCGTTTGGAGTGAAAAGCAATCCGGCCGTCAATGGTGATTCATGGCCTCACAGATATAAACAACAATAACTCCGCTTCTATACGTCTTATGCAAATCTGCGACATAGCAATTTGTAGCATAAAACACGACCCAACGACCCACCTTTTACCGATCAGCGACGAACTTGCATAGTTTCGTCAAACATCGATCGTTTCGAGTGGTAGGGAATCCGGCCGTCAATGGTGATTCATGGCCTCACAGATATAAACAACAATAACTCCGCTTCTATTCGTCGTATGCAAATCTGCGACATAGCAATTTGTAGCATAAATCACGCCCCAACGAACCACCTTATACCGATCTGCGACGAACTTGCATAGTTTTGTCAAACATCGATCGTTTCGAGTGGAAAGCAATCCGGCCGTCAATGGTGATTCATGACCTGACAGATATAAACAACTATAACTCAGCTTCTATTCGTCGAATGCAAATTTGCGACATAGCGATTTGTAGCTTAAAACACGACACATCGACCCACTTCATGCCGATCTGTGACGTACTTGTATAGTTTCGTCAAACATCGATCGTTTCGAGTGGTAGAGAATCCGGCCGTCGATGGTGATTCATGGCCTCACAGATATAAACAACAATAACTCCGCTTCTATTCGTCGTATGCGAATCTGCGACATAGCAATTTGTAGCTTAAAACACGACACATCGACCCACCTCATGCCGATCTGCGACGTACTTGTATAGTTTCGTCAAACATCGATCGTTTCGAGTGGAAAGCAATCCGGCCGTCAATGGTGATTCATGGCCTGACAGATATAAACAACTATAACTCCGCTTCCATTCGTCGAATGCAAATCTGCGACATAGCAATTTTTAGCTTAAAACACGTCACATCGACCCACCTTGTGCCGATCTGCGACGAACTTGCATAGTTTCGTCAAACATCGATCGTTTCGAGTGGTAGGCAATCCGGCCGTCAATGGCGATTCATGGCCTCACAGATATAAACAACTGTAACTCCGCTTCTATTCGTCGTATGCGAATCTGCGACCTAGCAATTTGTAGCTTAAAACACGCCCCAATGAACCACTTTATACCGATCTGCGACGAACTTGCATAGTTTCGTCAAACATCGATCGATTCTAGTGGAAAGCAATCCGGCCGTCAATGGTGATTCATGGCCTCACAGATACAAACAACAATAACTCCGCTTCTATACGTCGTATGCGAATCTGCGACATAGCAATTTGTAGCTTAAAACACGTCACATCGACCCACCTTGTGCCGATCTGGGACGAACTTGCATAGTTTCGTCAAACATCGATCGTTTGGAGTGGAAAGCAATCCGGCCGTCAATGGTGATTCATGGCCTCACAGATATAAACAACAATAACTCCGCTTCTATTCGTCGTATGCAAATCTGCGACATAGCAATTTGTAGCATAAAACACGCCCCAACGAACCACCTTATACCGATCTGCGACGAACTTGCATAGTTTTGTCAAACATCAATCGTTTCGAGTGGAAAGCAATCCGGCCGTCAATGGTGATTCATGGCCTGACAGATATAAACAACTATAACTCCGCTTCTATTCGTCGAATGCAAATGTGCGACATAGCAATTTGTAGCTTAAAACACGTCACATCGAACCACCTTGTGCCGATCTGCGACGAACTTGCATAGTTTCGTCAATCGTCGATCGTTTCGAGTGGTAGGCAATCCGGTAGTCAATGGCGATTCATGGCCTCACAGATATAAACAACTATAAGTCCGCTTCTATACGTCGTATGCGAATCTGCGACATAGCAATTTGTAGCTTAAAACACGCCCCAACGAACCACCTTATACCGATCTGCGACGAACTTGCATAGTTTCGTCAAACATCGATCGATTCTAGTGGAAAGCAATCCGGCCGTCAATGGTGATTCATGGCCTCACAGATACAAACAACAATAACTCCGCTTCTATACGTCGTATGCGAATCTGCGACATAGCAATTTGTAGCTTAAAACACGTCACATCGACCCACCTTGTGCCGATCTGGGACGAACTTGCATAGTTTCGTCAAACATCGATCGTTTGGAGTGGAAAGCAATCCGGCCGTCAATGGTGATTCATGGCCTCACAGATATAAACAACTATAACTCCGCTTCTATTCGTCGAATGCAAATCTGCGACATAGCAATTTGTAGCTTAAAACACGTCACATCGACCCACCTTGTGCCGATCTGGGATGAACTTGCATAGTTTCGTCAAACATCGATGGTTTCGAGTGGTAGGCAATCCGGCCGTTAATGGTGATTCATGGCCTCACAGATATAAACAACAATAACTCCGCTTCTATTCGTCGAATGCAAATCTGCGACATAGCTATTTGTAGCTTCAAACATGGCCCAACGACCCACATTATACCGATCTGCGACGAACTTGCATAGTTTCGTCAAACGTCGATCGTTTCGAGTGGTAGGCAATCCGGCCGTCAATGGTGATTCATGGCCTCACAGATATAGACAACAATAACTCGGCTTCTATTCGTCGTATGCGAATCTGCGACATAGCAATTTTTAGCTCAAAACACGCCCCAACGAACCACCTGATATTGATCTGCGACGAACTTGCATAGTTTCGTCAAACATCGATCGTTTCGAGTGGTAGGGAATCCGGCCGTCAATGGTGTTTCATGGCCTCACAGATATAAACCACAATAACTCCGCTTCTATTCGCCGTATGCGAATCTGCGACGTAGCAATTTGTAGCATAAAACACGGCCCAACCACCCACCTTATACCGATCTGCGACGAACTTGCATAGTTTCGTCAAACATCGATCGTTTCGAGTGGTAGGCAATCCGGCCGTCAATGGTGATTCATGGCCTCACAGATATACCCCACAATAACTCCGCTTCTATTCGTCGCATGCGAATCTGCGACATAGCAATTTGTAGCTTAAAACACGCCCCAACGAATCACCTTATACCGATCTGCGACGAACTTGCATAGTTTTGTCAAACATCGATCGTTTTGAGTGGAAAGCAATCCGGCCGTCAATGGTGATTCACGGCCTGACAGATATAAACAACTATAACTCCGCTTCTATTCGTCGAATGCAAATCTGCGACATAGCAATTTGTAGCTTAAAACACGTCACATCGAACCACCTTGTGCCGATCTACGACGAACTTGCATAGTTTCGTCAAACGTCGATCGTTTCGAGTGGTAGGCAATCCGGCCGTCAATCGTGATTCATGGCCTGACAGATATAAACAACTATAACTCCGCTTCTATTCGTCGAATGCAAATCTGCGACATAGCAATTTGTAGCTTAAAACACGTCAAATCGACCCACCTTGTGCCGATCTGCGACGAACTTGCATAGTTTCGTCAAACATCGATCGTTTCGAGTGGTAGGCAATCCGGCCGTCAATGGTGATTCATGGCCTCACAGATATAAACATCAATAACTCCGCTTCTATTCGTCGTATGCGAATATGCGACATAGCAATTTGTAGCTTAAAACACGTCACATCGACCCACCTTCCGCCGATCTGCGACGAACTTGCATGGTTTCGTCAAACGTCGATCATTTCGAGTGGTCGGGAATCCGGCCGTCAATGGTGATTCATGGCCTCACAGATATAAACAACAATAACTCCGCTTCTATTCGTCGTATGCGAATCTGCGACAATGCAATTTTTAGCTTAAAACACGTCCCAACGAACCACCTTATACCGATCTGCGACGAACTTGCATAGTTTTGTCAAATATCGATCGTTTCGAGTGGAAAGCAATCCGGCCGTCAATGGTGATTCACGGCCTGACAGATATAAACAACTATAACTCCGCTTCTATTCGTCGAATGCAAATCTGCGACATAGCAATTTGTAGCTTAAAACACGTCACATCGAACCACCTTGTGCCGATCTACGACGAACTAGCATAGTTTCGTCAAACGTCGATCGTTTCGAGTGGTAGGCAATCCGGCCGTCAATGGTGATTCATGGCCTCACAGATATAAACAACTATAACTCCGCTTCTATTCGCCGTATGCTAATCTGCGACGTAGCAATTTGTAGCATAAAACACGGCCCAACCACCCACCTTATACCGATCTGCGACGAACTTGCATATTTTTGTCAATCATCGATCGTTTCGAGTGGAAAGCAATCCGGCCGTCAATGGTGATTCATGGCCTCACAGATATAAACAACTATAACTCCGCTTCTATTCGCCGTATGCAAATCTGCGACGTAGCAATTTGTAGCATAAAACACGCCCCTACGAAGCACCTTATACCGATCTGCGACGAACTTGCATAGTTTTGTCAAACATCGATCGTTTCGAGTGGAAAGTAATCCGGCCGTCAATGGTGATTCATGGCCTCACAGATATAAACAACACTAACTCCGCTTCTATTCGTCGTATGCAAATCTGCGACATTGCAATTTGTAGCTTAAAACACGTCACATCGACCCACCTTGTGCCGATCTGGGACCAACTTGCATAGTTTCGTCAAACATCGATCGTTTGGAGTGAAAAGCAATCCGGCCGTCAATGGTGATTCATGGCCTCACAGATATAAACAACAATAACTCCGCTTCTATACGTCTTATGCAAATCTGCGACATAGCAATTTGTAGCATAAAACACGACCCAACGACCCACCTTTTACCGATCAGCGACGAACTTGCATAGTTTCGTCAAACATCGATCGTTTCGAGTGGTAGGGAATCCGGCCGTCAATGGTGATTCATGGCCTCACAGATATAAACAACAATAACTCCGCTTCTATTCGTCGTATGCAAATCTGCGACATAGCAATTTGTAGCATAAATCACGCCCCAACGAACCACCTTATACCGATCTGCGACGAACTTGCATAGTTTTGTCAAACATCGATCGTTTCGAGTGGAAAGCAATCCGGCCGTCAATGGTGATTCATGACCTGACAGATATAAACAACTATAACTCAGCTTCTATTCGTCGAATGCAAATTTGCGACATAGCGATTTGTAGCTTAAAACACGACACATCGACCCACTTCATGCCGATATGTGACGTACTTGTATAGTTTCGTCAAACATCGATCGTTTCGAGTGGTAGGGAATCCGGCCGTCAATGGTGATTCATGGCCTCACAGATATAAACAACAATAACTCCGCTTCTATTCGTCGTATGCGAATCTGCGACATAGCAATTTGTAGCTTAAAACACGACACATCGACCCACCTCATGCCGATCTGCGACGAACTTGAATAGTTTCGTCAAACATCGATCGTTTCGAGTGGAAAGCAATCCGGCCGTCAATGGTGATTCATGGCCTGACAGATATAAACAACTATAACTCCGCTTCCATTCGTCGAATGCAAATCTGCGACATAGCAATTTTTAGCTTAAAACACGTCACATCGACCCACCTTGTGCCGATCTGCGACGAACTTGCATAGTTTCGTCAAACATCGATCGTTTCGAGTGGTAGGCAATCCGGCCGTCAATGGTGATTCATGGCCTCACAGATATAAACAACAATAACTCCGCTTCTATTCGTCGTATGCGAATATGCGACATAGCAATTTGGAGCTTAAAACACGTCACATCGACCCACCTTCTGCCGATCTGCGACGAACTTGCATGGTTTCGTCAAACTTCGATCGTTTCGAGTGGTGGGGAATCCGGCCGTCAATGGTGATTCATGGCCTCACAGATATAAACAACAATAACTCCGCTTCTATTCGTCGTATGCAAATCTGCGACATAGCAATTTGTAGCATAAAACACGCCCCAACTAACCACCTTATACCGATCTGCGACGAACTTGCATAGTTTTGTCAAACATCGATCGTTTCGAGTGGAAAGCAATCCGGCCGTCAATGGCGATTCATGGCCTCACAGATATAAACAACTATAAGTCCGCTTCTATACGTCGTATGCGAATCTGCGACATAGCAATTTGTAGCTTAAAACACGCCCCAACGAACCACCTTATACCGATCTGCGACGAACTTGCATAGTTTCGTCAAACATCGATCGTTTCGAGTGGAAAGCAATCCGGCCGTCAATGGCGATTCATGGCCTCACAGATATAAACAACTGTAACTCCGCTTCTATTCGTCGTATGCGAATCTGCGACCTAGCAATTTGTAGCTTAAAACACGCCCCAATGAACCACTTTATACCGATCTGCGACGAACTTGCATAGTTTCGTCAAACATCGATCGATTCTAGTGGAAAGCAATCCGGCCGTCAATGGTGATTCGTGGCCTCACAGATACAAACAACAATAACTCCGCTTCTATACGTCGTATGCGAATCTGCGACATAGCAATTTGTAGCTTAAAACACGTCACATCGACCCACCTTGTGCCGATCTGGGACGAACTTGCATAGTTTCGTCAAACATCGATCGTTTGGAGTGGAAAGCAATCCGGCCGTCAATGGTGATTCATGGCCTCACAGATATAAACAACAATAACTCCGCTTCTATTCGTCGTATGCGAATATGCGACATAGCAATTTGTAGCTTAAAACACGTCACATCGACCCACCTTCTGCCGATCTGCGACGAACTTGCATGGTTTCGTCAAACGTCGATCGTTTCGAGTGGTAGGCAATCCGGCCGTCAATGGTGATTCATGGCCTCACAGATATAAACAACAATAACTCCGCTTCTATTCGTCGTATGCAAATCTGCGACATAGCAATTTGTAGCATAAAACACGCCCCAACGAACCACCTTATACCGATCTGCGACGAACTTGCATAGTTTTGTCAAACATCGATCGTTTCGAGTGGAAAGCAATCCGGCCGTCAATGGTGATTCATGGCCTGACAGATATAAACAACTATAACTCCGCTTCTATTCGTCGAATGCAAATGTGCGACATAGCAATTTGTAGCTTAAAACACGTCACATCGAACCACCTTGTGCCGATCTGCGACGAACTTGCATAGTTTCGTCAATCGTCGATCGTTTCGAGTGGTAGGCAATCCGGTAGTCAATGGCGATTCATGGCCTCACAGATATAAACAACTATAAGTCCGCTTCTATACGTCGTATGCGAATCTGCGACATAGCAATTTGTAGCTTAAAACACGCCCCAACGAACCACCTTATACCGATCTGCGACGAACTTGCATAGTTTCGTCAAACATCGATCGATTCTAGTGGAAAGCAATCCGGCCGTCAATGGTGATTCATGGCCTCACAGATATAAACAACTATAACTCCGCTTCTATTCGTCGGATGCAAATCTACGACATAGCAATTTGTAGCTTAAAACACGTCACATCGACCCACCTTGTGCCGATCTGGGATGAACTTGCATAGTTTCGTCAAACATCGATGGTTTCGAGTGGTAGGCAATCCGGCCGTCAATGGTGATTCATGGCCTCACAGATATAAACAACAATAACTCCGCTTCTATTCGTCGAATGCAAATCTGCGACATAGCTATTTGTAGCTTCAAACATGGCCCAACGACCCACATTGTACCGATCTGCGACGAACTTGCATAGTTTCGTCAAACGTCGATCGTTTCGAGTGGTAGGCAATCCGGCCGCCAATGGTGATTCATGGCCTCACAGATATAGACAACAATAACTCGGCTTCTATTCGTCGTATGCGAATCTGCGACATAGCAATTTTTAGCTCAAAACACGCCCCAACGAACCACCTGATATTGATCTGCGACGAACTTGCATAGTTTTGTCAAACATCGATCGTTTCTAGTGGAAAGCAATCCGGCCGTCAATGGTGATTCATGGCCTCACAGATATAAATATCGATAACTCCGCTTCTATTCGTCGTATGCGAATCTGCGACATAGCGATTTGTAGCTTAAAACATGGCCCAACGACCCACCTTATACCCATCTGCGACGAACTTGCATAGTTTTGTCAAACATCGATTGTTTCGAGTGGAAAGCAATCCGGCCGGCAATGGTGATTCATGGCCTGACAGATATAAACAACTATAACTCCGCTTCTAGTCGTCGAATGCAAATCTGCGACATAGCAATTTGTAGCTTAAAACACGTCAAATCGACCCACCTTGTGCCGATCTGCGACGAACTTGCATAGTTTCGTCAAACATCGATCGTTTCGAGTGGTAGGCAATCCGGCCGTCAATGGTGATTCATGGCCTCACAGATATAAACATCAATAACTCCGCTTCTATTCGTCGTATGCGAATATGCGACATAGCAATTTGTAGCTTAAAACACGTCACATCGACCCACCTTCCGCCGATCTGCGACGAACTTGCATGGTTTCGTCAAACGTCGATCATTTCGAGTGGTCGGGAATCCGGCCGTCAATGGTGATTCATGGCCTCACAGATATAAACAACAATAACTCCGCTTCTATTCGTCGTATGCGAATCTGCGACAATGCAATTTTTAGCTTAAAACACGTCCCAACGAACCACCTTATACCGATCTGCGACGAACTTGCATAGTTTTGTCAAATATCGATCGTTTCGAGTGGAAAGCAATCCGGCCGTCAATGGTGATTCACGGCCTGACAGATATAAACAACTATAACTCCGCTTCTATTCGTCGAATGCAAATCTGCGACATAGCAATTTGTAGCTTAAAACACGTCACATCGAACCACCTTGTGCCGATCTACGACGAACTTGCATAGTTTCGTCAAACGTCGATCGTTTCGAGTGGTATGCAATCCGGCCGTCAATGGTGATTCATGGCCTCACAGATATAAACAACACTAACTCCGCTTCTATTCGTCGTATGCAAATCTGCGACGTAGCAATTTGTAGCATAAAACACGGCCCAACCACCCACCTTATACCGATCTGCGACGAACTTGCATATTTTTGTCAATCATCGATCGTTTCGAGTGGAAAGCAATCCGGCCGTCAATGGTGATTCATGGCCTCACAGATATAAACAACTATAACTCCGCTTCTATTCGCCGTATGCAAATCTGCGACGTAGCAATTTGTAGCATAAAACACGCCCCTACGAAGCACCTTATACCGATCTGCGACGAACTTGCATAGTTTCGTCAAACATCGATCGTTTCGAGTGGTAGGCAATCCGGCCGTCAATGGTGATTCATGGCCTCACAGATATAAACAACAATAACTCCGCTTCTATTCGTCGTATGCGAATATGCGACATAGCAATTTGGAGCTTAAAACACGTCACACCGACCCACCTTCTGCCGATCTGCGACGAACTTGCATGGTTTCGTCAAACTTCGATCGTTTCGAGTGGTGGGGAATCCGGCCGTCAATGGTGATTCATGGCCTCACAGATATAAACAACTATAACTCCGCTTCTATTCGCCGTATGCAAATCTGCGACGTAGCAATTTGTAGCATAAAACAGGCCCCTACGAAGCACCTTATACCGATCTGCGACGAACTTGCATAGTTTTGTCAAACATCGATCGTTTCGAGTGGAAAGCAATCCGGCCGTCAATGGTGATTCATGGCCTCACAGATATAAACAACACTAACTCCGCTTCTATTCGTCGTATGCAAATCTGCGACATTGCAATTTGTAGCTTAAAACACGTCACATCGACCCACCTTGTGCCGATCTGGGACGAACTTGCATAGTTTCGTCAAACATCGATCGTTTGGAGTGAAAAGCAATCCGGCCGTCAGTGGTGATTCATGGCCTCACAGATATAAACAACAATAACTCCGCTTCTATTCGTCGTATGCAAATCTGCGACATAGCAATTTGTAGCATAAATCACGCCCCAACGAACCACCTTATACCGATCTGCGACGAACTTGCATAGTTTTGTCAAACATCGATCGTTTCGAGTGGAAAGCAATCCGGCCGTCAATGGTGATTCATGGCCTGACAGATATAAACAACTATAACTTCGCTTCTATTCGTCGAATGCAAATCTGCGACATAGCAATTTGTAGCTTAAAACACGACACATCGACCCACCTCATGCCGATCTGCGACGTACTTGTATAGTTTCGTCAAACGTCGATCGTTTCGAGTGGTAGGCAATCCGGTAGTCAATGGCGATTCATGGCCTCACAGACATAAACAACAATAACTCCGCTTCTATTCGTCGTATGCAAATCTGCGACATAGCAATTTGTAGCATAAAACACGTCCCAACGAACCACCTTATACCGATCTGCGACGAACTTGCATAGTTTTGTCAAACATCGATCGTTTCGAGTGGAAAGCAATCCGGCGGTCAATGGTGATTCATGGCCTCACAGATATAAACAACAATAACTCCGCTTCTATACGTCGTATGCAAATCTGCGACATAGCAATTTGTAGCATAAAACACGACCCAACGACCCACCTTTTACCGATCTGCGACGAACTTGCATAGTTTCGTCAAACATCGATGGTTTCGAGTGGTAGGCAATCCGGCCGTCAATGGTGATTCATGGCCTCACAGATATAAACAACAATAACTCCGCTTCTATTCGTCGTATGCGAATATGCGACATAGCAATTTGTAGCTTAAAACACGTCACATCGAACCACCTTGTGCCGATCTGCGACGAACTTGCATAGTTTCGTCAATCGTCGATCGTTTCGAGTGGTAGGCAATCCGGTAGTCAATGGCGATTCATGGCCTCACAGATATAAACAACTATAAGTCCGCTTCTATACGTCGTATGCGAATCTGCGACATAGCAATTTGTAGCTTAAAACACGCCCCAACGAACCACCTTATACCGATCTGCGACGAACTTGCATAGTTTCGTCAAACATCGATCGATTCTAGTGGAAAGCAATCCGGCCGTCAATGGTGATTCATGGCCTCACAGATATAAACAACTATAACTCCGCTTCTATTCGTCGGATGCAAATCTACGACATAGCAATTTGTAGCTTAAAACACGTCACATCGACCCACCTTGTGCCGATCTGGGATGAACTTGCATAGTTTCGTCAAACATCGATGGTTTCGAGTGGTAGGCAATCCGGCCGTCAATGGTGATTCATGGCCTCACAGATATAAACAACAATAACTCCGCTTCTATTCGTCGAATGCAAATCTGCGACATAGCTATTTGTAGCTTCAAACATGGCCCAACGACCCACATTATACCGATCTGCGACGAACTTGCATAGTTTCGTCAAACGTCGATCGTTTCGAGTGGTAGGCAATCCGGCCGCCAATGGTGATTCATGGCCTCACAGATATAGACAACAATAACTCGGCTTCTATTCGTCGTATGCGAATCTGCGACATAGCAATTTGTAGCTCAAAACACGCCCCAACGAACCACCTGATATTGATCTGCGACGAACTTGCATAGTTTTGTCAAACATCGATCGTTTCTAGTGGAAAGCAATCCGGCCGTCAATGGTGATTCATGGCCTCACAGATATAAATATCGATAACTCCGCTTCTATTCGTCGTATGCGAATCTGCGACATAGCGATTTGTAGCTTAAAACATGGCCCAACGACCCACCTTATACCCATCTGCGACGAACTTGCATAGTTTTGTCAAACATCGATTGTTTCGAGTGGAAAGCAATCCGGCCGGCAATGGTGATTCATGGCCTGACAGATATAAACAACTATAACTCCGCTTCTATTCGTCGAATGCAAATCTGCGACATAGCAATTTGTAGCTTAAAACACGTCACATCGACCCACCTTGTGCCGATCTGCGACGAACTTGCATAGTTTCGTCAAACATCGATCGTTTCGAGTGGTAGGCAATCCGGCCGTCAATGGTGATTCATGGCCTCACAGATATAAACATCAATAACTCCGCTTCTATTCGTCGTATGCGAATATGCGACATAGCAATTTGGAGCTTAAAACACGTCACATCGACCCACCTTCTGCCGATCTGCGACGAACTTGCATGGTTTCGTCAAACTTCGATCGTTTCGAGTGGTGGGGAATCCGGCCGTCAATGGTGATTCATGGCCTCACAGATATAAACAACAATAACTCCGCTTCTATTCGTCGTATGCAAATCTGCGACATAGCAATTTGTAGCATAAAACACGCCCCAACTAACCACCTTATACCGATCTGCGACGAACTTGCATAGTTTTGTCAAACATCGATCGTTTCGAGTGGAAAGCAATCCGGCCGTCAATGGCGATTCATGGCCTCACAGATATAAACAACTATAAGTCCGCTTCTATACGTCGTATGCGAATCTGCGACATAGCAATTTGTAGCTTAAAACACGCCCCAACGAACCACCTTATACCGATCTGCGACGAACTTGCATAGTTTCGTCAAACATCGATCGTTTCGAGTGGAAAGCAATCCGGCCGTCAATGGCGATTCATGGCCTCACAGATATAAACAACTGTAACTCCGCTTCTATTCGTCGTATGCGAATCTGCGACCTAGCAATTTGTAGCTTAAAACACGCCCCAATGAACCACTTTATACCGATCTGCGACGAACTTGCATAGTTTCGTCAAACATCGATCGATTCTAGTGGAAAGCAATCCGGCCGTCAATGGTGATTCATGGCCTCACAGATACAAACAACAATAACTCCGCTTCTATACGTCGTATGCGAATCTGCGACATAGCAATTTGTAGCTTAAAACACGTCACATCGACCCACCTTGTGCCGATCTGGGACGAACTTGCATAGTTTCGTCAAACATCGATCGTTTGGAGTGGAAAGCAATCCGGCCGTCAATGGTGATTCATGGCCTCACAGATATAAACAACAATAACTCCGCTTCTATTCGTCGTATGCGAATATGCGACATAGCAATTTGTAGCTTAAAACACGTCACATCGACCCACCTTCTGCCGATCTGCGACGAACTTGCATGGTTTCGTCAAACGTCGATCGTTTCGAGTGGTAGGGAATCCGGCCGTCAATGGTGATTCATGGCCTCACAGATATAAACAACAATAACTCCGCTTCTATTCGTCGTATGCAAATCTGCGACATAGCAATTTGTAGCATAAAACACGCCCCAACGAACCACCTTATACCGATCTGCGACGAACTTGCATAGTTTTGTCAAACATCAATCGTTTCGAGTGGAAAGCAATCCGGCCGTCAATGGTGATTCATGGCCTGACAGATATAAACAACTATAACTCCGCTTCTATTCGTCGAATGCAAATGTGCGACATAGCAATTTGTAGCTTAAAACACGTCACATCGAACCACCTTGTGCCGATCTGCGACGAACTTGCATAGTTTCGTCAATCGTCGATCGTTTCGAGTGGTAGGCAATCCGGTAGTCAATGGCGATTCATGGCCTCACAGATATAAACAACTATAAGTCCGCTTCTATACGTCGTATGCGAATCTGCGACATAGCAATTTGTAGCTTAAAACACGCCCCAACGAACCACCTTATACCGATCTGCGACGAACTTGCATAGTTTCGTCAAACATCGATCGATTCTAGTGGAAAGCAATCCGGCCGTCAATGGTGATTCATGGCCTCACAGATATAAACAACTATAACTCCGCTTCTATTCGTCGGATGCAAATCTACGACATAGCAATTTGTAGCTTAAAACACGTCACATCGACCCACCTTGTGCCGATCTGGGATGAACTTGCATAGTTTCGTCAAACATCGATGGTTTCGAGTGGTAGGCAATCCGGCCGTCAATGGTGATTCATGGCCTCACAGATATAAACAACAATAACTCCGCTTCTATTCGTCGAATGCAAATCTGCGACATAGCTATTTGTAGCTTCAAACATGGCCCAACGACCCACATTATACCGATCTGCGACGAACTTGCATAGTTTCGTCAAACGTCGATCGTTTCGAGTGGTAGGCAATCCGGCCGCCAATGGTGATTCATGGCCTCACAGATATAGACAACAATAACTCGGCTTCTATTCGTCGTATGCGAATCTGCGACATAGCAATTTTTAGCTCAAAACACGCCCCAACGAACCACCTGATATTGATCTGCGACGAACTTGCATAGTTTTGTCAAACATCGATCGTTTCTAGTGGAAAGCAATCCGGCCGTCAATGGTGATTCATGGCCTCACAGATATAAATATCGATAACTCCGCTTCTATTCGTCGTATGCGAATCTGCGACATAGCGATTTGTAGCTTAAAACATGGCCCAACGACCCACCTTATACCCATCTGCGACGAACTCGCATAGTTTTGTCAAACATCGATTGTTTCGAGTGGAAAGCAATCCGGCCGGCAATGGTGATTCATGGCCTGACAGATATAAACAACTATAACTCCGCTTCTAGTCGTCGAATGCAAATCTGCGACATAGCAATTTGTAGCTTAAAACACGTCAAATCGACCCACCTTGTGCCGATCTGCGACGAACTTGCATAGTTTCGTCAAACATCGATCGTTTCGAGTGGTAGGCAATCCGGCCGTCAATGGTGATTCATGGCCTCACAGATATAAACATCAATAACTCCGCTTCTATTCGTCGTATGCGAATATGCGACATAGCAATTTGTAGCTTAAAACACGTCACATCGACCCACCTTCCGCCGATCTGCGACGAACTTGCATGGTTTCGTCAAACGTCGATCATTTCGAGTGGTCGGGAATC